>CAXDID010001008.1:0-184896 GCA_963988835.1 Hexamita inflata
TAGTTGCCATTTTGATATTATGAGTGGAGTGAACTCGTTTATCACAATGTGGGTTATTTAGCATAGAGTGACATATTTGTTGTTTACTTTCATATTCGATTCAGATTAAATCTCTCATAGAAAAACTGTTTGAACCCGCTAGTTTTTGTGCGTCGCCAGATAAACGGTAAACTTGAACCAAATATCAGATTAAATATAACCGTACAAATGCAATTCGATACACAGCTTTTTGAATTGTTCTTTGTGCGCACTTCCATTTGAGGCTTCTACGTTTTTAAATTGAGTTTTGAATTCGGGGAAACCCTGCGTTGCGAATTATACACTAAAGAAATTCGTTCCTCCCAGTTATCAATCAAAAATCAATCGTGTAATAATTTATCTTATAAATTTGAAAGCGTCTTTCAGAAGACTATCACTAAAACGTTCAGACGTCTAAAACCCGAATTCACTCTGCGAAGACCAGCCTCACCATCTCCTTACGTTTGTTTAATCTCATTTCAAGGAATCCGCCAAGAGCTTTGTGTTCTCGGTGAGAATCTTCACATTTTTCGCCTCCACGTGGAAGCACTGCTCCAAATACTTCACGTCAGCCTACAACTTTTGCAACTTCGCGGAGCTGCGTTGAATTCTCTGGGCTAACAGCTTCGCCTCGCCTGTCTGCTCTTCGCTGCTGCTCTTCTCCAACAGTCTGAAAAAGTCCACACTGTCTATTTATCTTGGTGAGCTCTCTGTGTCCCAGATCTGCTTCAACGCCACTGGTATGGAAATCTTGTATTTTAGTTATTGCATTATTATGGAGCGGAGAGTATTTGCATTTGTGTCGCTATACGCGATTTTACAACCTGAAGTGAAACGAAATCATGCACTTAGACAGTGCCAGTTTTTCTCTGAATCGATTGGAAAGTCTGGATCCGCCATCCAGCGGGCTCTGCGCGCGTTCTAGCTCAAATACCGTTTCCGGCAAAATGGCAGAAAACCCGAATCCAAGTAAAATAGGACGACGATAAAAGGTCCAGTTCGTGTGGTGCTTTTATAACAGGCTGCCAGTTAGCTAGATAGAAGAACTAACACTATTTCACTAATCCTCAGTCAAAGAGGCTGAACAGGGCGAAGGAGCTGTACTCGAAGCTCTCGTCTTCGGTCATGCTGTCTCTGGAGGCCTGGCTCTAATCTTTCTGCACGATAGAGGTGTCCTTGACCTGGGCTTGGTATTGCTGCTTGTACACGCCGTTGTAGAAGTGGCTTCTGATCTGGTTGTATGTCCTGTTGGCGAAGGCGCGTTGGATCTTCTTGAAGTCTCTGTCGTACTTGTCAACGAGGGTCTCGAAGAGGGTTTCTTCTTCAGCTGTCCAGCGAGTGGTTTGTCTAGTTGCCATTTTGATATTATGAGTGGAGTGAACTCGTTTATCACAATGTGGGTTATTTAGCATAGAGTGACATATTTGTTGTTTACTTTCAAATTCGATTTAGATTAAATCTCTCATAGAAAAACTGCTTGAACCCGCTAGTTTTTGTGCGTCGCCAGATAAACGGTAAACTTGAACCAAATATCAGATTAAATATAACAGTACAAATGCAATTCGATACACAGCTTTTTGAATTGTTCTTTGTGCGCACTTCCATTTGAGGCTTCTACGTTTTTAAATTGTGTTTTGAATTCGGGGAAACCCTGCGTTGCGAATTATACACTTAAGAAATGTGTTGGCCCTCCCAGTTATCAATCAAGAATCAATCGTGTAATAATTTATCTTATAAATTTGAAAGCGTCTTTCAGAAGACTATCATTAAAACGTTCAGACGTCTAAAACCCGAATTCACTCTGCGAAGACCAGCCTCACCATCTCCTTACGTTTGTTTAATCTCATTTCAAGGAATCCGCCAAGAGCTTTGTGTTCTCGGTGAGAATCTTCACATTTTTCGCCTCCACGTGGAAGCACTGCTCCAAATACTTCACGTCAGCCTACAACTTTTGCAACTTCGCGGAGCTGCGTTGAATTCTCTGGGCTAACAGCTTCGCCTCGCCTGTCTGCTCTTCGCTGCTGCTCTTCTCCAACAGTCTGAAAAAGTCCACACTGTCTATTTATCTTGGTGAGCTCTCTGTGTCCCAGATCTGCTTCAACGCCACTGGTATGGAAATCTTGTATTTTAGTTATTGCATTATTATGGAGCGGAGAGTATTTGCATTTGTGTCGCTATACGCGATTTTACAACCTGAAGTGAAACGAAATCATGCACTTAGACAGTGCCAGTTTTTCTCTGAATCGATTGGAAAGTCTGGATCCGCCATCCAGCGGGCTCTGCGCGCGTTCTAGCTCAAATACCGTTTCCGGCAAAATGGCAGAAAACCCGAATCCAAGTAAAATAGGACGACGATAAAAGGTCCAGTTCGTGTGGTGCTTTTATAATATGCTGCCAGTTAGCTAGATAGAAGAACTAACACTATTTCACTAATCCTCAGTCAAAGAGGCTGAACAGGGCGAAGGAGCTGTACTCGAAGCTCTCGTCTTCGGTCATGCTGTCTCTGGAGGCCTGGCTCTAATCTTTCTGCACGATAGAGGTGTCCTTGACCTGGGCTTGGTATTGCTGCTTGTACACGCCGTTGTAGAAGTGGCTTCTGATCTGGTTGTATGTCCTGTTGGCGAAGGCGCGTTGGATCTTCTTGAAGTCTCGGTCATACTTGTCAACGAGGGTCTCGAAGAGGGTTTCTTCTTCAGCTGTCCAGCGAGTGGTTTGTCAGAAGAACTAACACTATTTCACTAATCCTCAGTCAAAGAGGCTGAACAGGGCGAAGGAGCTGTACTCGAAGCTCTCGTCTTCGGTCATGCTGTCTCTGGAGGCCTGGCTCTAATCTTTCTGCACGATAGAGGTGTCCTTGACCTGGGATTGGTATTGCTGCTTGTACACGCCGTTGTAGTAGTGGCTTCTGATCTGGTTGTATGTCCTGTTGGCGAAGGCGCGTTGGATCTTCTTGAAGTCTCTGTCGTACTTGTCAACGAGGGTCTCGAAGAGGGTTTCTTCTTCAGCTGTCCAGCGAGTGGTTTGTCTAGTTGCCATTTTGATATTATGAGTGGAGTGAACTCGTTTATCACAATGTGGGTTATTTAGCATAGAGTGACATATTTGTTGTTTACTTTCAAATTCGATTTAGATTAAATCTCTCATAGAAAAACTGCTTGAACCCGCTAGTTTTTGTGCGTCGCCAGATAAACGGTAAACTTGAACCAAATATCAGATTAAATATAACAGTACAAATGCAATTCGATACACAGCTTTTTGAATTGTTCTTTGTGCGCACTTCCATTTGAGGCTTCTACGTTTTTAAATTGTGTTTTGAATTCGGGGAAACCCTGCGTTGCGAATTATACACTTAAGAAATGTGTTGGCCCTCCCAGTTATCAATCAAGAATCAATCGTGTAATAATTTATCTTATAAATTTGAAAGCGTCTTTCAGAAGACTATCACTAAAACGTTCAGACGTCCTAAACCGAATTCACTCTGCGAGAACCAGCCTCTTTTTTCCATCTCCTTACGTTTGTTTTAATCTCATTTCAAAGAATCCGCCAGAAGCTTTGTGTTCCTCGGTGAGAATCTTCACATTTTCGCCTCCACGTGGAAGCACTGCTCCAAATACTTCGTCCAGCCACAACTTTTTACCTTCGCGGGCTGTTTAATTCTCTGGGCTAACAGCTTCGCCTCGCCTGTCTGCTCTTGCTGCTGCTCTTCTCCAACAGTCTGAAAAAAAGTCCACACTGTCTATTTATCTTGGTGAGCTCTCTGTGTCCCAGATCTGCTTCAACGCCACTGGTATGGAAATCTTGTATTTTAGTTATTGCATTATTATGGAGCGGATAGTATTTGCATTTGTGTCGCTATACGCGATTTTACAACCTGAAGTGAAACGAAATCATGCACTTAGACAGTGCCAGTTTTTCTCTGAATCGATTGGAAAGTCTGGATCCGCCATCCAGCGGGCTCTGCGCGCGTTCTAGCTCAAATACCGTTTCCGGCAAAATGGCAGAAAACCCGAATCCAAGTAAAATAGGACGACGATAAAAGGTCCAGTTCGTGTGGTGCTTTTATAACAGGCTGCCAGTTAGCTAGATAGAAGAACTAACACTATTTCACTAATCCTCAGTCAAAGAGGCTGAACAGGGCGAAGGAGCTGTACTCGAAGCTCTCGTCTTCGGTCATGCTGTCTCTGGAGGCCTGGCTCTAATCTTTCTGCACGATAGAGGTGTCCTTGACCTGGGATTGGTATTGCTGCTTGTACACGCCGTTGTAGTAGTGGCTTCTGATCTGGTTGTATGTCCTGTTGGCGAAGGCGCGTTGGATCTTCTTGAAGTCTCTGTCGTACTTGTCAACGAGGGTCTCGAAGAGGGTTTCTTCTTCAGCTGTCCAGCGAGTGGTTTGTCTAGTTGCCATTTTGATATTATGAGTGGAGTGAACTCGTTTATCACAATGTGGGTTATTTAGCATAGAGTGACATATTTGTTGTTTACTTTCAAATTCGATTTAGATTAAATCTCTCATAGAAAAACTGCTTGAACCCGCTAGTTTTTGTGCGTCGCCAGATAAACGGTAAACTTGAACCAAATATCAGATTAAATATAACAGTACAAATGCAATTCGATACACAGCTTTTTGAATTGTTCTTTGTGCGCACTTCCATTTGAGGCTTCTACGTTTTTAAATTGTGTTTTGAATTCGGGGAAACCCTGCGTTGCGAATTATACACTTAAGAAATGTGTTGGCCCTCCCAGTTATCAATCAAGAATCAATCGTGTAATAATTTATCTTATAAATTTGAAAGCGTCTTTCAGAAGACTATCATTAAAACGTTCAGACGTCTAAAACCCGAATTCACTCTGCGAAGACCAGCCTCACCATCTCCTTACGTTTGTTTAATCTCATTTCAAGGAATCCGCCAAGAGCTTTGTGTTCTCGGTGAGAATCTTCACATTTTTCGCCTCCACGTGGAAGCACTGCTCCAAATACTTCACGTCAGCCTACAACTTTTGCAACTTCGCGGAGCTGCGTTGAATTCTCTGGGCTAACAGCTTCGCCTCGCCTGTCTGCTCTTCGCTGCTGCTCTTCTCCAACAGTCTGAAAAAGTCCACACTGTCTATTTATCTTGGTGAGCTCTCTGTGTCCCAGATCTGCTTCAACGCCACTGGTATGGAAATCTTGTATTTTAGTTATTGCATTATTATGGAGCGGAGAGTATTTGCATTTGTGTCGCTATACGCGATTTTACAACCTGAAGTGAAACGAAATCATGCACTTAGACAGTGCCAGTTTTTCTCTGAATCGATTGGAAAGTCTGGATCCGCCATCCAGCGGGCTCTGCGCGCGTTCTAGCTCAAATACCGTTTCCGGCAAAATGGCAGAAAACCCGAATCCAAGTAAAATAGGACGACGATAAAAGGTCCAGTTCGTGTGGTGCTTTTATAACAGGCTGCCAGTTAGCTAGATAGAAGAACTAACACTATTTCACTAATCCTCAGTCAAAGAGGCTGAACAGGGCGAAGGAGCTGTACTCGAAGCTCTCGTCTTCGGTCATGCTGTCTCTGGAGGCCTGGCTCTAATCTTTCTGCACGATAGAGGTGTCCTTGACCTGGGATTGGTATTGCTGCTTGTACACGCCGTTGTAGTAGTGGCTTCTGATCTGGTTGTATGTCCTGTTGGCGAAGGCGCGTTGGATCTTCTTGAAGTCTCTGTCGTACTTGTCAACGAGGGTCTCGAAGAGGGTTTCTTCTTCAGCTGTCCAGCGAGTGGTTTGTCTAGTTGCCATTTTGATATTATGAGTGGAGTGAACTCGTTTATCACAATGTGGGTTATTTAGCATAGAGTGACATATTTGTTGTTTACTTTCAAATTCGATTTAGATTAAATCTCTCATAGAAAAACTGCTTGAACCCGCTAGTTTTTGTGCGTCGCCAGATAAACGGTAAACTTGAACCAAATATCAGATTAAATATAACAGTACAAATGCAATTCGATACACAGCTTTTTGAATTGTTCTTTGTGCGCACTTCCATTTGAGGCTTCTACGTTTTTAAATTGTGTTTTGAATTCGGGGAAACCCTGCGTTGCGAATTATACACTTAAGAAATGTGTTGGCCCTCCCAGTTATCAATCAAGAATCAATCGTGTAATAATTTATCTTATAAATTTGAAAGCGTCTTTCAGAAGACTATCACTAAAACGTTCAGACGTCTAAAACCCGAATTCACTCTGCGAAGACCAGCCTCACCATCTCCTTACGTTTGTTTAATCTCATTTCAAGGAATCCGCCAAGAGCTTTGTGTTCTCGGTGAGAATCTTCACATTTTTCGCCTCCACGTGGAAGCACTGCTCCAAATACTTCACGTCAGCCTACAACTTTTGCAACTTCGCGGAGCTGCGTTGAATTCTCTGGGCTAACAGCTTCGCCTCGCCTGTCTGCTCTTCGCTGCTGCTCTTCTCCAACAGTCTGAAAAAGTCCACACTGTCTATTTATCTTGGTGAGCTCTCTGTGTCCCAGATCTGCTTCAACGCCACTGGTATGGAAATCTTGTATTTTAGTTATTGCATTATTATGGAGCGGAGAGTATTTGCATTTGTGTCGCTATACGCGATTTTACAACCTGAAGTGAAACGAAATCATGCACTTAGACAGTGCCAGTTTTTCTCTGAATCGATTGGAAAGTCTGGATCCGCCATCCAGCGGGCTCTGCGCGCGTTCTAGCTCAAATACCGTTTCCGGCAAAATGGCAGAAAACCCGAATCCAAGTAAAATAGGACGACGATAAAAGGTCCAGTTCGTGTGGTGCTTTTATAACAGGCTGCCAGTTAGCTAGATAGAAGAACTAACACTATTTCACTAATCCTCAGTCAAAGAGGCTGAACAGGGCGAAGGAGCTGTACTCGAAGCTCTCGTCTTCGGTCATGCTGTCTCTGGAGGCCTGGCTCTAATCTTTCTGCACGATAGAGGTGTCCTTGACCTGGGATTGGTATTGCTGCTTGTACACGCCGTTGTAGTAGTGGCTTCTGATCTGGTTGTATGTCCTGTTGGCGAAGGCGCGTTGGATCTTCTTGAAGTCTCTGTCGTACTTGTCAACGAGGGTCTCGAAGAGGGTTTCTTCTTCAGCTGTCCAGCGAGTGGTTTGTCTAGTTGCCATTTTGATATTATGAGTGGAGTGAACTCGTTTATCACAATGTGGGTTATTTAGCATAGAGTGAGATATTTGTTGTTTACTTTCAAATTCGATTTAGATTAAATCTCTCATAGAAAAACTGCTTGAACCCGCTAGTTTTTGTGCGTCGCCAGATAAACGGTAAACTTGAACCAAATATCAGATTAAATATAACAGTACAAATGCAATTCGATACACAGCTTTTTGAATTGTTCTTTGTGCGCACTTCCATTTGAGGCTTCTACGTTTTTAAATTGTGTTTTGAATTCGGGGAAACCCTGCGTTGCGAATTATACACTTAAGAAATGTGTTGGCCCTCCCAGTTATCAATCAAGAATCAATCGTGTAATAATTTATCTTATAAATTTGAAAGCGTCTTTCAGAAGACTATCACTAAAACGTTCAGACGTCTAAAACCCGAATTCACTCTGCGAAGACCAGCCTCACCATCTCCTTACGTTTGTTTAATCTCATTTCAAGGAATCCGCCAAGAGCTTTGTGTTCTCGGTGAGAATCTTCACATTTTTCGCCTCCACGTGGAAGCACTGCTCCAAATACTTCACGTCAGCCTACAACTTTTGCAACTTCGCGGAGCTGCGTTGAATTCTCTGGGCTAACAGCTTCGCCTCGCCTGTCTGCTCTTCGCTGCTGCTCTTCTCCAACAGTCTGAAAAAGTCCACACTGTCTATTTATCTTGGTGAGCTCTCTGTGTCCCAGATCTGCTTCAACGCCACTGGTATGGAAATCTTGTATTTTAGTTATTGCATTATTATGGAGCGGATAGTATTTGCATTTGTGTCGCTATACGCGATTTTACAACCTGAAGTGAAACGAAATCATGCACTTAGACAGTGCCAGTTTTTCTCTGAATCGATTGGAAAGTCTGGATCCGCCATCCAGCGGGCTCTGCGCGCGTTCTAGCTCAAATACCGTTTCCGGCAAAATGGCAGAAAACCCGAATCCAAGTAAAATAGGACGACGATAAAAGGTCCAGTTCGTGTGGTGCTTTTATAACAGGCTGCCAGTTAGCTAGATAGAAGAACTAACACTATTTCACTAATCCTCAGTCAAAGAGGCTGAACAGGGCGAAGGAGCTGTACTCGAAGCTCTCGTCTTCGGTCATGCTGTCTCTGGAGGCCTGGCTCTAATCTTTCTGCACGATAGAGGTGTCCTTGACCTGGGATTGGTATTGCTGCTTGTACACGCCGTTGTAGAAGTGGCTTCTGATCTGGTTGTATGTCCTGTTGGCGAAGGCGCGTTGGATCTTCTTGAAGTCTCTGTCGTACTTGTCAACGAGGGTCTCGAAGAGGGTTTCTTCTTCAGCTGTCCAGCGAGTGGTTTGTCTGATATAAGTCATCTTTGTTATTTACAACTTCTATATAATACAATAATTGAACATATTTTGTGTTAAGAATAATATTAGTTAATATCTCAACATATTTATGTGACACGTCACATGTCACACGTGATAAAATTACTGATAGAACACTAATTACTCTCTTTTTAATTATATAATAGAAAAATATGAAATATTATATTATTAGAGTGAAATAAATATAGTCATTCATTAGTATTGGGATTCAATTGTTATTCTGGATGAGTTAACATATGCCTGTTAAAATGACCCTTTTATCCGAATTACTTGAAACATACAGGACACTCAAACAATTTTATACTTTCATGAACATTTAGATGTAATTATAGAACATCTTTGCGAGTGAATGACTTTGTGCACAAATGACAATAGTACAGTTCATTCTATTTTAGTTATGTATGAATCTTTTTATGTTTTAGCATATTAGATTTATTACTAAATTATTTTTAACAAATAGGGCATACTGTTTAATCTTAATGGTCTTATTGATGAACAATAAGTAGTGATTCGGAAGGGAACCCTAAATGACAGATTGGACATATACATACATCGAAGTGGTGGATTATGTGAAAATACCAAAATATTTATGAATATAGTAAATTGAGTGTTATATAATGAATATCACTCCAATTTATGCAGTTACATTTAACTGACTATTTATTCAATAACAGTACAGAATTGTGCGTTGAGCGGTTATAGTTAGATTTTCTCTAGGATATTGAAACTATGATCTTGGATTTGCAATCTGTGAAAGCTGATTACAATAAACTGACCAATTTATCTCAGTTATCAAAATTCATTAATATGTAAACTCTTTCAGCCACTTACAACAAATTAATCGACATTTCAGCCATTTCGTCATTAACAAGCTTAACTTACTTGAATTTAAAGTCCAACAATTTAATTTCCATTCAGGCCTTGTCCTCTTTACATTAACTATAGTATTTGAATGTGTCCAACAACCAAATTCAATCTCTTGATCCAATACAACATATATCCTCCCTCCAATATCTGTATGCGAATTCTTGCCAGCTTATCTCGCTCCTTCCGCTCCAAAACGCGAATCTTTTGGAGTTGGAAGTGAACAACAACCAGATTCCGACTCTCGCCCCTTTATCATAGTCTCGTTTTTTGATTCATTTGCAATTAAATAACAATTTGCTCGTGAACTTAAATTCGATAAAAAACAATTCAAATCTGAAAACGCTGAAAGCAGCTCAGAACTGCATTTGTAACATTCAGCCACTCCAGTTTTTAAAGCGCTTGTAAATATTAGACCTGAATGGGAACAAAATAACAAAATTGGCACCACTTCAATATTTAAACGAATTGGAGAGAGTTAATCTCAGCAACAATTTGATTTAAGAAAGCTAATTGATATTTTTGAGCAATAATAGACTACTTGAATTATATTTTGATAATAACATTCGAGCGGTGAATTACTTTGTGAGAATAAACGGAAAACTGAACAAAAATTAAATATACAACGAACCAAGCTTCGCCAAAAACTATATTGAAGTGAGCGGGTACAAAATAGACAAACACAATAAGTTATTCAAAACAGGAGAAGAAATGCTCGAAATAATCGATATCATGGCCGCGTGGAGATTTGAGTGAAAAAATAGTAGGATTAAAGTTATAAAGAAAAATTAAAGTTAATACTATATTCTTAATTATAATGAAAGCACACGAAATATATTATAAAAGTCACGTTCATTCAATTGACTATTGTCCAAATTTAGCTGTTAACTATTTTAATTACTCGTTCACAAAGAATAAATCATTATTGTTAATAACTTAAATGTATTCCAAGTATTTAACATGCTTCAAATATAACTAAATAGCTTATATTGACAATTTAATTTATTACTTTAATGTAAATTCTAAATTAGCAGACAAAACGAGTATGTTGATGTTTGCTTTTTAATTAGAAGACGATTAGTCTGAATCGGATATTATCTCGAACAGTTCTGATTAATTTTATGAACCATTTAATTTTTATGAACCATTAAAAGTGTTCACATTAGCAGTTTTACTTTTTGATATAAGTTCGACGAAGATATCCATGCTAGACCTTGTATCACGTTTTGTTTTTGAAATTGTATTTTCAATTATAGATTGAATGTTAGCGGAATAGTTGTTTAGTACATACATTGATGTGAAATAATATTATAATACTCATTTTGTCACGAATTATTATGTTTTTTACATTATAAATGTTTAGAATTTGATAAATAGAATTTGTTTAATTTGAGTATTTTTAGAAAGGTGTAATTCAAAAATTATATTAATTTAATAATATTTGCTATGTTTTGCCATTTTAATAATTATATTTAATTACTTACTACATTACCTCACTCAGAAAGGGGTCGCATTTTTTCGCTTAAAAGGGGGTTGAAAATGGTAATCCCCTTATAAGTGAAAAGGCTACACCTTGAAAGCGAGGCGATGTAGTACAGAAATCCACATATAAGAGGGGATTTCATTTATAAGAGGGTTGACCGATGATTTTCGGATCCCTTTACAATATTATGATACAAAAAGATAACTCAGAATGACTCGTAAACAGACACTCACTCACAATATAATATAACAAAGGAATATATACTTTAATACAATACTTTAATACAAAATATCACATTTTTAATTATTTAAGATGTTCTATTACAAAATATATATCATTTTCGTTTATGGTAGAAATATGATTTAAATATTATACTTGTTTCAAGAACTGTTTGATCTACAACATTGTTTCATTTATTTTAAGTTTAAAATCTGACAATTAATCGGTGTACGATATTACTTTAAACAATTCCGATTTATTTTGTGAACCGTTGTGTGCTGCTCTCATACCTCCTTAGTTAATGGGTTTTCTTTGATGAAATTATTGCATCCAGAATATAAAGAAATTAAAATAACGGATTATGTTGAAAGCATAATTGATTAAATGAAAATAAATCTAACAAAATATGAAATTAAAGCTACACCACGAAAAATTGAAGGTTGTAACCAACCAGTAGTAAGCCCAATTAAAGGACCAGTAATAGAAGCATATAAACACTATCATGTATATACAAAAGTAAGTGCGTAATGTGTCGGCTGCAAATAATGTAATAGCAGATATGTGTGTTCGTGCAAAGGATATCATTTGTGTCCAGAGTGTTATAAAACGCATATTAGTGAATAAAATGACATTTGAGGGTACACACATTTATAAAAAATGAATAAAGTGATTTAAAATACGAATAATATGTTTTAATATATATTGAACACAAAAATAGTAATTTACCTATTAAATGGTTGAAGTCGTTTTCGAGAATTTTGTTAATTATTTGCGAAGTGGAAATACTGACAAGCTTAACATTATTTCGTTTCAACAAAATTAATAACATAAAATAAACCTCTCAACTCAATTAATCTTCTACCGCATACTTACTAAAACAGTTGTTCAATTAAAAGTGTTCACATTAGAAATATTATTTTTTGACGTAAGTTCAATGAATATATCGGTACTAGATCTCGTATCACGTTTTGTATTTGAAATAGCGTTTTCGATTATTAATTGCATGTTCACAGTAGATTTTGGTCGTTACATTGAAGTGTTAAATAAATATTATAATATCAGTAAATTCTACGATTTCTTATTAATTGAATTACGGATTAAATATGTTTAATTCGATTATTACAAAAAACTATTCATATTGTTGAAACTTACATCACTGAAACTACATTAACATCACTACATAACTACATCACTGAAACTTACATTAATTATTTCTAATATTATTATAAATATTATATTATTGATTGAAAATACAATCAAACACGCCGGCATATTATAAATACTATTATAAATACTAAAATAATCACAACCAGCATAAACTGTTTGAATCTGTGCATCCTATTTGTTCTGTATTTAACAGATGTTCAATTTATTTTACAACTCTCATTGAGAATTCTCCAATATAATATTTGCGTAGATGGGTTATTGCCTAATATGATAGCTAACCTTTTGTTATTGTTTTATTAACTTTAATAATGTGCATTAGCACGGATTGTATTATTCCGTCGTCAAGGTTTTTAATCTCATAACTCATGGCTTGGAATTCGGATAGTTGTTGGCTTTGTGATTCATCTTCGTCTTAGTCTATTGGCATTATATGGAATATTTCGGGTTTGTCTTGTTTGTACCAGTTTTGTAGTGATTTTTTGAGTTGTTCTTTTTCGCCCTGTGAGCACAGTGCAGTTTTGAACACTAGTGATTCTTCGTGAACGACGAAATCTAGCAAATCTATGTATTTTGGCATGATTTTAACATTGCATCCGTCAATAGTGGCTTCTACAACGCCTAGGTAAAGTTAAAATTCTTCTTTTTGTATATTTTTCACGTTTAAATACGCTCTATTAAGATTGCTCTTATTAGCGGTGAAGTTGTCCACTTTTATGTTTTGGATTACTTCTTCTAAAAACTCACCAATGTCGCATACAATTTTAAGCTTAATTATATTTACAGTTTCCTCCAGCGCTTACCTCTAGTCAATGTGAACACAATAGTAGAACACAAGCAGTTACATGAAGAAATCAATGTCAATGTAGTCGTAAAGAAGTATAACGGCTTCGGAATCGAGGCTCTGAACGGCAAGTTCTTAACTGTTCCTCAGGTTTACGAACTGTTTTGAGAGGGAGAAGAATTTGTTCTCGAAGGAGAGCGTTTGGTAGCAGAAGTATTTGTACTTGAGGAGGAAATTCAAAAGCGTTTTCGTGTTCGTTTTCTGAGCAGCTTATTTAATGACTTCCTCGGATTTAATGATTATCGTTTAAGGACTGTGTTCAATTAATTAAAAGAGCTGGATGGTGAACTTGGGCACTCGCAGGAAGAGCTCAGGTGGCGGGACGCGCTTCTGCTCGATGCTTGGTTTCTACTAAAAGGCTTTTAGCAGAGGAATGTCAGCACTGAGGTACTTCTACAGCGCATGAATGAAATCCTGCTCAATCAACTCGATGTTGTCTTTCGCGTACTTAATGCAAATATCCCGCAATTTTATAAACGCAATTCCATCCAGAGAACACTACTTGCACAAATCCAACACACTCTCGATTGTTAACTAGATTAAATTTGTCATTGAAAGCTGATTTCGGTTCAAACTCAACGTGTCTGATATTTTTGACTCGATTTTGGACTGCACAATTTACTAAAACGATTCAACATTGTTTTCATAACGCTCTATTTCTATAAAAAACTTGTTTATCTCAGCCAACTGGATTATATCACTTTAATCTATTACAATCTAATCAGCTATTTTGGATTTAAAAGGTTACAAGGTCTAATTCAAAACCTAACAAAAACATTTCATAGTATAATTTGAATTGCCCTTTAATGTCATAAATTTATCTAATTTTGCACAAACCTTTATCAACTTGTCTAAAATTATCTTTGATTCCTGAATTTTATTCCAATAACTTTCTGTTGTTGCACATCTTTTAAACAGTTTGCTTCCTAACTCGTTACAGTAATTTATCGTAGCTTCCGACAAACTGGAGGTAAGCAAGTTGATATTTTCGTTTATACATTAATCATAAATCCATTTACTTGTTTCTGCAAAGCTTGCACTTTCTTTTATATATGAGTTAATCATTGAAGTGGGTTCATTAACTTTCCGGTAAAATATTAAATGAAATTAAACAAATAGCAAACATCCACACCATCTCCGCCATTAAATATGTTAAAGCTAGATAAAAAACCAACCATTACTTTAAAAAAGAGTACTGGTTATGTACCTTCTAAACCTAAGTATGAATCAAAATTGAATGAATAAGAAATTGAAATGTTATTAGAGCAACGCAAAGCTTAATAAGAAGCTGTATAAAATGCCCAAATCTCAACATGTGCTCGTGTTTATAACAGACGTGAAGATGCACCAAAAGTTAAAATAGGAAATTGGGTCGAAGATTAAATATTAATGGAAACTAGAAAGTAATATGGTGTAGCTGCTGAAAAAGATGTCGGTGCAGCCAGTTGCACTCGAGATTTCAGAATCGATAATAGAACACTGTACGTTACTGAGAATAGAGAATATGGTATCAAAGGCGAGAAATAATAAGAATTTTTCGCAGACACATTATCAAGTGATGCATTCAAGAATAGACCTATTTCAGAAATTGAAACAAAGTACAAAGAAGACAAATTAATAAATCAACATGAACATCATAACATTTTGAATGTTAACGAAAACACACAAAGAGATTTTCATAGTACTACAGGTGCATCATTCAGATAATCAAAGCACGACGAAACTATTTAGCCATTAGACTTTAAAAGATCAGTAAAAATACATTAAGTTTCTCTTTAAAAGTGATATATTTGTAAACATTGTTATCATCATATAAAAATATAATATATAATTTCATAACTCAAGAAATATTGAGGCTTTTGCTACATCCATAGCTATATTTTCTGGTATTGGAGGGAATTATGCAACCTCTATTGCGCCATTCTATATAACACCAACAGACCAACGCAATTTATAATACAAGTATTTTACAACAACTTCTAAGACTGCTTTAGAAAACGGTAAGTCGTATTATTTCTTTTAAGATAATTTTAAGAAATTCGATTATATTGAAGCTCTTTTATTAATAACAAATGTATATCCGTCTGAGGACATGAGTCTAATATAATCTTCGTCATATATGTCAATATCATACGGGAATATTTATTTTAATGAAATGGCGGATGGTCCAAGCATTTTGCGAAGTGGCTCTAATATTTATTCGGTTAGCTAATCGTGTTTACATAAACATAAAATTAGAAATTTTGATTTTTGAAAATCAATAATATTTTTATAAGATGACAGAGTTGTTGGGGTGTATATTTTAGATAGAAGTGATATCTAGTGAGTATATAATATGAATAATTGCAAAATTCAAGTTCATATTGTCATCATCTTGGCAATTTTCCTGTAATTTATTGGAACTTGGCTCTGTATTATTCAATTTTGCTTTCGTCTCCGTCTTTGATTGAATATACAACTTCTTCTCTAAGTTATTGCAGGGCTTTAATGGCATCGTGTGGTTTTAGTTGGTTCATCTAATTGATTTAAATTTGTGAGGTGGATTTAGTGAAACATGG
This sequence comes from Hexamita inflata, assembly GCA_963988835.1. Classification (NCBI taxonomy): domain Eukaryota; phylum Fornicata; order Diplomonadida; family Hexamitidae; genus Hexamita; species Hexamita inflata. Next base: position 15,681 of record CAXDID010001008.1, read on the forward strand.
CTTGAAACGCACCTGGAAATTGATCAAATATTGTTATCATTGTCCCACTTTCTACTTCAAATGTAGTCAGTGGTTTTGTTTCTTTTGAATGGTGCGGGTCCGATGCACATGGAGGCTGCGCGTTGGGTTGAGTATGGTTCTTCTGCGAATTCTTTCATCAAGTCGATGCCCGAGACTCGTTTTGCGCAGACGGGGAATGTGTTTGGTTAGTTGACCGATTCTGCTGCTGCGTACACCAGCATAGCCTGTGGTGTGAAAACGGCCAATAACAAATTCGGGTAGGATAAGTACTCCGAGAACTGCTACAACCTGTTTGAGCGCGCGGCCGACCTCGGGGTGCGCACGGGCATCGTCTCCAAGACCTCCCTTGAGGAGCCTGAATTGTAATCTCTTTTGTCTCACAATAAACTGTTCACAACCACTCCAGACCTCGTTATGTCACCTGGAGCACTTGCTTTCAACAGCACTCAGCTCACATTCGATTAAGTAACAGCTTAAAGTTAATTGTTGAATGAAACGGCCCTCCCGTTTTAAGCGCACGTTACACTAACGAAGTTTATTGACTCAGCTGATAAAATAACCCTCGAGACTCTCGTTTTCAGCGCCCTAAACGTTCTAATTAAAGACAATAAACCATTTATTTTGGTAATAAACGCAATGACAGTTCAATAATTAGCACAGGATTTAGTGGGAGAGGCTATTGAAGCCGAACTAATAGGCGCAAAATTAATACAGTTCTGCACCAAGAACAAAATAGCGCTGGTCACATCCGGAACATTCGAATTCGGAGGACTCACACTCCCAGACACCATGATCGCACTCAAAGACGCACTCCCAGCCACCGTTAAAGACACCGAGAAAAACCAAGCAAGAAAAACAAGATTCGCCAGCATACAAGCAGGACTGGTCACCGCAAGCGACAAACAAACAAACGCAATGGTACTCGTAGGCAGCACACACAAAATGAACAAAATAAACCACATTAAACAAATCAACCAACACGTATTCGACATACTACTCGGAAAAACCGACAAAGTCACCGGAGGAAGCGACAAAGACATGATCAGAAGACAAAAAATGGCTAAAAAAGAACAAACCGCCGTGAAACCTGAACAACAAAACGAACTCTTCATTGGCGTTGGAATCGGCGCTGGTATCGGTATCGCAGGCATCGTTGCGTATTTCCTCCTCAAAAAGTGAAATCAAACTCATATCAACTTTACTTATATTATTTGTTGATATTTGTTGTGTAATAACACTGTAATACTGTTATAATATTTGCAATAATAAGTATTTTTTGGCTTTGACTTTGTCTATATACTGTAGTGTTAGTTTGATCTTAATACTGTATATGATTCAATATATTTTTAATAACGTGAAACAATAGTAGTCTGTATAATTAGACATAATAATAGATAATTATCTATTATCTAATCTAACTAACAAAATATTAGATTTGTAAACAATGATTTGATTTTCATAACGTAAAAACTAGTAAAAACTTACTGTAAAACATAAATGAATTCCAAAAATGTATAAAAACGAATAAAGTGTGAGTTATGGTACATTTTAATTTAATATCAAATCCTGAAAATATTTTCTGTCAGATATATGCCGTAGATAATATTGTAATCACCACTTCCAATAATGCAATAAAATAAATACAAACTTAGTATTCCAACAACACTGAAATAAATTTGGGAATCTGAACATTAAACAACACCAAAAAGCAGCTTAGAATTCTTTGAGTCATTTAATTAACGTTAAGACATAAAATTAAAGTAATTGCTGAATATATCAATTTAATAAATTAAAACTGATGATAAATAAATATAATATTTACAATTTTGTTGCGATAAAGTCGATAAGAATCTCAGTATATTATAGAAAAATACTTATTATTTATAGTCATAACTTAAATGATCTAGAACTCTGTAGAAAGTTGCAAAATTAATAATGATTTCATCTCATAATGATTTCATTTATTATTGTTATTTAACATTTATTTTTGGATCTAAAATATCAAAACATATAATAATATGGACTCACTGGTATTACCAGTCGTTCTTTTTTCGTTCTTCTTCCTGAACGATCTTCTGGGTCCTCTTTTTGATCTCGTTTCTTTGCATTTTGAAATCCAGCTGTACGTTCCTGTTAATATCTCTGGTGAGCATTTTATCGCTGCTGTTTGTGTGCTCGTATTCAACTTTGAAGTCGTCCATTTACTCAAAGTCGAATAAATCCTCCTGTTATTCAAGTGCTGTTGATAAAACGAACTCTTATCCAAGGAGTAATCCGAGTGTTCCAAATTTCTTTGTTATGTAGTTCAGCTTGAACTCTAGTGGATCTGATTGAACTGTTTGGAATTGGCAATCTGGAGCTTTAAAAATTGAGAGTAAATCTAGAACGTGTTGAATTGCTCTTTGGAGGTCGGCTTGGGCTCTAATTAAGTGCTGGTATTTGAATTGCTTCTGCGTAATCTCAAGTTATTTTGATTTGAGCTCGTGTTTTGCGTTTTCGATGTTACGCAAGCTGGTTTGACCGTCCATGTTGAATATGTAGTCGTTGAGTCTAACCTTAGTGTCAATAGTCTGCTCAGTGAGCGTTTTCAATTAAATATTTGATTATTGTATTTGGTCCTCGAGCTCTCTCAGGAGAGTTTTCTGTTTAAGGCTCCTTTGAACGAATTGAACAAAGTTATCTATGTTTATCTTCTTTACAATGCTCAGTATGTCAATGTTACTCTCTTTAACCGTTTATTGAGCTTCAAGTTAGTTCTCGATCATAATTAGGGACTAACTCGGTTCCATTAAAGCTAGTTAATGGTCACGTTATTCCTTAAGCTCAGTTATGGCCGTTTCTTAATCAGTTATTTGAGCTTCAAGTTGTTCATTCTATTGTTTCCATTGGAATGCGACTATTCCCTTTGCTTCTTTTGACTCCTCTAAGTATTGGAGTACTTCTTTGTAGTCTGTCTATAACATTTGTAGTTCCGTTTTTGAGAACTCAATTTCCTTCTCGAATCTTAGCTACTCCATTTACAACTTCTTGATGATCGTTTTAAAGCAGTCTGAGCTTCCAACGGCTTCTGATAGTTTAATCTCGGACTCATCTAATTAAGTTTCAAGCTCTCTGATTTTGTTCAACTGCTTCTGAATTATAGGCTCGGGTTTGTCCAAGGTGGTTGTTTCCTTAGCAAGCTCCTGCGATAGTAACTAGAGCTTCGTGTTCAGCTTCACTTTCTACGATTTGATATTGTTTAACTCTGACTCGAGATTCATGTACACTTCCTTTTTCTGAGGCTTTGTAAGCTATGTTTGCAAGTTTTTGAGAGTCAACGTCATCTGCTTGTTCTCCTCCTTGAGAGAATCGGCTTACGACTTAGTCTACTCAATTTACTGCTCGAGTACAGACTTTGTATTCTACTATGTCTTCTCTGCCACTTGCAACTTCTATTAGCGTAAACCAGCTATAGAGCTTAAATTTGCACCCTATATTGATGTATACTTCTTTAAAGTTGCCGGAATCTATAGATTTTTTAAATTATTCATATTTCGGTAGTGGAGTGGTTTTGTTTGTATTGTTCTATAAATGTTATATTAGATTCAATAATAAAATATTTCTTTTCTAAAATATATTGATAATTTATCTTTATAAAATGACGCAATCAACTGAAACCTTATCATCAATAATTTATCATAATCATAATAATTGTGGTTTAATTTTAAAGATAATATTATCGCTTAATAATTATTTCTGATAACAATTTTTGACTCATTTTTGAACTCAACTAAATTTATCTAAGCAAGTCCTTGATAGAAAATCAACAATTTTATAAAATGCAATACCATTAATGATGCATATTTAAGGCAATGCTGAGCTGATAGAATTATATCAGTTATAATTTTAAATCATATCAAATCTATAATTGTGTATTTTGATATTCTTCATTTTGAAGGTAAAGTCTTTTTAATTTAACAATCATTTTAATTATTTCATATTTATATAAGTATATATAGATTCATTCAAATGTGTCAAGCACTGAACTAATTTATAAGAAATTTTCATCGGCCTCTTAAATAGCTTCTTATTTTTTCTTAATTTCGTATTATGGCGAACAATTTTAAGTAATACTGGATATATTTTGTGTAATATGAACTTCTTTTCTTTTGATTTTATTGTAATAGTGGCTTCGTACTTATGTATAGCTTCTATTTGGAAAATGATCAGCTACAGTTCTAAAATTTAATTTATACTTTTTGCACAAGTTATCAAATATGACTTCTTCATCGTAGTTCCATTTTGATTTCGTTGTACTTTAAGTCATATGTGGGGAGTGTATAAACAAGTTTACTCAAAATGTATTAAAGAAGAATTGTGTCATAAATCCTTTGGCTCTTTATTTCTTTTTAATCATTAATTTGATTTAACAAGGTAGTAATAATAATTTGTTTAAAAATACTTCGTGTTTTGACGAATTAAGCACTCTGCGCATATATCTAATTATAAACAAATCATATTTTTATGTTTAAGATTCTTTTAATAAATATAGACTATCTGATTAACTATATAATATTATTTCCGCGCATCTTGACATGTGTGGTATCGTTGTATATAAATAGAATCAAATTAAATGAAGATTCAAACAACGTCAATATTCCCGTATTTATCGATTTTGAACTGTTTAACTTCAATTTTCATTTCTTCATAACACTGCATGATCATTTTTATAAACTTGTCTATGTATATATCCTCAAGTTTATACTAAACGCCACAAAACGGACATTGTTTAAGGTTCATCAACGTGTTAAGGTCATAACACTGCAAATGAGTGCACTTAGAAGTTCTCGCCGGAACAATTATTGGAACAAAACTTACCTAGTCCAAAACGGAGTAGCATTACTCCTCCACTCCGAAGTGCTGCTCGTCTGGCTCCTCTTACCCGCTCCAAAACTGGTATAAAGTGTCGTAAAGGTCCAAGGAGGCGTCGAGATCCGCCGTTTTGTAAAAATTCGTCATTTGGCGCGGATCAAGTTTTGATTTGATCAGGAATTTGATCAAATCACGCGTATTGCTAATTTAATCTGTTTACAGTAAGTAAATTTACGCTTTTATTAATATGTTCGACAAATTTTGCAAAGTCCTCTCTGGAAATACACGCTCCTTCTCAGAAACGACTGAAACGGAATCCTCCTCTTTAACTGAGGTAGAAGAAATCGATGAAACAACGCGGCTGCATATATAATCAAACAATTCTTAATCCAAACCCCTAGGTTTCATTATCAAATCACTAGTTTGCTAATTATTCGCAAATAGCTCCAAAATATTTTTGAATTCGGCCAGTTCAACTGTATATTCACGTTATATTTACATTTTCATTAAAGGAATTACATATAAATCAAATTGCTTTTACGAATGCCATTCATTCAACTGCTAAACTTTTAATATATATTAAGTTTTAAGTTTGAAATTGAAGTATGCTCTATATATAGTTTTAATAAGCAAACTTTTAGAAGTAGCACTTGTTTCCTAAGATTCTGAAAAGTAATTTAAATATTTTAGTAACTACTATAATTTGTAAATAGATAAGTGAGTAATTTATCTTGGAGGTTAGTTTGTGTGTAATATTTTAGAGATCTTGATAATATAATATACGGAATCTACGCTTTAAATAGCTGAAATGAAATGTGGATTCATTGATTACTATTGGAGCGAAATATTCATTTATGCACATATTAAGACATTAGAATATTACCACTTCATTATAATGTAAATGAATATTTTAACACCTAATGAACTGATAAATAAAATATAACGCGGAGAATGCACTAATTTTAAAACTATGTTTGAAGGTTAAAAAAATATCTCAACTGCTAAATAACTTTTAAAATTTGTAATTAGCATTATTAATTATCATACAATGTGTATGTACTAAGATATAGTATTTATTCACCCTGATTTCAATCTTCAAGATTTCAGTCATATAATATAATAAATTACAGGTTCAGGATTATAACTGCTAGAACTTTATGAACGAAAGTGTGTATCACAAACATCAAAAATAATGTTTTTACAAAAAGATCCAAATTGGACTTTAATTTAGCGTGCTAGATAATCATTTGAAACTCCAGAATCATTATTATTATTCAATTAATCCTTCATTCCCAATAATAGTTTAATATAGTTTGTGTCATAATTCTTATTAAATAAATACAACAACAACAAAGTATTCTCATATGAATAGCTTTACCTTTATGTTTAGGAAAAAGCATCAAAACTAAATAAATAATAAGTAATATATTAAAATAAAAATGTTGTTTCTAAAAACGTATTGATATCAATTATAAATGAATTAGACAATATGTAACCATACTAAAAATTTATTGCTAACTACTTTACTTGGCTTTACCCTTCATCTGCTTCTGTATAAATTGCTCTATTTGAGAGAAATTAAATTTAAGGGATTAAAGCCGGAGTTTTTAATGTTCTTTTAATAGAAAATGCATCAGAATGTATTGATACTATTAAAATGAGCGATCTTAGTAAAATTTTGCGGGTTATAAAATATAATATCCAGCACGATAATAACAACTTTGTTGCTAATTCATTCGTGTATGTTAATATTGATAGTCAACCTTTTTAATTAAAGTTATTCAGTTTCCTTTACTTCATTATTTTGACTCACAACAATAAAATCACAGGCGTATTTAATTAGTAACAAATCAACGCGGCACTTGCGGAATTGAAATAATAAAAGTTAATAAAAAATGATGAATATAAGTTATCTTAGATTGCAAAATTCATTAAAACGTAGAAAACAGCTTCAATTCATAAAGTAGTTGAAGAGTTTGGAAAGGAAAGTAAAGAATTAATTTAAAATCTAGTACAAAACAATTATTGTGACGTAGAAAGTGATGTAATAACGTGGACTGGATGATTAATCGCAAGTTAAATAACTTTAAAAGTGATATAGTATAGTTTCCAATAACTGTTTTACTTTTACTGAATACTTTGCTGTGTGTGTTTTCACATTTAATAAAAGATTATTAATATTTAATATATTACTTTCAAAGTATTACTTTGATCGATAATAATAGTTCAGTAAATCAAGTGTTTTAATAAATTCATTTGATTTGAATATATAGCAGATTAAACTTGGATCGCGTTGTAAACATCTGATTAAAACGAACTTCAAAAAACTGATTGAAATTCAAACGAATTTGAAACAATTTATTTTATTCAGTGCATAAAAAACTAGACAAATGTTTTTTCAATATATTCACATTTGTAATTTTTTACTATTAATATCACCACCACTCCAATGAAAAGATAAGTGCTTAAATTTCACATTCCAGTTGCGCTTAATTAGATCTGGGAATCAAAGAAAATACTCAGCAACAACAATAGTATTGATTTCTTCAAATAACTTGAAGTATAAACACTGCATAATGAATAAATGTAAAAATAGAATTTCAATCATGTCATTCAACTTGTAAAAGCAAATACAAAGAAAATGTAGAAACTACAAGGTGATATTACGTATTTATAAGATTGCTGCCAGATAACGTTCTAAAATATTAACATTCTATAACTGAATGCAAACGGAATTCTTAAAGTTCTAAAATGAATTAGTATTCTAACAAAAGCATATTAATAAGACTAATTAAATCGTCTAGAAATATATAACTGTCAAAATAATAATTAAGTTAATGTAAATTTTAATGTCTTTTTGAATTGATGTTATAATGATAATCTAACATAAATTCATTATGAGTGAAGTTTGTTATTAAAAAGCTATTTCATTTTACTTGATTTTTTAGTAATTAAACAACTATATAAACAAATTTTAATAATATATCACAACAAAAGTTAATTATATCTTCTATCCGACCAATAATAGTTTCTTGTAATATATAAATGTTTTTGAAATTTATAGTAAATTGTTAATATGATATAGTATGTGTCTATATAATCTTGATCTATATAATAGCTTATTTACCAACAAACTTTCTTTTTAATATTAAAACAACTACTAAAATGAATTAATTTTTTATTCAAACATAAAAGCAATAGTGAAATACCTTTATTGCTGAAATATCTTCCACAGATTTCCATGTTGTATTTTAAACTCAAAGTAAATCTTCTGTTTGTATAATTTGTTGTATAAATGAACAGAATAACAATATAAACAATTTATTCTTCAAAAAACTGCCTGAAATTTAAACGAATTTAAACGATTTGATTTCTCAGTGCATAATAAACTGAACAATGCTCCTAAATTTAGCTAATCTCCATATTTGTTATAAATATCAACTCCACTCCAAATGAAAAGGTCACTTCAAGTATTTAAATACAATATTCCAGTGGCATTGAGTTAAATCTGGGAATCAAAAAAGATACTCAGTAATAACAACAGTGTTGATTTTTTCAAATAACTAGAAGTTCAAACACAAAATACTGAACAAATAGAAACACAAAATAGCTACTCGCATTTATAATTACTTATAGAAGCTAATAACAAATAATTATAGATTATGGACAAAGATATCAAGTATTTACAAGATTGTTGCAACATCACGTATCAAAACATCAAAATTATATAAATGAACACTAATGGTATATTAAAAGTGTTAAAATGAGAACTACGACTATAATGAAAGCGTATGTTTTCCTGATTATTAAATTAAAAAGCAAATGTGTAATGTTGAATGGAGCTTTTGATTATTTTATTACAATTACAATAACGTTACCTCAAAGTAATCTCAATATCATACCTCATCTTCTAGAATCTGAAATGATAATATAATATTGTGAGGTTTGTTATTAAAAGCAATTTTACATGATAACACAAAATATTGTATATTTATAATACTTAATACAAAATTGAGCTAATAATAAATTAAATTAAACCACTCCAAGTATGACTGATCCTCACAACTCTGTTTTCAAAAAACAAGAAGAAGGACCCACAGGATTCGAATCTGCACCTAAAATATTTGGTCCAGACTTTAACGCAAAACCATCCTACGATAAAATATTTGACGAATATTTAAATATCGGCTTTTAAGCTTCCAGCTTTGGTTAAGCCATAAATGAAATCAAACGCATGCTTTCATATCGTTTATCTGATGATGAATATGATCCAAACAGATCATTCCCATAAGATCCAGCTGAAAGAGCTAAAATAGGATGCAAAATATTTTTAGGGTATACTAGCAATATGGTTTCTTCTGGCTTACGCGAAGTCATAAGATATCTTGTACAGCACAAAATGGTCGATGTAGTTGTTTCATCTGCTGGTGGTATTGAAGAAGACTTCATTAAATGCATGGCTCCTAACTATTTAGGAGATTTCCATTTAAAGGGTAAAGAGCTTCGTTAAAAATCCTTGAACAGAACTGGCAACCTGATTGTACCAAATGATAACTACTGTCTCTTCGAGGATTGGATTCTTCCAATATTTGATGAATGCTTAGAACTATAACATCAAGGTTTTCACTGGACTCCATCCAGACTCATATGGAAATTAGGCCAGAAAATAAACAATGAAGAATCGATCTACTATTGGGCATACAAAAATTAAATCCCAGTTTTCTGCCCAGCTATCACTGATGGCTCTTTAGGCGACTGTTTGTATTTCCACACATTTTAACATCCAGGTCTTATCATCGATGTTGTAGGTGATATCAGAGCTATGAATGAATAAGCTGTCAGATCACCAAAGAATGGATGTGTTATATTAGGAGGTGGTACTTCTAAACATCATATTATGAATGCTAATCTATTTACTAATATGGGTGCTGATTTCGTGGTGTATGTAAACACTGCTCAAGAATTTGATGGATGTGATTCCGGTGCGAGACCTGATGAAGCTATTTCATGGGGTAAAATATCATGGGACGCTAAACCTGTTAAAGTTTACGCAGATGCAACATTAGTATTCCCAATATTAGTTAAAAAGACTTTTGTTGAAGCATACGAAGCAAACCCTGAATTCTATGAGAAGAAATGTGGTTAGAATCCACATTCTGGATACTATTAAGAATAAGAAGAAGATATTGGTGTTCATGTAAATTGGTTAGATTGAACCTTTGAGAAATTTCTTTCATTTAATAATGTTAATTATTTATTTTATCAATCATTTAACAAAACCAAACCACTCCAATTTTTCAATGTTCAAAGATCGATTTTAAGTACATATAACGGGAACAATAAAAGCTTTACATTCATAATATCCGAATGCTAATATACAATATTAAATCATTGCGCAACCGCCATGGAAAGTTCTTTTTGGGGCTGCATCTGGAATAACATAAACTGCTTTACGGTCTTCTACACAAACATTTGGGCACTAATAAGTATTTAATCAATTATTTTAAACCTAATTTGTTAAAGAATCAAGAAATCCGTTGGGATGGCCTGTAATGGTTTTTTCAGTATTTACAATTAATTCAGCATTAGTTGAATCTTTAATAGGATATGGAGTTATTCGTATTCCCCTGGAAAACGGTTAAACAAATATGAAAGTACCATTATTTAGACCCATTTTGTAAAGTAACAAAGTTGGAATAAATCCTGAATTTGTTAATGCTGCTATATTAGCAACTAGCGTATAACGAGGTCATATACAAACAAAAAGTGAAGGTAGTTGGATTGAAGTCGAGGTAGGTGTTGTCGTATTTTGAGTTTGAATTATAAATTCCATTTTAGAAAACTAATTCTTCAATATAATTTAATTTCTAGCATTTATAATATTTTTGAATAATGTTATCTCACTCCAGAGATGAATGCTTAGTTTGATGAATTATAGTAGTTGATTGTATAGCGATTGGGTATTGAAAAGGATGATATGGTATTAATATAAATTGAATAATTTGTTGAAATTTTCTAGAACAAAGAGTTAGCACAAATATATTACAATAATTTTACATAATATCAGGACGAACTCTTTCAATAAGTGGAAAGCGAGTAGTAGCTTATCAAAGAGTCTGGTATTTCTCCTATTGAGGCTAAAAAGTACAAATCTCTTGCGAACTTCGTCAACTTAGATAACTAGCGAGTGAATTAATCGCAGACTGAAAAGTTTTTGCAGCTTTTGAGGAACGATTACAGGAAGTTTTCAGAGGATACGAGGAAAATGTGGCGTATGAAGCAGAAGCAGGAGTCTCATAACCAAAAGCTAGAAGATTTTAAGTCGCGCATGTCTCTGAACATAAGCACTCAGCAGCAGTAGGAGCTAGCAAAGGCAAAATACGTTCTCAACTAGGAGCTCTCATTTTAAACCAAGATGAAGCGCTTTGAGCAATAATTGTCAGAAAAATTAACTAAAGCTACATAGTTGCGCGATTCGCACACGAGCACCGTTTCACTCACTGCCCACAACAAAATACAGAAAGTGAATAAAAAACGCCTTGACACTGAGGACCGTGTGTACGAAATAATTCAAGCTGAGGAGAAACTCAAGCAGTAGCACGTTCTTCAAATCTTCGACACCAGCTAGAAAATATCTTATTCAAACCCGATCACCGCGCGCAGGTACACCGAACAACTGCTTCGCGCAACATCCCCCCGTTTGACTTCTCCTAATTCAACTTCACCGAGGATCTCGCCCGAGCAGGAATTTTTGGACTACAAATTGCGCTCAGCCCAAACGCAATTACGCGCAACCCACTCCACAACACTGTAATAATAGTAAACTGAGCTCCGTTTATCGTAATTGCAAGAAAAATCCCAGTTACTCTCAAATAAACAGTAAAATGCAATTAAGCAAATATAACAACTTAATATTAAATAGAAACCCGTTTCAGAACTGTAATATTTGAAAGGAGCCGTTCAACGTTTTAAACCGCAGAAAATAGCTCCGAACAAACTTAAAACGGTCACTAAAACAGTTTTAAACAGAGAAAAAGACACTTTTAATAATTAAATAAAATTAAAACAGGAGGAAACGGAGAAAATAATCACTGAACGGTACAGAATCGCAGAACAACTCAAAATCGCGAGGAAAGGGAGCAAAATTGAGTTATAACTCATCAAATAAATGGAAGAAAGCAATAAAATACTGGAATCAATGAGCGAGTGAAGTTTTATTTGAAGTTCCTTTAGTAAGCAGAAAAGTATGTATACAATAATACCACATAAAGCTAAAAGTTACAAATAATAATCGGAACCATCGCTGATAATTGAGGATTTGCAACACGAGTGAGAAGATTTAAATGTTGGAAGATGGTTATAATATAACTTGCTAAAACCTTCATATTATATAAAATAACACAATTATATTAAAATATTTTGTAAACTATTGACTATTTTACCGATCTTTTCTGATTTCAATATACTATCATATACTGGCTATTCATTTAGATTTGCTTATGTCTATTAAAGGGATCATAACTGAGTATGTAGATTGTTTAAATTGTATTTCTTTATCAATACTGTATTTGATTTAACATAAAGTAGAATATTATGAAATCAAAATCTCTTGAAAATCTCTGGTTACATACACAATTATCATTAAAGACAGATTTAAAATTTATAAATTGAAATATAGATTAGATAATTTGAATTTGGAGACTAACATATTAAAAACTCATAAATTGATAGATTTGTTTTCAAATAAATGTTGGGGCTTGTGTGAAAAAAGATCTTTCAGCAGCATATTATGTTAATTAATATTTTATCCACTTCTAGTAATGCAAAATCAATATAGACTTATCATACCAACAACACTAAGATAAATATGGGATTCTGAATAACTTTCTGCAACAAAAAACAGCATGGATTTCTTTGAGTCGTTGATTTTATAAAAGAACAAAGAGAAATAATTAATTTCTTTCTTGACAATCTCGATCTAATAACTGAAATAATAAGATAAATATGTACTACATTTAGAAAATAGCTATGATGTAGCAAGTAAAAATATTCAAATATTGTGGCAAAATAATAAAAATTTAAATAACTTTGTAAAGTGATTATGTGTGATTAAATATCTTATATAACTATTTAACTTATCCGTCCATCAAACTGATGTTTGTTCTATTAATTTAGTGTTTCTGATTTTTAACCTTGGAAACTGAAACTTCGTTGAATTATGTAGGCAATAGAGCTAATCAGCAAAGTAATTTTTAAATATATTTTACACTACTTGTACAAATAATAAATAATATATGATATTATTTTGAAATTATAATATATGGTGATTTACAACTATTTTAAAACATATACAACTTTATACGATACTAATCGTACTATTTGTGATCTTTAACAATTTAATAACATAACGGTTTTAAAACGAAGAAAGTTGTAAATTATGATATTAGTCAATACAAATATATTTTCAAAACTATTTTCACTTCTAATGAAATCATTCGAATACAAACTAATAATTTCTCGAATACCACAATTGTAACCATTTAATTAAAGCAGCATAGTTTTCTTTGAGAACTTTGAGCACACTTAACGGTCGTTGATTTAGTTTTCATAAATGCGAAGTTTAATTAAATCAAAAACAACAGAGGTTAATATTCTTTTTAAACGATTCAATATTATTGACACGAACTACAAAACGATCAAGAATAAAATATTCGTATTGCATTCAAACCAGAACAGGCTGCGAATCGGAATTGATAAAATTATAAAATGATAATTAAAGTTCAAGTCTCACTCAGCATGAAAATCTAGTAATTTCTTTTGAAATGTCAAATAAAGGTAGCTTCTAACTATAATTTTGACCAATTTAGTTAATTAAACCGCAATAAGAACTCAATCAAGACCGCTGTAGAAATGAATAATGTAAGTTCACTTTGTTATATGTTGTGCGAATGAGAAGACTTTAGCTAAGTTTGGTGAGTATTCAAAAATCGAAATTATTATTTAGTAGAAAATTGACTGAGTGCAGTGTTAACGATTGATGAATGATATATTTGATTTTTAATCTTGGAGTGTTTATATTCTTTTTCTTCTGAGTGTTTGATTACATATATCTATATACACATATGTATTTATAATTTTTATGTTTTTACTGAATACATTTGAATACGTTGGTATAATCCAAAAACTATATTTGATTCAATTGGTATACGTAAGTATTTATGCTTTTATTCACTTGAAAGAATATAGTTGTGTAAGAAATATTGATATCTACATGTATATACTGAAAATTATATAAATTTGAGTTATAATTATAACAAAAACACAAATACATCTAGAATATTTGGACTAATACTCTAATACTAACAATTTTCATAATGAATCATATAATGAATTATTTTATAGTTTTTCTTGTGTATTAAAAGTTGACCTCAGAAATATCTTGTTGATATATTTAACTAATACTCTATGCACCACTTCTTCTAGAAATGAATTCAAATAAATACTAACTATCTATTCCTTAAGCACTAAGATAAATCTGGGAGTCCGAACTACAGGCAACACCAAAAAATAGTGTCGACTTCTTTGAGTCGTTTCATTCAAGATAAGATGTATAACTGAAAAATTTGTTGCATTAATCTATTTAAGAGCTGAGCACACTCTAAAATAAAATTTAATATTTAGAATTCTGTTTTGGAGTAGTAAACAACAATCTCACCACTCTACAAAGAAATACAAATTGCCTGTAAACATAATATAAATGATTATAAATTAATATGATGAGACGCAATATTAACATGCTCGTTAAAACCATGTGGTTTACTTATTACTTGTTGTGAAAATTTAATTATATTTATTTAGTATATTTCTACTCATAATTCACTTATACTCCGTCTTCAGCTTCTGGTTGTTCGCCTCCACGATGCTAAGGTTCTACTCGTTCACTTTCAAGTACTGCTCCAGTTTATCTATGGTACGCCCGAAGTGCTTGCACGTTTTAACGCTTTCGTTTATCATCCGAACCAAGTCCTCTTTCTGAACCGTGAAAACGACGCTCGAGTTCTGGTTCTACGAATTTGACAACGACTCTTAGAACTGGATGTCCTCGAAGAACTGCACGCTGTTGACTTGGGTCTGGCGGCAGTTGTGGATCGACTTCAGAATCGCGGGCAGGCTGAATTTGGTCTTCATCGAATATGGAAGTGAAAACGTTGTTGGAGTTGGTGCAAAAAGATGTATATAACCAAGTCGACTGAGAAAATGAATTTGTATGAATTTATAAATATATTACATTAAATCCCGCTTATATCAAAAATAGCTGTGAATTTTACTATATTTATCCTTATTCGTATAGAAAATAATTAGGTATTTTCATCTGCTGAAATAATAAATATGTTTCATAAATAGTTATTACATTAAGAAAAAATTAGATAGAACTTCTAGATATAGAAGTTAAACTTGTATGTTTGATAGCTATGAAGAGAAATTAAAAGTAAATGTATATTTGAATCTCATGTATTTATTATTAATTCTATTGAAAAGTATAAGTGTTGAAAATACAAATGAAAAATTTATTAAATGAATAGTATACACATTAATATCAATAAATCGGATAATGGATAAATATGGATAAATACTATTTTACTAAATGTAATGACTCAACTGGCAAACTTGAAGTCTTACTATACACGTTATTGCGAAGTTTTATAGTACAAACTAATATATTTTGAAATCGACTAAATATATGTATATATAAAATTATCACTTACACTTTGTATCAAAATTTTCATTATATTTCACAATAGAATGTTATTTGAATTCTTATTATATTATCATATCTAACAAATACACTTTTGCTAACCTCATCATTATTATGTAGTTTACTGTATTTTGATAATTATTCGTTTGCTATTACGTTTGATAACTTCTATATTCTTGCTAATCTGTTCGAAGTAGTTTTCCACGTGATCTAGTTTCTTCTACATCTTGAACATAATGGACCTGATATGCTCTAGATCGAACTTCATTTTAGATAATTAAGAATTTGGAATTGTACCAATACTCACATTCGAGGCGCTGTGAATGGAGGACTCGCACGTGTACTCCTCAAAAAAGCACACGCTATTTTTGAAGTGACTTTGAGAGTTTTATATGGAATCAAGGACTACTGGAAGATTGTACTTGGATTTCTGATTTTTCCTCATTCAATTAGATGTGGGAAATATTATTGTTATGTCTATGTGTTAAATAACATAAACCAATGTAATAATCCAAATAATATGGAATTACTATTGTATTAAATTATTTTAATTTAATTTTAATTTATTTATATATATTATGTTACTTAACTGTTGTTTACCAATATTCATGATAATAAATTATTATAAGTCCTATTTAATTCATATTTTAAATCTATTATTAAACATTTGTTATATTATTGTTTAAATATGTTGTGACTACACAAAATGTATTTTTATCAGTTAGTACTAAGATTTAATCTTAGTTCAATAGGAATTAATTAATACTTTTACACAATACAGTGATTGGCTCACATGTTTAACAATTTTGTTAAATTATACTAATGTTTTAAGGATTCAATATGTTTTTGTCTTTTAATTGTTATCAAATGTAATTCATTTTGTACTATTTTACAAAATCACTTCTTACTCACATACCAATGAAGTCTCAAACCATATTTCCGCTCCATATTCGATGTCAAAGTACAAACTACCAGTTATTCTGGATCAGATTCAGCCGACCTAAGCCAACTTCAAAAACAGCATCAGCTTCTTCGAGGACTACACCAGTGATAACTCAATTCGCAGCAGCCCGAACTCGTAATTTTCACAGCTGAAAACGAACTTGACCGAGCAAAAAATTATTCTGGGCGAATTGAACGCGAAATTCGCCCGAATATTTAACTAAAGCGAATAAATTCAGGCCGGAATCGACGTCATAAGGCGAAACAACAAACGAATCCAAAGCAAAATCGTAAATAATAAAAATAAGTGAACAAACGAACGATATTGGTAAATTGTAGTTTTAAGTGAAATATTAATTGTATTTTCTATTCACAAAACTTAATAAATGAAAATGTTATTTGGTGGAATATGAATAAATTAAATTCAGAAATATTTCATTAAAATGCAGCAAGGAGATTAGAATTTTGTAGCATAGTTTTCAATCTACTCATTAATTTGTACTGTTTTGTAATTTAATTGCAATTCTTTAGTTATTTCGCTTGATTACTTCCACATTTTTGTTAATCTATTCTAAAAAGTTATCTGCATGGTCCAACTTTTAATGCAGCTTAGTAATAATATGTTTCATATACTAAATATTATGTCTAATTTTCAGCAATTATGTATTTGGAATTACTCCGATGCTTGCGTTTGATACACTCTGAATAGAAGACTCACAAGTAAATTCTTTAAAAAAACTTACACTATTTTTAAATTTTTGATTCTACATGTTTGGGATTGACTCCAGAACCGCGGGTAAATTGTACTTAGACTTCATTCAATTTGATGTGGTATTATTAAATATGTTAAAAAATATTGTATTATTCTGGCGATAATAATAATAATAATATGAAGTGTCTAGAATTTGTATATCTTAATGTTGTCTAAATTCTGTTTTTGTCTAACACTTTTAACATTTTTAGTTATTACATTTCTGTTTTAAACGAAACTTTGTTTTGTGTATGCAAATATAAGATAAGATTTGTGTATTGTTATAATTAGAATGATTTAACTGAATTTTATTTATATAATTAAAGAAGACATCATACTGTATATTACGTCTACACTTACCTTTTTTCTCTGATCATCATATTTTCTATCCTTTCTAACCTTATATAAATAAAATATATAAGGTTATAAACATGTGTGTATGTCTGTATCATAACAAAAATATATAATATTCAATTAACTATTAATAAGCAATACATTCTCACTTTTAGCTGATTTCAATTTGATTTCCATCTAAGTGGTTTGAAATAAATTTTCATTAACTATGTTGTATTTTGATAATAATTCGTTTGTTATTACGTTTAATAACTTCTACATTATAATCAATCTATCCGAAAAAGTTGTCCACGCGATCCAATTTCCTCTGCATCTTGATAAGAATGAACTTGATTTGTTCAAGGTTGTGTTTCATTTTAGATAACTAAGTGTTCGGAATCGATCCATTACTTGTGTTTGAGGCGCTGTGAATTGAGGACTCGCACGTGAATTCCTCGAAGAAGCTCATGCTGTTTTTGAATTTTGTCTATTAAGTTGAGATAGATTCTAGCACTGCTGGAAGGTTGTACTTGGAGTTTAAATTCCTCTTCATTCAATTTGATGTGGTGTTATTAAATATGCAACTTCTTGTATTATTATGATGAAAATAACAAAAATTGTTTAATTCATGTTTAGTTATCTAAAATTTGTAAAAGTATTTTATTCAATTTCGTGTATTCTGCTAAGTGTATAAAAGTGTATTATTCTCGTTTTAGGTCCCAGTTAATTAATTATAACAGAATTTATTAGAATTCTAATTATAGATTATAAAATATAATACAATAAAAATATAATACATTATTATCAATCAACTTGTATATTTTATTCTTGAGTCAACTCCGATTCTTATTTTGTGTATTTTATTATCTGTTTAAGACTCTCTCAACATGATATCTTTCTGTCATACATGTATGCAAGTTTAGTTCAACTTTTGTTTTTATCAATCTTATAAATAATTCGTAATAAATCTGTATACTATTTAGTTCAGTTAAAATATCATTTATCATTTATTTCTTGTTATTATAAAATTAAGATTAAAAGTATAAGCAAAACATTTGAAGAAGCAAATTGAAAAGAAAAATTGATCACTAGAGTTGATTATAAAAGTAGTGGAAAATATTCTGCCATCTATGGTATTTTGTAGCGTGTGTGAGGCACATGCTATGAGTTAAGATAGCTCTCACTTTTATACTTTTTCTCTTTTTATATTAATATTACTATGATTAACCCGTGTGACTATAATTAAATTATAATTAAATCACATCTCACAAAATATTCAGAGCCTTCCCCTTCTGAGTCCTTGAACGAGTCTTTCGTTGTTCAGCTCCAGAACGTGAAAGTTCTTCTGAATGTATTCGAAGTACCCGTTTATTTTGACCACTTTCCTCTCCATTTTCTTCAGCTCGTGGATTTTAATGCTCAGCTCGTTTTAAAAGTTGCAGTTCAAATTTACAATTGAGGAGCTCAGATTTGAGGAACTGCTCAAATGCTCCTGGAGCTCCTCGAAGAATTGAACGCTGTTCTTGTTTTAGAGGTTTTTAATGGATTAAAGGACGTTGGGGAGCACATAGGATTTTGAGTGCATAAGTTATAAATTGGAGTGGGCGGAAAAAATAAGCGTAAAAGTGATTAGATTTAGAATTGGGTGGTTAATGGATATGGATTTTGTGATCGTATCTTGAATCTGAAAATAGTTTTTATTACAAAATAACCTACATTAAACAGACAAATCAATACTAAGTGCGGAACTAAGGCGAGGATATAATTTTCTAATTTCATTTTGTAACTAAAATTATATAAATACAAATTTATCATTCTCATAGCTCTAAAATATATTATTAGATTTAGGAGATTCCTAGCATCAGTTAACACAGAAAAATAGGAATCACGTATCACGTCATCATGTATTTAGAAATTGAAATAATACAAATAATACATATTCAGAATTTATTTTATGATATTAAATAGTTAATAATAATATTTTGAGAATAAAGATTACTTAATTTCATTGTTACAATGATATTTAACATAATATATTTCATAATATGATAAGTCTTTAAAGCACTACTTCGAATTTAAGTAGATTAAGCTATGTTTATTTCATGAACTATATCATCTACAGATACGATTCACACATCAATATACTAAGTTAAATTAATAATATATTTTAATATTTTAATACATGTAATAATTAATTCATGATATAGATAACATAATGATATACTGGTCAGATTTTAGACATATATACTAGTAACTGATATACTGGTCAGATAGAGGGTTGGTAAAAACCAATATTGTTCGTTAGGTGTTATTTACTTCAACAGTACATATTTTACTACATTTAATTACTGGTCAGATTTTAGATTTGATTGTGTATAAAAACAGTAATTATATTATAACAGTAACATGATGATAATCATAACTAGTACATTTCGAATTATTAAATATAAAACACTATAGATTCGTTACGTTTAAAGTATATAAATAGACATTTAAAATAGTTGATTGAAGAAGTGTGAAAGTCATGTATATTAATTAATATAATATTTTCCGCCTCTAGAATGTAAAAATATAAATTCATCATTCCGACTACGCTGAAATAGATTTGGGAATCACAATCAAACTCAGCTCCACAAAATAGTGTTGATTTCTTCTAGTTGTAAAATCAGTAAACAAACTTTAAACTCAAAATCTTATTATAACGTTAGTTGACTGAATCAATATAAATTCTTAAAAGCTATCAAAAGCAAGTATTATATTTAGAATATAGTTATGATGCAGTTAAAAGGAATATTCTTATTTTACAACGAAACACGTGTTACATATTAACTTTTGTGGCTTAGTGAACATTTTTTCATTTATTTAATATCCCACTCACTTAACTTTCGTTTATACTGGATCAGTATCGTGTTCTAAACCTTTGAGGGCATCAAAGGTATGCTCCTTCATCTAGAAGAAGCGCCTTCAGAAGAACTTTTTTCATTTATTTATATTTTTAACATCTATTTTTGTACTGTGAAAGAATTAATTGATGATATATACGTAATTTACGGCGTAATTAAACGCTGATTTAATGAGATAATAGACTTGTAAATTTCCTTTTGTATATAATAGTATTGTGTGAATCCATTACATAGGTTTTAATTCCAATTTAGTGTTGTATTCAATTCAGTTGGAAACAATAACACTTAACATTTATGTTAATTATCGCTTGAAGAACAGTAATATTTTTAAGAAAAAATTTGAATTTAGGAGTGAATTTTAATAAAAGTTATGTATTGAGTGTCCTTCAAAATATTATAGTAAAACATTAACACTTCTCACCTTGCTTCTTCGTTTATGAATATAAGTGATTTTTGCCATTATCTTACAGACAACTAGTACTAAAGATTAATCGTCGCGTCCGTAATAATTTAACAGCAGGTGATACCCATAGAGTAACCTCAGTCAGTTACAGTCGCACTGCAATTTGAAAATTACTTAAAAATATCAAAACTGAAATTTTTCATTTATTTATAAAATCGGTCGAAGACGCTTTAATGCTCGCTGGATTTTTACGGTCTTCCAGACTTATTTCTAGATACTAATTTATATAGAAAAAATCGTTTATAAAATATATTTTATCGTAATTAAATATTTTCATGTCAACGAAGTTAAAAATTTTGTAAAAATAACAACGAATAAAATAACAACGAAGTGAGTAGTCACTTAACATTTATATACATATAAACGCTCCAGCTTATTTTATTAAAATATAGAAAATCGAGGATAACCAATTTTCGAGCTTATTATTACAAATATGTTGTATCTAGGATATTGGTGAAATTATTGTACTTTTCAGTTATATTCCAACATTAAGTCTGGATGACCGTAAAATGCCATCGAATTTTAGATATTGAACTTGGACTCCGTTTCGCTTGCTAATTAATCCAAGAAAATCAGCGATAGTTGATAAATTAAGTTTGATTAGATCTTCGTATAGGGTAGAGTAACAACTAATTAATCATAAACGAATTACCTAAGATTATTAATTGTTTGTGAGTTAAGTCATAAATTAATAAATGAGCAATTCATAAATAACTATTTTGGCGAAACCAAGTCTATTTAAATCTTTAAAATGAATTTCACGATAAATCCCAGATGGGCTTGACCATAAAACCAACCGTGTTTCAGTTCTCTTAACATTTAACATTCATATTTCGAGTGGAAACTGTGGAGTGTAAATTATATTTTAAATAAAATTTTACTAAAGTATTCGCGACCAAGCTAAAACAAACTCACACATTCATTTTCAGCTCTAATTTCGTTCTCGATCCCAAAGCAATTACTGTCTTGAAGATGATATGTGTCTATAATTGGAGTTGGTTAGATATACTGAAAAGTTGTTAATTCTAGAACAGTTTATTAAATGGTATTGGCGTGTTTAGAAATTCTTGATTTGAAATTGAAATTGATTTGAAATTGAAAACGAATTATGTAATTTACTTTTGGTATAAAATGTTGAATCCGGTAATAATATATATTCAATAAGGCTAACATTCAATGTACCACTTCTTGAAATGAATTTAAATAAATACTAACTATCTATTCCTTAAGCGCTAAGATAAATCTGGGAGTCCGAGTTATAAGCAACACCAAAAAATAGTGTCGACTTCTTTGAGTCGTTTCATTCACGATAAGATGTATAACTGAAAAATTTGTTGCACTAATCTATTTAAGAGCTGAGCACACTCTAAAATAAAATTTAATATTTAGAATTCTGTTTTGGTGTAGTAAACAACAATCTCACCACTCTACAAAGAAATACAAATTGCCTGTAAACATAATATAAATGAATACAAATGAACACATGATGAGACGCAATACTAACATGCTTGTTAATACCATGTACTTTACATATTACTTGTTGTGAAAATTTAATTATATTTATTTAGTATATTTCTACTCATAATTCACTTGTACTCGGTCATCAGCTTCTGGTTGTTCGCCTCCACGATGTTAAGGTTCTGCTCGTTCACTTTCAAGTACTGCTCCAACTTATCCATCGTGCGCCCGAAGTGCTTGCACGTTTTAACGCTTTCGTTTATCATCCGAACCAAGTCCTCTTTCTGAACCGTGAAAACGACGCTCGAGTTCTGGTTCTACGAATTTGACAACGACTCCTAGAACTGGTTGTCCTCGAAGAACTGCACGCTGTTGATCTGGGTCTGGCGGCAGTTGTGGATCGACTTCAGAATCGCGGGCAGGCTGAATTTGGTCTTCATCGAATATGGAAGTGAAAACATTGTTGGAGTTGGTGCAAAGAGATGTAGATAACCAAGTCGACTGGAAAATGAATTTATAAATATATTACATTAAATCCCGCTTATATCAAAAATAGCTGTGAATTTCTAAATCTAATAGAATATTATCATTATAATATATTTATTATATAATATTGTTTTAGTACACCCTTGTCTTATACAGCTTTGTTTTAATATTTTGAAATCAGAAAATGCCACCCAACGTTTTATTTCTAACGTACGTTTGGATTTTCTAACGTTTTTCGCGTTAATACAGATAAATTATTTCTCAAGAATTCAAATACCAGTAATATTGTTAGAAGTAAGGCTCCCTTTTCAGTAGTAAATCGAACTATTTCTGCAATTTCTGCAGTAAGTTGACCTGTTTCTGCAGTAGAATATTTTACTGCAGCTGCAGTAGCCTGCAGGTAGTTTGCAGGCGAATTGGCTCCTGCAAAACAATATTATATTATTTATTCATAAACCACGTTGATAAATATGTGTAATATGAATATTAACGATTAGAATAACTTTAAATGTTAGTAAAAATGACAGCATATGTTATTACTTAAGAATATAATAGAATATAATCATGTATGTTGGAGTGAAATAATAAGAAAATATAAAAATATAAGATACCTTCATATATCATCGTATTCTTATAGAAACCATATAATATTCCAATATTATTCATTCCTTCAGCATTCTTTGAACATAAATAAACTAAATAATATAATAAGTTACATAATTAGTGAATAATACTTTAAAAACTACTAATACGATTGGTTTCTTATTTTATAATCTATTAGCTTAGTCTTAGCAAATATATTTTTAATATGTTTTAATTTATTTTGAAATCATTGTAAGAACATGGTTATCACATATGAGTATATTTAAACATGAAAATATCAATAGCGTAGTATAAATCGTATTTTTTATACAATTAACATTTTCTTGATGAACTTTGAAGTGGTTTTAAAATGTAGTATTGTATATAATATTAGTATTCTATACAAATATTGTAAAAAATATTTTGGAAAACGCATCTAAATGACCAAAATCAATCAATCATTCTGCAGGCTTCTTGAAAACTGCAGAATTTCTACTGTAGTTTCAGGAGTTTTTTCGTCCTGCATGCAGTTACTTCTGCAGTAAAACGACGATTTACTGCAAATACTGCAGAAAAGGGAGCCTTAGTTAGAAGTTGTATATTTGAATCTCTTCCGTATTAATTATTATTTTTGTGGAATAGTATGAGTTGTTGAATTATGAGATTGAGAAATGGGGGTTTTTGGATTGTGTCATTGTATCTTGATTCTGAATTATGATCTTACAAAGATAACATTCGAAAAGCTGCAATATAAATTTAAAATATATAAATAATCACACCATAAATTGAAATATATTTAGGTTCATATTATCTTGTTTTAGTGAATCAACAACCTTTAGGTATTATTAAATTCGTAACAGTTCCACAATTACTTTAAATCACTGCGTTCATATAGTTATTTCCAATTGTTTGACAACTTGAAACCGAAAATATATTATTCATATTTTATGAATCTATAATAAAGAATGCAACAGCATTTCCTAATACTTATATGTTTTATATTGCTGAATTAGTAATAGATATATTGGAGCCAGATGGTTAAGCTATAAATCCTGCAGCTAAACCGAAAAAATCACTACTTATAAATATACTATTTCCTATTATTACATTTTGAATTGTTATCTATGTTTAAATGCTTAAATTACCATTAGTTAGACCAAATATACCCGCTGATTATCCAGCAGAAGTAATATTGCTATTGTTAACTACTGTATTTATAACTTAGCATTAATTTGAGTTTATCATTCCTACAATAACAGCTAAGCTAAATCCAGAACTGTATGTAAAAGTATTTATTGTTGTACGCATATTTTATATATTCGCATAATTATTTGATTTATATTATAGCAACCATCCGATAATACCAAAAGTATCTAAAGTACTTGATGTTATATTAAATGTTAAAAATGATTGTTTTATGTCTACATTACCTTCAAATAAACCTATTAAACCAAATTATGTTATTTAGCCATTTTCTGAAGTCGTAAATATAAATTAATATTGACATAAATTGGTAATAAATAAACTATTATAATCTAACGCTTAACCTATTAATATACCAGAACGAGTTATAGCTTTTGTATTATAATATTAGTGACAATCTTAAATTAAGTTGGTTAATGTAACCGAAGTGTTTGTAAGTTACTATATTAACCCTCCAAACTAAAACTTATTGCTAAATGAAGAAGAAATTGAAATTAATATAGACTGAACACTTTAATTTCCTGAAACAATTGAGATATTGGTTAATATTATTGTACTTTATAATATATAACTAATTAAATATGAGGAATAGTTTCCAACATTGTACGTGTATGGCAGAAAATTTAATAAATTAATTGATATTGATGCTGAATTGATATTGAGCCCTATCATAGCTACTGTACATTAACTATAATAGTTGCCTTATATAGAATATGTTTATATGTTCAAAACACTATTAATGTTATTAATCAAAGATATGTCGCCATTAGGTGAAGAAATGCTTAAATTAATCATTAAACTGCTAATATTCGCGTTATTTGAAGTACTAAGTAATATGCTCATCTATCCAGATATTATATTTAGTTGTGTACCTAATTTTGACATTATATTGAGTTAATTAATGTATATAGAATTCGAGTTTGAAAGAAAACTACCAGCGTTCGAATTTTAAACTCCAACTTGTATTTTAATTCGTATGAACTGTATTTAATTTGCAAACAGTGGAAGAACCGCATTAGAATAAACGTTGTTTTAAATATCTATAAACGCGTTTGTCAATGTAGAACTAAATACATAACCACTAGCAAAATTTGAACTGGACACAGAATCAGTAATTGAACTTACCTCAAACGAAGATACTGAAATTTATTGACTGCATATCATTGATATATCTGTACTATTTATCACATGAATATTTCCTTCTTTACACGCACCATTTACAATCTCAAATCCACTAGGACATTTACACACACCAGACTCTACAATTTAACCAGTAATAGGACATATACAACTTCCAGATTGCATAATTTAACCTACTATCATATTACAAGTACACTCATTATTAACTAAAACTGAATTGGTTGGACAACTACATATATTTGATATATTTAATCCATGTACTCCACATGTACAAATTCCTGCATCTACAAACGCACCTAATGTTTAACATACACATGCTCCATTAACAACAATTTGTCCAGGCATAAAACAATAAACTAAGGTGCATGCATTGCCTATCATTTAGTAACCACATTTTTATGTACAAGCCTGTTGTAATATTAATAATTATAAACTTATTTGCTATTATTAAATATCGTTGCTAATTATATTAAGTTTACCTTATAACAACTAAACGTTAAACAATAATTATTAATTAAATTATGATATATTGTTATTTAGTCTTAAATATAATACTGAACTATTAACATGTATATTATTCTATATAATTTAATTGTGTAAAACTATTAAGTCTTCAAGATTGGTTGAGTTAATTTTTAATTGCTGTATAGATGAAGAATAGTTATTATATATTCTTTAATCCAAAACACTAGAATTCTAATACAAATTATTTTAGGTCAATGTATAATTAGAACTAATGAATGCTTCTAAATTTGAAGAATTAGTAATTAATTGATTAATGGTTTACGTTGTATTTGACACTATCATAGATTCTAACATTGAAGTATTATATAATAAGTTAGCTGACGCCAATGTAAAATTTGAAATTATAGATTACTATATTTTGTAGGAATCTGTAGCCATCTTGATATTTATATCAGATACGTTGCTAAGAATTCTTTAATCCAAATTACTTGTATTCTAATTTATATAATGTTCTAGTAGTGAAATATTCTAATTAATACTATTGTCTAACTACTAATAAGAAGAATTTAATTATTATTAAACATTGCTAATATTATTTAATATACTTTGATCTAAATCTACCATTTATTTATTAATATTTGTGATGCTCTCATCGTTCTATTTTTAATTTGTACTTACAGTTTAGTTTATATTGCTTATAGAGGTAATAATGTTAATACATTCTGTAATATTTAATAAATATCCTTGAGTGCACACACAGTTACCTTCTTAAAAGTAAAAAGGATAAATACATGTAAAAATATCATTTACTTAACTACCATATTATAAATTATCAATGCAAAGTCCATAAGCTATTATATTATTACCACAAATATTGCATTAATAAGTTTCTTAACCATTTATGTCGAGAGAAATGTTATGCATTCCAAATTGTTGTATTTTGTCCACGCATACTGAAAATATATTTATTTGAACAATAATAGATGCTAATATATTAGATGCAATGTATCCATTATGGTCACTTTAAATTGAATTATATCCAGACAACCTGCAGTCATTAATTTATAACATTAATGGGTGTTATTTTACAATATTTACCAAACCAGACGCCTTTAAACTCACAATTCTAAATTATATAAAAGTTTATTAAATTAGTACATAGTGTACGGATTCAATTATTAAACTCGATATCTATTAACCAGTTGCGATAAAAACTAACGTTGATCTAAAAACTTGAATATCGCAACTGTAACATAGTAATGCGCCAGATATTACTTAAAATTAAATAGTGATGTTAAGTATAGAATCTTAAACTACTTATTAATTGATATTTAAACCAAATAGTGAAAATATGTTAACATTCACATTATTAACTTACAATTCTATCTCTGTATTAACTGTTTTATTTGTATAAAGAAATATATGACTCTGACTCGATTTTTAACTTAAATTAATATTGTTCTAAAATTTAATACTATTAATTTAGCCAATTTTAAGACAATAACTATAATAATTACCGCTTATTTAAATATTATTTAAACAATTATTATTTCTAAAACTAATTAATTTAAAAATAAGTATAGAAGAAAACATATTCTAAAATTCTAGCAAAACGTTTTAATTTACAATTAGAACATATAAAGGAAGCTTCTATCAATACATGAACATTCTTAGTAATTCTCATAAGTCACAATCTGAACCAAAAAGACAGCCAAATTAGGCCGAACAATATTATTAGCTCAGTTGAAATTACTTCATATTGGTGTTTTTGAATATTTTAGTAATAAATAGATTTTAATGATATTTTTACCTTTATTCATTGGCGGATTTAAAATTCTAGAAAATGAAGAACATTTATAATTTAGAACCAGCTGCCACAGTGAGAACGTCTTCTAACTAGAATTATTATATATTGTATTTAACCTGACTGAAATCTACTTTTGTTATAAATCTACTTTTGTTCATTTGTCTCTTCCGCTTTTTTAGCATTTACGTTTGTCGTATTTGAAATCTCAAATGTCGAACACTTGCTTGTTGGAGAAATGAGGTTCAGCTGCTGTCCACACTTTGTCATTCGCCGACATCTTTGCACGTTTAAGTACGAGTTTGGTGAGAGCGAACGTCCAGTAATTCATGGACTGAATAGCTATAATGCTAAAAATGCATATTATATCACTTTATTAATAGTCATCAAATATTAATCATATTAGCTTGAAGTTTGCTGAAGTATGCTGATGATGGTCGACTACTCTTTGGCCATGTTGGTATATTGGATTTTTGATGTGTTTATGTGGCAAGAAGTACCAGATCGTACTACTGCTATTAGGGGAGTTTTCCATTTTGATTTCATATTATAATAACTTGAGTCTGCATGCCACCTCGTTTAACAATAGATGACTATTACTAAGTGAAGCTTATTTAATATTATCAAAATTGAGGAAAATAATATTGACTATTTACTCAAAACATATCGCAAGCTCAGAACCATTTATATGTTTTGCTTTTTAAATTTTGATTTTATGGCAATAATTTTGAACATCAAGCTGTTTATTTTCTTTTATAACTCGCAACAAGACTAGAATTTGTATTTAACGTTGGATTTTTTGGTTATTATTTTAGTCACCTTATCGATGGTCGATATTGTTAAGTATGCTATGGGTCTGGTAATCTAATATTAAGTTAGAATATATGTAAATATCATAATAAAAATATAAAATGAATATTTTGTTAATTTTGTGAATCTCTCACTATTTTATAAAATAAATATCATTGGAAGTCCCATAGTAATTCAATTATTTGAAATAAGTGGTTGGAATCGTTCCGTTCCCATGGAATGTTGTCAGATACACGCTTTAGTAAAATCGTTTATAGTTATAAGATATTATTGGACATGTTTTCTTCTATAATAATATTAAAATCTGTTGAATTTCAAAATTCAAAAATATTCAAATAATCATATTCGAATATCCTAATAAATAGTAATAAATATGATTATTATTAAAAAAATTTAATGTTAAATAATATAAAAATATAAGATAATTTGTTACTAAGTTAAAAATCGAGTCAGAGTCATATATTTCTTTATACAAATAAAACAGTTAATACAGAGATAGAATTGTAAGTTAATAATGTGAATGTTAACATATTTTCACTATTTGGTTTAAATATCAATTAATAAGTAGTTTAAGATTCTATACTTAACATCACTATTTAATTTTAAGTAATATCTGGCGCATTACTATGTTACAGTTGCGATATTCAAGTTTTTAGATCAACGTTAGTTTTTATCGCAACTGGTTAATAGATATCGAGTTTAATAATTGAATCCGTACACTATGTACTAATTTAATAAACTTTTATATAATTTAGAATTGTGAGTTTAAAGGCGTCTGGTTTGGTAAATATTGTAAAATAACACCCATTAATGTTATAAATTAATGACTGCAGGTTGTCTGGATATAATTCAATTTAAAGTGACCATAATGGATACATTGCATCTAATATATTAGCATCTATTATTGTTCAAATAAATATATTTTCAGTATGCGTGGACAAAATACAACAATTTGGAATGCATAACATTTCTCTCGACATAAATGGTTAAGAAACTTATTAATGCAATATTTGTGGTAATAATATAATAGCTTATGGACTTTGCATTGATAATTTATAATATGGTAGTTAAGTAAATGATATTTTTACATGTATTTATCCTTTTTACTTTTAAGAAGGTAACTGTGTGTGCACTCAAGGATATTTATTAAATATTACAGAATGTATTAACATTATTACCTCTATAAGCAATATAAACTAAACTGTAAGTACAAATTAAAAATAGAACGATGAGAGCATCACAAATATTAATAAATAAATGGTAGATTTAGATCAAAGTATATTAAATAATATTAGCAATGTTTAATAATAATTAAATTCTTCTTATTAGTAGTTAGACAATAGTATTAATTAGAATATTTCACTACTAGAACATTATATAAATTAGAATACAAGTAATTTGGATTAAAGAATTCTTAGCAACGTATCTGATATAAATATCAAGATGGCTACAGATTCCTACAAAATATAGTAATCTATAATTTCAAATTTTACATTGGCGTCAGCTAACTTATTATATAATACTTCAATGTTAGAATCTATGATAGTGTCAAATACAACGTAAACCATTAATCAATTAATTACTAATTCTTCAAATTTAGAAGCATTCATTAGTTCTAATTATACATTGACCTAAAATAATTTGTATTAGAATTCTAGTGTTTTGGATTAAAGAATATATAATAACTATTCTTCATCTATACAGCAATTAAAAATTAACTCAACCAATCTTGAAAATTATATAATTTCTAATACTA
Organism: Hexamita inflata; assembly: GCA_963988835.1. NCBI lineage: Eukaryota > Fornicata > Diplomonadida > Hexamitidae > Hexamita > Hexamita inflata. The sequence continues at coordinate 46,405 of CAXDID010001008.1, forward strand.
GTCATTTAGATGCTTTATTGCTTCATAGTAGTAATAGTTTAGATCTTAGTATTTATAACAATATTACTACTGTTAACAATAATCTAATTAACTAAATTAATTCGTTAAATGCAATAATTTTATCAATGAATTAAGTAATATACTAGCAAAAATGTTCTATTGAGGCCTTATAATAATAAATTAACTGTAATAGTCACTATATAGTAAGTGGACATTGTTTACAAAATACTTGTAACTAGTGAGTGAAAATTATATATTTACAAATTTATATCTTAAAAGTGTCTATGTATGTATTTTACGAATAATGAATACACAGTATGAGGACACGCCAATAATATATTTATATATAATATAATTCGCCGAATTAGAGTGTTCAATTAAAGCCGAAACAATTTATTTCATTTATATTCTCGCCTATTTGAATAACGCGGCTTTATGAGTGTTCGACTGTTTAACGTATAACTGACTATTTAACGAAATGGGTAAATCACATGACGTCAAGTATTTAACCACATATTAATCAACATCGCATTAGATAAATGATGATATCTAACCTTTCACTTTCTGATATCATTTGAAACAAATTGTCAAATAACTTGAAATCATTCAACTTTAGCATATATTCCACATGTATTCATCAGTTTGTGCCACCAAACTGATATTTGAATTAATTATGGTTGGTATAGTTGTGGTGTACTGCTCATTCAGAAGTATTTCATAATATATAATAGACAATATTGCAGAAAACTTAAACGCATATATAATTCATAATACATAGTAGGATGCGGTGTCGAACGAGTCGTTATCATATATATTGAATACATACATATTTTACTAAATACTAAATATTCGAAAATACATGGACTAATGGTGATATTATAGATTTGCTTTTTAAATCAATAGGAGTGCTAGAGAATAATAATTACAAAAGCAACATATTAATGATTTGACATAATTATTGATTAACAAATAATGATTTGGTTACGACTGCAAATTAATTAGATGGATAACTTTAAGGTAATTATTACTTATTTAGGCTTTTACGTAATAACATATTTCTGTATCTGTGGTTTATGCATGTCGTCCCCACTCAGCATACGAAATCTTTATACTTACACACATAACTGAAGTTATCATAAGCGCCATATGCATGCCTCTACGTGCGCGTTTTGAAATGCCATAATTTTTAATTATATAGTGATATTAATTATGAATTGCACCATAATTTTAGTTTCTAAATTTAGAGAGTGGTATTTTATCAAGTGTAAATCACATAGGGTGTGAAACGATTCTTTTTAATTTAGAATAGCGAGATTCATGTTTTTATTTAGTCTGCGACATCTGGATGTGATAAATATCATCATTGTACGCAATATTCTGCATTTATAAAGTTTTGCATTACATATTTAATTGTGTATTATTTAAATGAATGGCATATGTTACTTTTTCAAATGGACTTTTAGTGAATAGTCGGTTATAATCCAGAAATTAGCACAGTTTATAGTATAATATATTACAAACATTTTGAATTCTTCTAGAACAAAGACGGAAATGGCTTTAAAGAGTCCGCACATGTTGAATCTGAAGAAGCTCATTAGCATCAAGACGTCCAACGATAAAATAATTTAATATTGCAGAATAGTTTAGTAGATATATAATATAGATGATTTATTCAAAGAAACGGTTATCACTTACTCACGCGAGGATTAGAGCAAATTTTACGGAGTGCACTAACAGCTGAAAATGTTACCAGCCGCTAGTAAACTATATATGCGAATAGTCCTAAATACTTTATGGTTTGAATATCAACAGATACTCGCTAAGATCTGAGACTACAGACAGAAGTGTTAATGAAGGGAAAAGATGTCGTGTGGCCATATTTACAAATTTATATCTTAAAGATGTCTATATGTGTATTTTACGAATAATAGATACAGTATGAGGACACGCCAATAATATATTTATATATAATATAATTCTTAGGTGAAATTGTTCAATTAAAGCCGAAACAATTTATTTCATTTATATTCTCGCCTATTTGAATAACGCGGCTTTATGAGTGTTCGACTTTGTTTAACGATATAACTGACTATTTAACAGGAAATAGATAAAATCACTGACGTCAAGTATTTAACCACATATTAATCAACATCGCGATAGATAAATGATGTCTCTAACCTACACTTTCTGATATCATTTGAAACAAATTGTATCAAATAACGGGAAATCATTCAACTTTAGCATATATTCGCATGTATTCGCCGGTTGTGCGCAAACTGATATTTGGGTAATTATGGTTGGTATGGTTGTGGTACTGCTCATTCAGAAGTATTTCATAATATATAATAACGAACAATATTACAGAAAACTTAAAACGCATATATATTGTATACATAATAGGATGCGGTGTCGGAGCGAGTCGTTATCATATATATGAATACATACCTACTAAATACTAAATATTCGAAAATACGCATGGACTAATGGTGATATTATGGGTTGCTTTTAAATCACTATTAGGTGTAGAGAATAGCCATTACAAAAGCAACATGTGTAATGATTGAAATATAATTAATTGAGTTAACGATAAATGATTTGTGGTTACGACTGCCCAGAATTAATTAGATGGATAACTTTAAGGTGGTGTGCACTTATTTAGGCTTTACGTAACATATTTCGTATCTGTATGATTTATGCATAATAGTCCCCACTCAGCATCCGAAATCCATACTTACACACTGCAACTTCGAAGTTATCATAGCTCTGTATGCCTCCATACGCGTTTTAAAACCTTCATAATTTTTAATTATATAAATTTTGGTGTAGTATTATAGGTGCACCATAATTTTAGTTTCACTAAATTTAGAGTGGTATTTATCAAATTGTAAATCACATAGGGTGTAGCGAGAAACGATTCTTTTAATTTAGAATAGCAGAGATTCATGTTTTTATTTAGTCTGCGACATCTGGATGTAATCAAATATCTATCCATTATGGCTTTTCAATATTTCTGCATTTTATAAGAGATTTACGCATTACATATTCATTAGTGTATTATTTAAATAGAATGGCATATGTTACTTTTCAAATGGACTTTTAGTGAATAGTCAGATTTATAATCAAGTGCTGGTTATAGTATAATATATTACAAACATTTTAATTCTTCTAAGAACAAGACAAAAATAGCTTTAAGAGTCCGCACATGTTGAATCTGAAAAGCTCATCAGCATCAAGACGATCAGCGATAAAATAATTTAAATATTGCAGAATAGTTTAGTGAATATATAATATAGTAATTTGATTCGAAACGGTTATCCTTACTCACGCGAGGATTAGAGCAAATTTGCAGATTGCGCTAACAGCTGAAAAATGTTACCAGCTATTAAACTATATATGCGAATAGTCCACAAATGCTATGGTTTGAATATCAACAGATACTCGCTAAGATCTGAGACTACAGACGAAGTGTTAATGAAGGAAAGATGTCATTGTGGCCATATTTAAATTTATATCTTAAGTGTCTATGTATGTATTTTACGAATAATGAATACAGTATGAGGGACCGCCAATAATATATTTATATATAATATAATTCGCCGAATTAGAGTATTCAATTAAAGCTGAAACAATTTATTTCATTTATATTCTGCTATTTGAATAACTTTTGGCTTTATAGGTGTTCGACTGTTTAACGATATAACTGACTTTTTAACAGGAAATACAGATAAAATCACTGACGTCAAGTATTTAACCACATATTAATCAACATCGCGATAGATAAATGATGATATCTAACCTGCACTTTCTGATATCGCAGAAACAAATTATCAAATAACGGAAATCATTCAACTGGCATATATTCCGCATGTATTCCGCCGGTTGTGCCACCAAACTGATATTTGAATTAATTATGGTTGGTATGGTTGTGGTGCACTCATTAAATGTTTATAATATATAATATGAGTAATATTAGAAAACTTAAAACGCATATATAATTCATAATACATATTAGGATGCGGTGTCGAACGAGTCGTTATCATATATTAAGTGTACATGTTTTGCTAAATACTAATATTTCGAAAATACGCATGGACTAATGGTGATATTATGCGTGTGCAATCGCTAATGAGTGCTAAATTAATAATTACAAAAGCAACATGTGTAATGATTGAAATATAATTAATTGAGTTAACGATAAATGATTTGATTTGACTGCAGAATTAATTAAGATGGATAACTTTAAAGGTGGTGTGCACTTATTTAAACTTTAATAATAACATATTTCGTATCTGTATGATTTATACATAATAGTCCCACTCAGCATCCGAAATCCATACTTACACACGCATAACTGAGAGTTATCATGGCTCATAACGCATGCCTCTACATGCGCGTTTTTAAAATGCCATAATTTTTAATTATATAATTTGTATTAATTATAGATTGCACCATAATTTTAGTTTCTAAATTTAGAGTGGTATTTTATCAAATTATGTAATCACATAGGGTGTAGCGAAACAATTCTTTTTAATTTAGAATATAGCGAGATTCATGTTTTATTTAGTCTGCGACATCTGGATATGATAATCTGTCATTGTAACCTGTATTTCTGCATTTTATAAAGAGATTTACGCATTACATATTTAATTGTGTATTATTTAAATGAATGGCATATATTGCTTTTCAAATGGACTTTTAGTGAATAGTCGGTTATAATCCCAGAATTAGCACAGTTTATATTATAACCTATTACAAACTTGTTTATTCTTTAAAGACAGATAAATAAGCTTTAGAGTCGCATGTTGAATCTGAAGAAGCTCATCAGCATCAAGACGATCAGCGATAAAATAATTTAAATATTGCAGAATAGTTTAGTGAATATAATATAGATGATTTATTCAAAACGGTTATCCTTACTCACGCGAGGATTAGAGCAAATTTTACGGAGTGCACTAACAGCTGAAAATGTTGCAGCCACTAGTAAACTATATAGCCGCGAATAGTCCTAAATACTTTATGGTTTTGAATATCAACGAATGCTCGCTAAGATCTGGGACACAAGGGCAGAAGTGTTAATGAAAGATGTCATTGTGGCCATATTTACAAATTTATATCTTAAAAGTGTCTATGTATGTATTTTACGAATAATGAATACAGTATGAGAGACACGCCAATAATATATTATATATAATATAATTCGCCGAATTAGAGTGTTCAATTAAGCCAAAAACAATTTATTTCATTTATATTCTCGCTATTTGAATAACACGCGGCTTTATGAGTGTTCGACTGTTTAACGATATAACTGACTATTTAACGAAAATAGATAAAATCATGACGTCCAAGTATTTGGCTTACATATTAATCAACATCGCGATAGATGAAATGATGATATCTAACCTACACTTTGATATCGAACAAAAAAAGAGCAGGTAATAAAATAACGGGAAATCATTCAACTTTAGCATATATTCGCATGTATTCTTTGGTTGCTGCAAACTGATATTTAGATTAATTATGGTTGGTATAGTTATTGGTACTGCTCATTCAGAAGTATTTCATAATATATAATAACAATTTAATGTGCAGAAAACTTAAAACTTGCTATGTTCATAATACATATTAGGATGCGGTGTCGAACCAGGTCGTTATCATATATATTAGATACACATACATATTTTACTAAATACTAAATATTCAGAAAATGCGCATGGACTAATGGTGATATTATAGATTTGCTTTTAAATCACTAATGAGTGCTAGAGAATAATAATTACAAAAGCAACATGTGTAATGATTGAAATATAATTAATTGGAGTTAACGATAAATGATTTGGTTACGACTGCAGAAATTAATTAGATGGATAACTTTAAGGTGGTGTGTGCACTTATTTAGGCTTTACGTAATAACATATTTACGTATCTGTAATTTATACACATAATAGTCCCCACTCAGCATCCAAATCCATACTTACACACGCATAACTAGGGATTATCATAGCTCATAGCATGCCTCTACATGCGCGTTTTAAAGAATGCCATAATTTTTAATTATATAATTTTGAGTATTAATTATAGATTGCACCATAATTTTAGTTTCTAAATTTAGAGTGGTATTTTATCAAATTGTAAAATCATAGGGTGCGAGAAACGATTCTTTTTAATTTAGAATAGCAAATTCATGTTTTTATTTAGTCTGCGACATCTGGATGTATTAAATATCATCATTGTAACACAATATTTCTGCATTTATAAGAGATTTACGCATTACATATTTAATTGTATATTATTTGAAATGAATAGCATATGTTACTTTTCAAATGACTTTTTAGTGATAGTCGGTTATAATCAAATTAACTGGTTATAGTATAATATTACAAGCATTTTAATTCTTCTGAATAGAACCAATAACTTTAAGAGTCCGCATGTTGAATCTGAAGAAACTCATCAGCATCAGGCGATCAGCGATAAAATAATTTAAATATTGCAAGAATAGTTTAGTGAATATATATATGTAGATGATTTATTCAAAAACCCGGTTATCCTTACTCACGCGAGGATTAGAGCAAATTTTGCAGATTGCACTAACACGGCTGAAAATGTTACCAGCCGCTAGTAGCTATATATGCAGGCGGAGTCACAAATACTTTATGGTTGAATATCAACAGATACTCGCTAAGATCTGGACTACAGACAAAGTGTTAATGAAGGAAAAGATGTCGTGTGAAATGTATTTACAAATTTATATCTTAAAAGTGTCTATGTATGTATTTACGAATAATGAATGCAGTATGAGAGGACACGCCAATAATATATATTTATATATAATATAATTCGCCGGAATTAGAGTGTTCAATTAAAATGACATTTTATTTCATTTATATTCTCGCTATTTGAATAACGCGGCTTGCGAGTGTTCGACTGTTTAACGATATAACGACCTATTTAACAAGTAATTAAAATCACTGACGTCAAGTATTTAACCACATGTTAATCAACATCGCGATAGATAAATGATGATATCTAACCTACACTCACAGTCTCATTTTGGAAACAAATTATCAAATAACGAGGAAATCATTCCTTTAGCATATATTCGCATGTATTCCGCCAGTTTATTGCCACTAAACTGATATTGAATTAGTATGGTTGGTATAGTTATTAATTTTTCACTCATTCCAAGTATTTCATAATATATAATAACGAACAATATTACAGAAAACTTAAAACGCATATATAATTCATAATACATATTGGGATGCGGTGTCCGAACAGTCGTTATCTATGTGGAAATACATACATATTTTACTAAATACTAAATATTCGAAAATACGCATGGACTAATGGTGATATTATAGATTTGCTTTTTAAATCACTAATGATTGCTGAAATAATAATTACAATGCATGTGTAATGATTGAAATATAATTAATTGAGTTAACGATAAATGATTTGGTTAAACTGCAGAATTAATTAGATGGATAACTTTAAGGTGGTGTGCACTTATTTAGCTTTTTACGTAATAACATATTTCGTATCTGTATGATTGCCACATATGTAGTCCCCACTCAGCATCCGAAATCCATACTTACACGCATAACTGAGAGTTATCATAGCTCATAACGCATGCACTCTATGCGCGTTTAAAGGAATGCCATAATTTTTAATTATATAATTTTGGTATTGAGTATAGATTGCACCATAATTTTAGTTTCTAAATTTGGGGTGGTATTTTGTCAAATTGTAAATCACGCAGGTGTGAGAACGATTCTTTTAATTTAGAATGGCAGATTCATGTTTTTATTTAAGTCATGACATCTGGATGTAGTAAATATCATCATTATAACTTTTAATATTTCTATGAACATAAAGAGATTTACGCATTACATATTAGTATATTATTTAAATGAATGGCATATATTGCTTTTTTTCGATGGACTTTTTAGTGAATGGGTGGTTATAATCCAGAATTAGCACAGTTATAGTATAATATATTGCAAACATTTTAATTCTTTACAAGAACAAGGCAAATAGCTTTAGAGTCGCACATGTTGAATCTGAAGAAGCTCATCAGCATCAAGACGATCAGCGATAAAATATTTAAATATTGCAGAAATAGTTAGTAGATATATAATATAGATGATTTATTCAAGAAACAGTTTATCATATACGCGAGGATTAGAGCAAATTTTGCAGATTGCTAACGGCTGAAAATGTGCAACCGCTGTAAACTATATATGCAGATAGTCCACAAATACTTTATGGTTTTGAATATCAACAGATGCTCGCTAAGATCTGAGACTACAGACGAAGTGTTAATGAAGGAAAGATGTCGTGTGGCCATATTTACAAATTTATATCTTAAAAGTGTCTATGTATGTATTTTACGAATAATGAATACAGTATGAGGACATAATAATATATTTATATATAATATAATTCGCCGAATTAGGTGTTCAATTAAGCCGAAACAATTTATTTCATTTATATTCTCGCCATATTTGATTAACGCGGCTTTATGAGTGTTCGACTTTGTTTAACAGTATAACTGACTATTTGAATAGATAAAATCACTGACGTCAAGTATTTAACCACATATTAATCAACATCACGTGAATAATGATATCTAACCTACACTTTCTGATATCATTTGAAACAAATTATCAAATAACGAAATCGATAACTTTGCCATATTCCGCATGTATTCCGCCGGTTGTGCCACCAAACTGATATTTGAATTAATTATGGTTGGTATAGTTGTGGTACTGCTCATTCAGAAGTATTTCATAATATATAATAACGAACAATATTACAGAGAAAACTTAAAACGCATATATAATTCATTATACATATTAGGATGCGCTGTCGAACGAGTCGTTATCATATATATTAGATACATACATATTTTACTAAATACTAAATATTCGAAAATACGCATGGACTAATGGTGATATTATAGATTTGCTTTTTAAATCACTAATGAGTGCTAGAGAATAATAATTACAAAAGCAACATGTGTAATGATTGAAATATAATTAATTGAGTTAACGATAAATGATTTGGTTACGACTGCAGAATTAATTAGATGGATAACTTTAAGGTGGTGTGCACTTATTTAGGCTTTTACGTAATAACATATTTCGTATCTGTATGATTTATACATAATAGTCCCCACTCAGCATCCGAAATCCATACTTACACACGCATAACTGAGAGTTATCATAGCTCATAACGCATGCCTCTACATGCGCGTTTTAAAGAATGCCATAATTTTTAATTATATAATTTTGGTATTAATTATAGATTGCACCATAATTTTAGTTTCTAAATTTAGAGTGGTATTTTATCAAATTGTAAATCACATAGGGTGTAGCGAGAAACGATTCTTTTTAATTTAGAATAGCGAGATTCATGTTTTTATTTAGTCTGCGACATCTGGATGTATTAAATATCATCATTGTAACACCAATATTTCTGCATTTATAAGAGATTTACGCATTACATATTTAATTGTGTATTATTTAAATGAATGGCATATGTTACTTTTCAAATGGACTTTTAGTGAATAGTCGGTTATAATCAGAATTAGCACAGTTTATAGTATAATATATTACAAACATTTTAATTCTTCTAAGAACAAGGCAAATAGCTTTAAGAGTCCGCACATGTTGAATCTGAAGAAGCTCATCAGCATCAAGACGATCAGCGATAAAATAATTTAAATATTGCAGAATAGTTTAGTGAATATATAATATAGATGATTTATTCAAAGGAAACGGTTATCCTTACTCACGCGAGGATTAGAGCAAATTTTACGGGTGCACTAACAGCTGAAAATACATGTCATCAAGTCTGTTTTGAATAGAATCTGGAGGTGGCTATTATATAATTATGACACATGTATATAAATAAGACCGCGCCCTAAGATTGAGCTGAATCTAAGTTCAACTTACTTTTCATATTTCATTATTATCAAAGTAGTGTGGAAAGAGAATGATGTAATATTTCGTTTTTAACTTAAGTAAATATAAATATAGTAGATTATATATTAATCATTGCTTGAATATAAGTTGTCTAAGAGATATCAAAAAGTGTCACTTTTTGCACTAAAAATATACTCATTTTTTAAACAATATTTTAATACAGAGGCAATTGAGAAAAAATCTGCCCGTGCAAATTTAATGAATACAGTACAATATAATCAATAAGCAATATCGGGCTATGCCCCTAAAAATAATTTATAAAACACTACTTTTTGATTTATTATCTAGAATATATAGAAACATAAAAATTAATAAATTGCTTCTTATTAATGTATCCGTTAGAACAGTGTTATAAACCAACTTAATTTCTTTCTTGTATAGCTCAAATCAATATTATGTGATATTTGACATATTTAAATTTGATATTATAGATCTCATTAAATAAGCCAATAACAAGCAAAGTACAATGGTATTATTATACAATAATATAATTTAACTTAATGTAAAAATTTTAGCCAAATAGCTACTGAATTGCTAATTTGTGAAATTTATGATTATAGATTAAACATTCAGCTTGCAACTTATTATTTTTATTTATGTTATATACAAAACAAGTAATTATTAGTAGAGTTTTAATTGCTATACAAAATGTGTAGTTCATTTGTTTAAAAATTTTTAACAAAATTTGGATTGAACTTTAAAACAAATAGAATATCTGACATTTAAATAATACGATTGTAATAGTCGGTTCTAATATAATTACTTGTGCACGCACACCATTATATATTATTAAAACGTCCAATTATTTAATTATCAACATTCTATTTTATATAATAATTATTTTTTGTTCACTTTAATAATATATTTCATTTTAATTAATATCTTATAATCCAATTTGTTAGAATTATTTCCATATCTATTTTTTAAATATCAATATTTTTATTTAGGTATATTTCTGAAACAGAAAATTAATATTACTATTATAATAAAATAATAAAATCACTGATTAGTAATTAGTATTATTTCAATTTATTTTATTTCTGATAACATATCTAATAAAATATTTCTAATATTTTTTAATTATTTAGGACGGAACTACCGAAACATTCCACAGTGATATAATATTTTTATTGCAAATATTGAAATACATATACTATTCAAGTATCGTCAAGCTACGAAATCTACGTTTTGTATGTTGAAGTAAACTACAACTTTAATTTGATAATTGTTAACAGTTGTGGCAATGCGAAAACTTTAAATAATTGAGGTAACTGAGGCAATTTAATATTGTTTAGCGCAGAGTTTAACATTTCATTCACAATGTTTATCAATGTTTCTTAAAATCTAAATTATTGAAAATTTGTTCTAAATAGGTATATAAAAAGAGAAGTACCCTATTTCAGTTTATTGTTACTATTTATATTTATATGGATTCGGCACGGGCAGATTTTCTATTTTCACGCTGCTATATGTGCAGCTAAATAGGAGTTATAATAATTATATCACTCGCGACCTGTACCCTCATCAATGAATTTATAAGAACTTATGATTAATTATTGTAGATTTATAAAGAGTTTGACATTAAAATAATTTGCAGCGTCTTTAAAATAGTTGTCATTGATACTTGTTACGCAGTTGATTTCTTTAGTGCACCCGATAAACCTGTTTAAATGCATAATTCTTGTTTTAGTATTATTTTAGCTATCTATGTAACGAAATAATTTTAGTTTCCATCATTAAAAATTGGAGTGGATTTTAGCCGGCGGTCATATTTATATATAAACAATATAATATTATTACAAAAAGTTATCAAATGGTCCCAAACTTTACTTGATGACATGTCTGAAAATGTTTACTAATTCATCAAAACGGTTATCCTTACTCAAATTTTCTTGTCTTAGAAAACAATAAGGTATTTTAATCTGTTGAAAAATAGACGATTAGTGTATTCAAAGATGCAATTAATATTAATTAATATCATAATCTATAGCGTTGAATATACAAAAATATATAATATTTCTCAGTTGTATACTACTTTCCTCTCTAACCAAGTCTCGTACGGCGTTATTACACGTCAAACCTCCTCACAGACTCTCCGTTAGCTCTTTCTGGCTAATGGAGTTTGTTTTGGAGATCTTTTTGTTGATAACAGCTTTTGGTTGAGTAGGTAAATGAATGAGAACTATACGTGAACTTCTGTTATAATTACACTAAATCTTACTACACTTACATATAAGTGTTCTGAATTCATGAAATATAAACATATCATATTAAAACATAAATCTAAATATCAACATATATAAATTATTTAAAAAAACTATTTGTTATATTCTCATCTAACAATAAATTTGAGTATAATTAACATAACTTAATAATTAATATTAATAAATATCTAATTGATTTACATCAAAATATTTCTCTAAGATTTTATTATTACGGTGTTATCACGCTAGTTGTCTGGTATTATAATCTATACTTTAATTATATTAAAATATCAACTTAATTATACTTTTTGCAATTTATTATTGTAAATATAATTGAGAAAAATATAATAATAGTATAAAAGTGGTACAATTAGAACAATATCCGTTTTCACACCAAGTGATGACAGACTAATATGATAATTTCTACATGTATGATCCTGAATATCTATTTAGCTTGTATTCATCGCAATCAGCTAATTAAGTATTTAATTCTAATTAGACACAATTAGAAACTAGTTCTTTAACTAATGAAACCGATTCTAGTTCAAAATATTATGTAAGCGAACGAATAATTAACTATCAAAGCACAAAAAATAAAATTGAACCAGAAAAGAGAATACGCTGGACGAAGGACGAACATAGGTTGTTCGAACTTGCTTTGGTGAAGCACGGAAAAAGTAAACACAAATTAATTTAACATGTGGTTTAAAGCAAATCAGTGTACTAGTGTATATCTCATTCGTAAAAGTTCTTTGTAAAACTTGATAATCTGTTTGAAAGAGGAATGAAAGAACCAGTTTCAGAGAAAATATAAAAAGAGATAGAAAACAAGTTTCCTAGAGCGTTTACATAATTAATTACAATGTCTAAGATTCAAATAGCTTCTGGTATTAACAACATGCTAAAAGCAAAGACAGATGAAACTGTGGTCGACTCTTATGTAAAATACTTGGAGTCAAAAAGAATATGAGATTATTAATATATTATTACACATATACATGTATAGTTACACATATAGTTACACATATACATGTATAGTTAAAATTAAACAAAGAATCACAAATCAAGAGCACCTAAATAATTTTCATAAGCTTTAATTTTATTGTATTTTGATAATAATTCGTTTGCTGTTGCGTTTGAGAACTTCCACATTTTAGTTAATTTATTCAAAAAAGTCCTCCACGCGTTCCAACTTTTTCTGCATCTTAACTATAATGAACTTGATTTGTTCTAGGTTTTGTTTTATTTTTGATAACTAAGTGTTCGGAATTGTACCATTACTTGTGTTTGAGGCGCTGTGAATTGAGGACTCGCACGTGAATTCCTCAAAGAAGCTCATGCTGTTTTTGAACTTAGACTATTAAGTTGAGATAGACTCCAGAACTGCGGGAAGGTTGTACTTGGAGTTTAAATTCCTCTTCATTCAATTTGATGTGGTGTGTTATTAAATATTATATATACTATATAATATTGAAGAATAGTTTCTCTAAATTAATTGATTTAATGACAGCTAGATATTTCGACTAAATAAACAAAAATGTCTAAATAATACAATAATACATCATGCTTGTAAGCAGTCTATTTGTTAAGGGATTTACCTTTTTCAACTCCTTCAAACTAAAAATTAATTAATTTTGCGCGAACGCCGCCAGTCCTCGAGTGGGAGCGAAGCAAGAAGGCGAAGCCCATGGTAACGCTGGATCGGACGGGCTCGGAGTAACCGTCGACAATTGAAGAGTTAGAACATGAACGAGTGAGAAAATATAATAAAAAATGTATCTTATAGAGTAATGTATCTTATAGACAATGTTGAATATGAATGATTTATATGTCAAAATACAGGGTTAAACACAATACAATTTGTCATATTCTTAAGGGAGTTTACTTGATAAAACTCCATATTCAAGTGGATGAAAAGGTCATTTAATTAACTGGAAATTATCAACTACAAGAATTATAAGAATATATATTATTTTTACTTGGCTATAGTAAAATAACTAATATTTATTTATTGCGTTTAGATGTATTGTTGGCTTGTTGCTGTTGAGTGAGTCATGTTATTTATATTCAAGTGAAGTATTTAAATGTTATTAACAAGAATATAATATATAAGTTGTTTATATGTTAATATTATTGATAAGAATGATATAGTTAGTTAGTGTGTTATATTATTTTATTAGTTTTAAAATCATTTTTAACTTTGAAAGTTTTACTTTAGTACATATCATATTATTAAAATAGCTTCTATTATCTGTTATTTATCCACTTCATAGAATGAATAGAGCTCAACGAAATAAAATTTAAATACCAGACGTATTACCAAATATAATGTCACAATCGCTTACAAATAATTCTGTTCACTTTTTTACACTTTTAAAGGAAAAAAGTACAAGCAATAGTTCAATGCGAAAAACATCTATTGATTATTCTGAAGATCATTTATTTTAAATGCTTGTTTAACTGAAAGGTAAAATTTTTGAATAAAGCTTGAAAGTTAAAAAAGAAATAACATATTGCGATTAAATGGAAGATTAATTGAAAGTTATTTAGTAAAATATAAATATTATCGGTGCCAATATCAAAAAATTCCGAAAAATTATATAGCTGAAATTTTAATGATTGTTACAAAGTTTTGATTGCACAAAGTTTTACAATACAGGTAAGACAAAAGATAAAACAAAATTTCTTTCTCATTGGCGATATTACTTCCAATATTATATTGTAACACGCTAATTTTCCTCCTATTAATATTTATCTTGTATTTAGTGAAACTGTTTTGTGTTCAGTATTATATATTTAATTCAATATAGAAGTTATTATAATCTATCTTATTAAACTAATAAAACAAAATAAATTATAGTACATTGTACTGTCTTTTCTTCATCTTTTAAGTTATTTTATATTAATTAATTAGGCTAATTAAATTGCCTAACAATCAGTTAACCAAATAATAACTATTAATCTAAATTAATGAGCTAAGTGAAAAAGTTAAAAACTTATGAATATTGGTGTTTGTTAATGTCATTTATACATGTGTGTCACAAATATTTGAATAACTGTCAAACTGTACTGTTTAGTTAGAATAATTCTTAATCTGAACTTTCACAACCTCACTATTACTATTTATTATTAACATTTTCCGATTTTATTTACCCACTCCACAATGAATAATAATTCAAATAATTCTACATTGTAAATTAAATCGGTAGCCGTTCCGAAGCCTCTATCGGACATTAAATCCATGAGATTTACTTCTGATTCGGTTTCGTGCTCATATAAGCAGCAAAGCTCTTAATTTTAGCCAAATACACTTATTCAAGACATAAACAATCAAAAATTAAATGTTAAACAACTTATTGGTAAATGTGAACAACTGGATTACACTTTAAAACTGCACGAGATAAATCTGTTCACTTTAACGAAGAACTCGAGAAATTACTAATTGGCAGTTCAAACGATTATTTACAAACAGAACCAAATCAAAAACAAATCATATTCGAAGAATAATAACTCGAACTCAAGTTTCGCCCGAAGATAGCACAATGATTTAGAACTGGATTGATGAAGTTTAGTTAATCTTGTTTAGTTGATTTTAGTTGTTGGTTGGATAGAATGAAATACATATATTGTAAAGACTAAAGTTTTTAAAATTTTAAAAATGAATTTAGTATTATTATTGTGAATACGTTATAAATGTAAAAATGACTCACATATTGTATCTAAATGTTATCATTAGCTCATTCGGTGACTCCAAAACTTCAGTAAAATGAGTTAGAAACCTCATTAGACGAACAGAGTATAACGAAACTTAATTTATCAAGTCGCTCATTGTTATCAACCTATAGCTATGCTATGGGCTATTATAAATTTAAAGCTACACACTTTACACAGAGCTGAAAATTTCCAAGAGATACTCGGCTAACTTTAATAATTTTTGTTAATTCCGCTCCAAATGATATCGAGGGGTCCCCCACGCATCAAATACAATAATAAATCGGAAAAAATACATTAATTTTTTTCACTGGCAATCCTCAAACACATTAATCCTTTGAAAGAGTTAGACAGCTCGAGTATGAAATTATTCATTAAAGATGTTATATTTTTGCAACTATTGAATTACTTTCTTTTTGAAAATAGTGTATAAAAGTTAAATATGACTTGATTTCTTATATATCTACTTTTGATAAATGATAGGAGAGTTGATTAATTTCAAAATATTGGCCTCTCTAACTTATAATTTCGTTGGTTTTTCTTGGTCGCTCAAGTTAAACATTTCGAAGTTTGGATGTTGTTAAATAGATTTAGAATCTATGATATAGTTATTAATGGCTTCTAATCTTGATAGCTATTTCAACCCCATCAAAGGTTGAATATATATTATTGAATTTGTAGAGATATTTAATTCTTCTAATTGAGTAAGCTCTCTTAAAGCATCTATATTAACTAAATTACAACATTCCAATGATAATTTAGTTAAATTAGTTAAGTACTGAACTGTTGTAATATCAATATCATTACCACCAATATTTAATTCTTTTAAGTTGATAAGAGGTCTTAATACTTTAGTACTTCTTAGATTACATTGTATCAAGCTAAGTTTACTGAGTCCAGTCATCTACGAAAGTGGACTGATATCAATTTCCCATGAATAGAGATATAGTTCTTTCAGTTTTTAAAACATTACAATTTCAAAAATAAGTGTCTTTGACTCTAAGTATTAAAAATAATTCTAAATGTCTAAAACTTCGAGGTTATCAAGTCGAAAGTCTTTAACGCTTTATATTTTACTATCAATTATTTCTAATTTTTTAATACTCTAGCTTTCTAACTTAGGAATTATTCTTTAGCAGTATTTAAGCACTAGTTCATTTAAATTCAATAATCTTATAAAGTTCAAGCTAGTCAGATCTTAATTCCTTTGGATTGCAACTGTCCCATCTTTGATTTCACTCTGATATTTTTCTATCATTGACTTGTCGTATTCAGATAAATTATTTAGCGTCCCTAAAGCTTCTCTTTAATTAGTATTGCTTGTATTTTTATACTCTTAGCTATGCATTGATTTCATTAGTATAAGGAGTGGTATTTAAAAACTTCTCATATTTAGTGTCAAAATACCTATTTTCACATTTTAACTTTGTTTAACCCATGCGAAAAGCGGACAGAGCAAAGAAAAAACGTAAACGTAAACCCGGAAAACCCAATACAATCCGAAACGGTCTCAGACCAGCATTTAAATGAAATCACTCAATTCATCAAGATAAATTAGAACGAAATCCTATTTTCACTCACACCTGCTATACAGGAGATTCAGAAGATACAGTAACAAAAATCCTAACAATATAATAACCCAACAACATAATGAACAAATTTCCATCTAAATAAAAGCGACTCCAAAAAATCGCAAACAAGATAGATAATTTATGACACTATTCCCATAAAGCTATTATAAACAAAAAGATCTCCGAAATATACTTCATTAGCCCGAAAGAGCTAACGGAGAGTCTGTAATAACGTGCGAGACATTTGTTAGAGAAGAATATTATATATTTTTGTATTTTTAACTCAATAGATTATGATATTATTGCATCTTTGAAAACACAAATCGTCTATTTTTTCAACAGATGATCAGAGAAAGGGACAGTACTACAGAGTAATTTACGGCGTGATGTCTTCTTCTTAAGTGAGTTATTATATAATGCTAAAATCAATATTCAGTGACATTATTATCATTATTATAACTTCAAGAAACAATGTCAGTTAATATAAAAATCATAACAAAATTCACTTTACAGACAATTTCGTTCGTAGACATTTTTGATTTTTCGCTAAAGTGTATAAGTTATTTGCGTTAACTTACTAGATTTTTTCGAGTTGGCTTATTTATCTGCTGAATGCGCTCATTGAAGCCATTGATTTTTGAATTTTTTAGATTAAAACTGCTGTAGCAATATTTAATTCCATATCTGCTTCAAACTGTGATTAGGAGCTATTTATGTTTTATGGAAATACATTAGAGCTGTTCTATATTTCGGAATTAGTTCCAAATTCTGAGCTTTGATTCATTTTTGTAAAGTAGTCTACACTGGACCGCTCAAAAGATATTTTTGGAGAGTTTAAAATATTTTTCAATATTTTCGGCACTTGATACTAATATTTACTCGGAATACTCATTTAATTAGCTTTAGTGTAAAGTGAAAATAAAATTGTTGCAATTATGTTGGAAAAGTAATTTTAGGACTGTTTATCTTTTCTATTTTTAAAATTTATTTATTTTAAAATTTTTGCAAATCAGAATTATCATTTCACGAATGAGTAAATAAAAACCTGTATTACTGTGTTTTCTTAAATTATCAGAAAGCGAATATCAAAAAGGTTCAGAAACGAACAGACGCGTGAACAAGAAGACATTTGATTGTGTAATGACTCACTTAACTGTAATATTATTAGAATATAAAACAATGCAATCACTCATAAAACGCCTTAATTTGTTAAAGAATGAACTTCTGGTTTTGGATTAAAATCTGAAGATTATTCGCGTTGATTTAATTCGTCCCTTCTAGTTACTGAATTCTGAATTCCAATTATTAAACTTTCGTAGTTTTATTTTTCAAATTTATTGTTAATTGATGAGTGAAATTCAGGCTCAAATAACTGTCAAAGGACTTATTCTGAGTAGTCTGAGTATTTGTTAGTTCTGAGTTATTCAACTCCTAGCTCAGACTCAATTTCGTAAAATAATCTACACTGGCTCGCTCGAATGAAACTTTTGGAGAGTTCATGATACTTTAAAGAATCACTGGCACCCGCAATTGATACTTAACTGGAATGTTGGGTTACATATTGAAAGTGAAAATCTAAAATTAGAGACCGCTTAAATAATAAAAGAATAGAGCTGGATATAAATTAAAAGTATACAGATAAATACACACAAATAAACATACTTAGAAAGTCAATCAAAAGAATGAATTATTAAGCTATTATATACAATTATACAATTTTCATGATTTAGTTGTGTTTAAAATGTTAAATCACACAAATTTGTCGCATTTGGATTGTATTCTAATATTAGTAGACAAGTGAATTGAACACAGATAATATTACTTTTAAATGTGGTGTACACAAATTTGTTCTTATTTATAGAATTACAAACATTTACACAAACTACTCATTTTTTAATATCCTATATCTCAAGCTAATGCATGTGAGCTATTTTAATAATCTTTTTCTAGTTTTTGCCAAGTATTTCAAGGTTATTACAATTCACTGTTAATGTGTGTTCCATCCTTTTAATTTTGTGGACAAAACGCTCCAATTCCACTATTTGCATTCTAATTTCTACCTTTAAATCTCGTTTTTCTCTTTCTCTACTATCTCTCTGAGAACTACGAGAGCTTTCAAGATCACGACTTTAACTCAGTTTAACAAAGTAATCAACTGAGGATCGTTCAGCTGAAAATTGAGGTGAGTTCATGATGCTTGAGAGAACACCAGGAACCTTCAATTGGTATTTTAGTGGAATCTCCATTTTATTATTCGCGAGTGAAAAATATAAGAATTATATAATAGATATTAATATTTTAGCTATTTTACGATATAAATTATAAAGATGTTTAAACAAATTACGTACTAAATATTAAACAAAAATAGTGTAGGAAACTGGAAAAATGTGTATATATTATAGATATTTAATAGTAAACGTCTTTATTATTTAGATAGGTTTCTTAATGTTTAAATTATAATATTAGACTAGAATGAATACTTTGAACACAAAATATATACTTAAACAAAGCTCGCTCTAAACTTAGAAGCACTAGGCGTTGCCGCTGATAGTTAGTGCCAAGATTCATACCAGCCATCCCAAAGATAGTTACAAAGATAACTTCCGAAGTCAATTATGTTAGTTCAAGTGCCGAACTAACTTAGGTTGTCCGAGGAGGCTATTCAGAATGGCAATCCTTGAAGATGAGGTATAATATTGAGATTAGTTTGATGTAACGTTATTGTGTAACTAAGTGTGGATTTGTGGATTGTCATGATTTATGAGATGAAGATGGAATGATTAAATTGAGCCTTAGTACTGATGATAAGGTTACAGTGAGTTAAGTGAGTCATTTTATAATTAAACAAAGATGAGTAGGTAAAGTATTTGCTGATAAGGTTAGTTAAGTCACTTATATTTATAACAATCAAATGATAAATATTCCTGAGATAAATTAATGATTTGAATATTCACTAGAATATTTATTATGTATTCTGACGAAAAAATCCAATATTCGCGTTACAAAACACAAAAATTAAAGTATTAAAGAAACTTCTTTGTTATTTTATTGTTCTATTTATAATTTGTTATTTTATATAATATAACAACTATAATTCAAGGAAACCAGCACTCAAGTATTTATTATTACGTTATTGTTATTGCTTATATATATTTTATGTGATGTGGTAAACATATATTCATTTATATCAAAATTATAATAATATTTTATATTTTCACTCCCTTACCGCAAATTTATATGTCCGCTAACAGTGAAACGGGAAAAATTGTACGCAGTAAATTAACTGACACAAAGCAAACTGTTCATATTCATTATAACAAGCCAGCTGAAGTTATTCGTGAACTACGTGAAGTAATAAACATGACTAAAGTAAATCGCGAAGAAGATATTTCTATTCAACAAGGTACTTAGATAACATCAGCAAATTTATTTTAAGTGGAAAACTTTTTAGAATATTCTGATGGTAATGACGATCGTATTGCATCTCAATCTGAAGATATTCAAGATCATGAAGATGAATCAAAAGATGCGGGTTCAACCTAAGTATTTTAGAGATTAGTTAGCGAACTCAATTCTGCAGGTAGCCTTTAATCAGTGCTATCCGTAGCGACTATTAATCAATCTATCGATTTTTCTTCAGCCAAATTTAGACAAACATTTGTTGCCCAATCTGGTGTTGTAGCCCTCCTTAAAATGTTGAACTGTATGCTCATTACTCCAATTAACTTATAAGAACGTTAGTAATTTATCATGTAAGATTTACAGCGTATTGAACCAAAAGTTGGTTATGAAATGCTTCTTATATTATCTACTCTTGCTGAAGCTTCAAAAGATTCTCGTAGATAACTTTTAGCAGAAGAAGTTTTAAAGGTTACAATTTCGCTCATTAAAACACAATTTAGTCCAGCTTACACACAATAAACCTTATTCAAAGCAAGATGTTACAGATTGCTATCGTCTTTGCTTCTTGTTTCGTCGGCAAGAAATCACGTACGTCGTATTCAAGTTATTCCAATATTTATTAAACAATTTAGATAAGCTGTGAAAGATTATTCTGTTTCAAAGTCTGACGATCTGGCCGCTTTAATTTGCGGTATTTCATAAACCTTTGAGTCTTTATTAAAATCACAAAGATGCAAAGAATATATGATCAAACAGAAGCTTGTAGCTACCTTGATCGAATCATTATCAACTTTACCCACATAGGCTCACGTCCATGAAGATATGATCATTTAAACTGGATAAAACAAAAGAACATTTAATTTAGATGATATGATGATGGAAAGTTTAGCCAATAATCTGAAAATGATTTCATCTTCACAGGAAGGTAGAAATGATATTTTACAAGCCAATGGTATTGATAAGATTTGTGCTATGTTACAAAACAGCAAATCCACTAAAGTTATTTAAAGATCTGTTGCAGTTTTAGCCAGTTGTGCTCAAGATTCAGGTGTAGATTAAGCCGTGAGAAAAGCCGAAGGTCTAAAAGTTTTGTCCAGTCAGTTAAGCTCCAATGATTTCTAAACATTAGAAGCTATTTGCAAAACTATTGTAGCAGTTACCAGATCTGGTCCATATTTCGGTTGCTATGAAAACAGTGTTTCAACTAGCAGAGAATACTTGAACTTTAACAAAAGAAATGAAGAAAATATTATGGATTTATGTGAGCAAGATACCGTGAATTAACTCGGAAAATTGATAAATCAATCAATGGATGTTTTGGCTGATAACGGTCTTGATCAAGATGCTCTTATTGTTGCTCGTCAAGGTGAAGGGGATAATGCTAAGATAACAAAGGGCAGAGAAGCCAGACAATTAGTTGTATTAGCCACTCAGGCTTTGATTCCATTATTATCATCCAAGCAAGGCAGAGCTACTTTCAAGTCAAACATGACTTTGGTTCGTTGCCTCGTTGAGCATTTATCTGTGGGTGACATTGATGTGCTTATTGCCACGCTCGCTGCTTTATACACTGCGTGTGAAAATGATTAAGATATTTGCAAGATGATCTCCATAAAGGATCAGAAGGCGAAGATTCCAAAACTTTCAGAGGGTGTTAAGGCTATGTTCTCTCTCACTTCCCACAAGAACATATAGGTAGTGACAGCTGCCGCCATGGCCTTGAATCCAATTTGCAGGGACAAGAACAGGGCTTTCATGATTGGTCGTGAAATTCCAACTGCTTTATTGTAGCTGTCCAGGTTATTAACCTCCGTTGGCTACGAGGAGCAAAAGGAGAAGGACGAGGACTACTTCCCGCTCTTAATTGAGGAGCAGTACGGCTGGATAATGGGTGTGATCGCAGAGCTTGCAACTGACGACGAAAACGCGAAGATCTTCTCCCAGTATCAGATTCTCGATAAGGTCTGTACACTCTGCAACAACCACTCCCAGCCCAACCCGCAGCACCGCAGAACCGCCTACAACTTCCACATTAACCAGCTTGTGAAGGAGAAGTCCGCCCTCGCGCTCGCTTCCCTTGCCAAAGTCGAGGAGAACATGAACAAGGTCGCTGAGAAGCAGACGATTCCCGCCCTCGTCAGGTGCATTCAGACCCCAGACGGCGTTTCCGTCTTCACTTTCAACCAGAATCAGCTTTTGGGAACGGATTTGCAACAATGCAAGCACCCGTTCGGCTCGGCCGTGAACTTCTCCCTTGAGAACCAGGTGAAGAAAATGGAGGACAGAAAAAGAGACCTGGAGGACAAAGAGGCCCAACGCAAAAACAAGAACAAAGAAGTGAAGAAATCAAGCGACAAAGTTGACAAGGACCCACAACAAACCGCAAACCCCTACTCAGTGGTGAACTGCGCTGCGTGTAAAGCAATGGCCGAACTCTCCAAGAACAAAAAATGCGCCCTGCTTTTGAGACAATACGGAGCCGTTTACGGTTTATTGACACTCGCCGGTTCAGAGGAATTCTCCACTCAGATGTCAGCAGCTCAAGCCATTACAAACATAAGACAACACCACTTGAAAGCACTCGAACTGTACAAAAAGAGAGTTCAGGGTGAACTGGAATACGTGGCCGATATCCCACCACAAGGAACCAGAAGGGACGACCAGAAAGTTTACCGCGACCAAGTCATGCAAGCAGTTGACACATTGTACATGAACGCCGGCGAAATAACCACAATCACACAAAAAGACACCATGTTCAAGAGAACCTCCACCTTGAGCCTAATCAAGAGAAACGATACTGCAGACCGTCTGAACGGCCAAATGGAAATAGAATACGTTGGAGACGAAATGTTCACACAACGCAGCGAAATAAAAGTCGAATAACAAGCAATCACCTTCACCGCTGTTGTCGGTGTGCTGAAACATCCACAAACTGAAGAACCACTCGATAAGTAACAGGACAACGACCCAATTTAAAAAGAATTGCAATGCGGAGCTCTTTCCTCGCAGCTTAAGAAAGTCCAAGATGACGAATTAGTCGAAGCCAGCATTAGCGCTGAAGCTAAGAAATAGAAAGCTGTCATTAAAGAACGTCCACCACGCGTTGCCCAACCACTCGGTTGGAGATCACCAGCTGGTGAAGCTGAAAGAGCTGCACAAGAGCTTTTCAAATCATTCAAGAAAGAAAAGGCAGAATTGGATGATGTCACCTCAGCTCTAACTGAACTCAAATTGGAACAAGAATTCGTCAAAGGTATGTTCAAATACGTTGATGAAGACAAAGACGGATTTATCGATGAAGCCTAATTCGCTGAGTTGTTTAAAACATTATAAGGAGCATCAAAACTCGAATCACCAACCAGAGCTGATTTCGTATTCTTCGTAATGGATGAATTACAAGATAACAGAATTCATGCTGAAGAATTCAAGAAGTTTGCTCAGAGATTAGGTTCTGAAAAGGAGATTGAAGAACCTCTCACAAAGGAAGAATTTAATGAAAAGATGGACAAAGCATTGATCGAAAGATTCTTCATGTGAATGAACAAAAATTCATTGTTTTAAATATTTATGTCTATTTAGCATTTTTCATTAATATTATATTTAAATTAATCTTAACATTATTTTGGTATATGATTAAACAGGTATAGTTATAAGTCAACTCCTATTAACATTCAATATCTCCTTGACTTATCTTTAATAAATATATTCATTTCACTTCCTCGAGACGGCACAAACAGACTTCATTGAGACTTTCGAAAGCAAAACATGAGCTCTCGCACACCAGTGTTTCCACTTTCAAAACGGGCTCAACCCGTCATTTATACCCACTCAGTAAAGACCCAGCAGGGCCCTCACTGAGTCGTTAGCGGACCAGTTTCACCTGATTCGCTAACTTACTTTTAAGAAACTGGTTCTCGCTTCTCAGTTTCTTTTAGCTAGTTATTTCCTTCGGTTTGCACGAGAGGTTGATTCGTTGTATTGGCATTGCTTGATGATGGTTGCCTTTGATGCATCGTTTCATTAACTTGATTAGGTACCTGGGGTCCTTCTTAGTTTATTTGTTTTGCAAATTCCTTAATTTCTTTAATAAATATATAAATAAGTCAAAATGTTTGGTTGTGCAATTGTAAAAATCTTAAAGTATGGCAAAAGAGAAAATATCGAAATAATATTGATATGGATAATGAGAACTTATCATTATTTCGTTAATAAGACTCCTTATTATATAGCATTGTTCATTTGAAATATCATACTACATAACCTCATTCAGAAGGGGGTAGCATTTTCGCTTATAAGGGGGTAGGTCAACTCGCTTACAAGGGGGTTGGATATGAAGTTACCCCCTTATAAGCGAGTGATAAATTTCATGTGTTTTAACCCCGTTTTTTGACTGTAAACCCTTCAAATTCAACAATATTTTTAGATACATTTTGGATACATTTCACTTATAAGGGGGTTGAAAATGGTAACCAAAAACATGAAAAATTTGATTTGTTTGTAATTTGTAAATAAACGTTATGGAACACCATTAACGACACATACAAAAGTTAAACAAATTATAAATAATAAAATGAAGACATCACACCGTAAATTACGTCTATACTGGTCACCCTTTTTCTCTGATCATCACATTTCCTTTCCTTTCTAAACCAATGATCCCTAAGAAACCAACAAACATTCCTCTCTTACCAAATATCTCGTGTGGCGTTATCACACGTCACACCTCCTCACAGACTCTCCGTTAGCTCTTTCGGGCTAATGGAGTTTGTTTTGGAGATCTTTTTGTTGATAACAGCTTTTGGTTGAGTAGGGGAGTTGCGTGTTATTGTGTTAGCGTTGTTTCTTATTTGGTCAAGGTTTAAACCAGGGAATAGTGTCACGAAAATAAGATAATATAATCAAGTTTAATAAGACGCCAAAGAGTATACTAATTAAAATATACTAATTAATTCAGTGTTGGATACATTTGAGTGATATCTATTAATTTTTATACAAATACTAACATACACTTGCTATTATGATATTTGTGGTTGTATCACTAAATTGAATAATTATCTAAGTATTTGAATTGTAACATTCCTGTGAAAATTCTTTTAAATTTTTGCTGTTTATATACATTCCAATAAAAATTCAACTAATAATATTTCTCACTGTAGCTCGAACTAAATCCATCTTAATCTCAGCAAATGCCAATTTTGATTAAGTATATCAATGTTTCTGATGATTTTATCATTCAAACTTTAAATTACTTCCAATTTACGTGTATATTGTAGTAATTCTTTGTTGCCACTTTTGATTTATGATTTCAAATTATTAACAATGCTATTGGTTTTCTCCAGAGTTTCAAAAAATGTAACACTGTTAGCAGGAGAATGTGATTATTTCTAAATAGGTTGTAATATTGGAAGTAAATAGACTGCTTTATAAGTAATTTGAGGTAAACGCTACATCAGAAGTGGAAATATATACTTATACATTATCCACATAATTGAATATATTATCAATTGTGTGTAGTTCTAACAGAAATATGAAATTTGGTCGTCCATGTTTTTTGTTTGCTAACTATGTTTTGGTTCCATTGTACTAAATTGAGTTATTTGTACCATATATTAAGATTTTATTTGTGTGTGTCGTTGATTTAGTCAAATCGAATTTCACCACTAAATCGACATAGATAAAATTGAATAATCAGCTGTATGCTTAAATTTAATCTAACTGACATCACTTTGGTTTAATACCTTTAATACATATTTATACCGTTTAGATATAGATGTTTAGATACAGATTTTTTAGTTTTTTGTTGATATCGATTTTCTTATCATTTTTTAAACTATCTTTATGTTTAATCTTCTTCCTTAATAAATTATTAGAAGATTATTGTGATAATACTACGATCTAAACTTCAAGTGAGTAGATAGTTTAATAATAATTATATTAGTCAATAATTAATTATTTTTAAATAATCAATTAAATCTTTAATAGAGATTTATGATTTTAATAGTTGAATAAGAATGTAACATACTATCTTTGTAAATAGCAGTAATTAATTTTTAGAATTCTTTTATAAACATACTTCTTTTTGAATCTTTATATTGAATCTTTATATTTGTAAATTTAAAATTAAAAGAATTTACGATGTAGATTAATATAAGTATATAAAATTGTTCTTATCACTCTTATAGATTGAAGCCAATTCGGAGACTATATTAATTCTTGAACAAAACAAAGATGTTTTGTTGTTCACGTCACTGTTCGCTTCTAAATAGTTGAATCGTTCAAGCAGTTTCTTCAGCTCAAACGTTTTCTCTTAAATCTTTTTTCGGACTTAGGAGTACAAAATAGATGTTAATTTTTAATATTTCTATTTCTAGGTCTTCAAAGAATGCGACGCTCTAGTTTTCAGCTGTAGGAAATTACTGCAGAATACACGGGAATACGATTTGATATTTCATATTGGATGTTGATTCTCTAGAAATTTATGTGTATGGCATTTTCGTTTGTTTCTAGTTCAACTTGTAATTTACTGAATCATTCTATAAATTAATAGTTATTTAACACAAATTTGTTACAATTATACTATGGTATCTGATGAAGTGATAATAAATATGATATAAATATTAGATCTTTAAATTATATTTGCATACACATCTACAAAATTAAATACTCTTCTCATTCAATTTAGTGAATCACTTTCGGTTCACACAAATAAGCAGCCAGCTCTAATTCCGGCGCAACACTTAGAGGTTACTAATAATAACATCTTAATTTGCTTCGAGCAAGTTGCACCGTTTAGTTAGTTTCTTCAGTTCATAAATTGTTGCTTAAAGTTGTTAATAAGTTGAATTAATTCGAACTTGAACATTATGAGTTAGTTCAAGGTCTTCAAAAAATGCAATGCTTGTGTTTTCTGCACTGGGACATGACTGAAGAATGCGAGGGATTATGATTTAATGCTTCGTTTAAGATGTGAAAACCATAATTGTATAATTTTGTATTTATGTGTATGCGATCTTATTTCAATGTTAAAAGTAATATATGGTTTAAGATCTATTTTTATAAATTAAGTTTGACACACAATTAAATTTTACTTCAATACTTCACTTCTTCACTCACACAATGTACTCAAATTCAAATTTTTACCTTTTTCATGTTAATATTTAAAAATAGTATACACTCTCAATTAGATATATTAATTAATAGATATTTAATTCGTTAAATTTTCGTTATTGAGTTGTGTGTCAAATTCAATGAGTTAGGTTTTTATAGTTTCATATAAAATGCAATCATATTGAGCATTATGTTGATTACATAATAATCAACTTCTTGCTTTTGAAACTAAATTATTATTTTATATATTTTAATAAAAGACTGTTTTGATTAAGTATTTCAATATTTCTGATAATTATTATCATTTAAACTAAATATTACTCCTTATATTCTTTATATGTACTAGTATATTTCCAATTGTAATATTTTATTTCAACTGACTAATGATAGATTTAAGAGAGTCTTAAAAATATTGAATAATGTTTTTAGGAGCATGTAGTGTGGGTAGGAGTATGTACGTTCTTCCCAATATTAAATAAAAATTCTCACATAACCTTCAAAGCGATCTTATTTTGGTTTTCTTTGATGATTCCCAGGTTCCGCTGAGCAATGTCCAGTTAATATTGTAAACATTGAACGTGCCTGTCCATTTTCAGGCTTTCTACGCGTGAGCTCTCAATTTTCGCCTTCAGCTCGAGCGTTTATTGTTTAAGTTCGTAAATGAATTCGGCGCTCTGTTGAATGTTCAAATTTATGTTCGTTACAAAACGCTCCGGTTCTTTTTACTATTATTTTTACAATTCGCTCTCGTCGGTTGAACTGGAGGGATTTGAAACGACCTCCATCTCAATTTTCTTCAGAACAACCGGAATTCGAAAAGAAAATTAGGACATCGGAATCTGAATTTGCATTATGGAGTGGTGGTATTAATAGAATCTAGTTAATTGTGGAAGAGGGTAGTTTAAGGCTAATGTTTCTAGAAGTAAACAAATTTGATTTGTCTAAATACATAAGTCACTTTAAGAATACTTGGAGAAGAATTAAGAGAAAATAAAAGTTTTGGGAAATAATCAAAACTTTGTAAATGTTATTACATTTAGTATTCGTAATAATAAGTCAGAGCTATCTGGTGTTTAAGTAAGAGATTTATGTATTTTCATACTATATAATGAATAGTATCACTTCTAAGTACCATTAACTTCATTAATTTTTGAAAATAGCGACTACTAAGTACTAACCCATAGATTAATTTGGGGAATAGATTAATTTCGAGTGTATTAGCTATTAGCAGAATATCAGCTGGATCGAGAATACTTCATGGTTGATATTGAACAAATTGCTTATGATTCATCCTTAACTAGATTTTTCAAATTGCTTGGGTTTTTGATAGAGTGAGTTATAATTATATTAATAATTTGTGAAGTAACTGAGAAGGACTCTGTAAGCAATAATAATAGAGAGATTTTGTTAAGGCTATAATAATAATAAACCTTGTTAAGGCTTCTTACTATTTCAAGTTCGGAGTGGAATTAGTATTCTTAGCTTTCAGTATGTTGTTAATACCAAAATGTATGAATCTTGGGACTAACGTAGACTAATAATAGTGTGCTTCCAGCAGAAATCCATTAAAATTACACCAATTTTATATATATTACATATTAAATTTTAACTGTTACTGCTTTAAATTCATTTAAAATAAATATATCATATTAAAACATAAATCTAATATCTAATTATCAACATTAATCACTTTTAATAAAATAATCATCAAACAATGAATTCATACATAATTAACATAACTTAACTTAAAACATTAATTTTAATATCTAATTACACCAAAATAAGTGTCTAAGATTAAATAAATAAAATTTCATCACACAACTGTTTATTATTATATTCTTTCATAGAATATATTCAAATATCAACATTATTACTTTTTGCAATTTGATTTTGTAAATATATTACATATTTTTATATATTCACAAAACGTCTGATAAATAACAATGTAACAAAATAAATAAAATAATTATAATTATAGGCAACATTAACACTTTTAATTAGATTTATTGTAATATAACTAATATTAAAATAATGGGACTGACAGAACTATATGAGATATTTGTTTTCACACCCAAGTGATGGCAGACTAATATGATAATTTCTACATGTATGATCCTGAATATCTATTTAGCTTGTATTCATCGCAATCAGCTAATTAAATATTCTGTTCTAATTAGACACAATTAGAAACTAGTTCTTTAACTAATGAAACTGATTCCAGCCCAAAAAGCGACTCAAACGAATAATAAGACACATAATGCAAAAATGATCCAGAAAGACGAATCCGTTGGACAAAAGACGAACATAGGTTATTCGAACTTGCTTTGGTAAAACATGGAAGAAATAAACATAAACTAATTTAACAAGATATCAAGACGAAAACTGTGGACCAGTGCATATCCCATTCGTAGAAGTTCTTTGTAAAACTTGATAACCTGTTTGAAAGAGGAACGAAAGAACCAGTTTCAGAGAAAATATAACGATAGATAGAAAACATGTTTCCAAGCGCGTTTTTATAATTTTTAACAATATCAAAAATTCAAATGGCATCAGGACTTCACAACATACTTAAAGCCAAAATAGATGAAACTGTGGTTGACTCTTATGTAAAATACATGGAATCAAAAAGGATATGATACTTATTTTAGTCTCTTATTTTTTAATACTGATTTTAAATTTATCAATATTATTTATGTCATAGTAGTATTATTAATTTAACTAACTCATAATCTTTAGATCTACTACCATTACAATATTACATTACCTTATATTTGTCACTTGCATACAAGGGGGTTGGGCATGTAGTTGCCCCTTGTACGCGAGTTGACCCTTATAAGCGAAAATGCAACCCCATTCTGAGTGAGGTAATGCAGATATTCAACTTTAATTTAAGTTGATGTGATAATTACGAATCATAAACAAAACATATAATCATTATTTAATCAGCCCCATCACAAACAAATATTTTTAAAATATTAACACACAAATTTTTGATTTAATGTAAGTTTCAAATATAGAATAATGTCAAAATATTAAGTATATCATCATAATAATACAATTTCTTAATACACAGTATAAATACAAATTGCGTTACAACATCACAATTAATACACATATACATATATTTATTTACTTATCATCCTTATCCGAATCAATAATATATTTATTATTATATTATTATATTTTATTTACCACTCTACATAATGATCTTTGAAATTGTGTATGTATTTCACGAATTAGCTCGAAACAAGAAAACGGAGATGTTCAACTGTTTCACTACAACGGTTGACGTCAACGTGTTTTTGAATGCCCAATAAATTATTCTTACTATCCAATCAACGCAGTCGTCCACATGCAACATTCCTCGTGGTGTTTACGTGGGTGTCCAGCTCGACAGCGTCGCCACCGAGTAGAGCGCGGTGCTATTCGACTTCGACTACATGCACGTTGAGCAGACCATCGTCGTAAACTGCACCGGCTGTGTGAACGTAAAGCAGGCGAAGTCCGCGCTGATTATAATCGAGACGGTGACCGATATAACCTACATACCGGTCGGGTCCATTCGGATTTCCAAGGGCCTCTCTGACAAGTGCTTCCACGACAACGACTCGCACGTGGAGCTATTCCAGGGCTCCGTGGTGGCCGTGTTGTACCCCTCTTACAACTGTTTCAATATCATCTCGCACGTGAACGGCGCCATCAACGAAGTGAACGCGATTTCTGCGGCCAAAGCTTTCATCCAGTACAGCGACGACAGCGTGGGGATTTACCCGGATTTAGTTGTTTCAGTTGAGAGCGCTGAGTACGTACCCTCTTATAAGTATTCTCAAAGCTCCATTCCTCTAAGGATTAGACTCACCAGCCCGGACATCTCCCAGTACTTCTAGCAGATGCTCGTTGACGGGAAACTGAGCAAGGACATGAAGCTCATCAAGATCAACTTCGACTTCATCATGGCCAGCGCGAACCCGACCCAGGTGAAGAAGACGACTCAGGTTACTTTGAACTACTACAAGCTCATGGGCATTGGAAAGTTGTACAGCGAGTTCAACATGAAGCTCTTATAAAATGGCTTTTACGTGTACAAGAAGAACACGTCCTCCATTGAGTTCGCCAACGATTAGTTAAGATTACTGGGCGTGAATAACTACGTGGTCGAGTACGTGTTCACCACCTACGACGTGGAAAAAACAAATACCTTCAGGCACAGGCTCATGGGCCCTGGCGTGGTCGACGCAACTGGGAGAGTTCTGCACATGGACACCGTTCAAACCACTTGTGCGAGCAGGTACGTTAACCAGGGCTGTGAGGTATTAATGCCCGCTTTGCAAAAGTACACGATAAAAGACTTGAAAGCGTATTTGATCTACTTCTTCAACAAGGACTAATAAGTGATGTCGAATTTCACGGTCGCCTTCGATAACATATTCGACTCGTGTTTCACTGACGGATTATTAGATTACAATGAAAACGGAACGATGAAGGTAAACGTTAACGTTAATTACAAAGCAAAATCCTGCACTTTGGCAGTGAACGACACCGTTCAAGCGGTCATTTCAAACGCCGTTTCAAAATAAACGCTCTCAACTTCGACCTTCGTTTACCAAAACGAAAGTTTGAGCTTTGAATTTCCAGCCTAAATAACCGGGAACCCGGAAATTAGAATTCAATTCTTCAAATCGGGGGTTATTTAGGACGCGGTTGCGCTTACTAGTTACACTGCGCACAACAACCAGAACACGAACCTAATGCAACAAGCGCAAATAACCGGCATAATATTGGCGTGCAATCTGGGAATCACGATTATATACGTGTACTTCAAGTTCTGCCTGGTCCCGCACTTCAAAAACTGCCAGCAAAAGAAAAAGTTTAACGTTTTCAAATTCGCGGCCGCAGCCAACTAAGATGTCGAAGACTGCTGAATGATCACTTTTGAAAGATTATTTACTGTAAACTATAAACTATAAACTATAAAGCCGTTATGAAGGGTAAGGTAGGGAAATAGTTACGGCGACAGCCATCTATTCGATTTTCGACTAGATTCAGAAGGCGTTTGTTGATAAACCTATATAAGTTTACTCTCTAATCAAAATTACAATGTGAATAAATAAGGGAATAAATGGATTGGACACTATTTGATTAAATTTACATCAGCTACAATTTAATACGATTTCTCATTTAATCCACTCCAGAAATGATACCACTAATAAAGTTACCCACAAGCTCATACAAATAGCCTTAATCAATTAATTTTGGTAACAACGAATTTTGTTACATGTTTATTTTGAAATCATATTATAATAACGAGATTTTTTCAATTATTAACTAATTAAATCTACAGTGCATTTTTGGACCAATTCTGGAACGATAATATTATGTAATCATTTTAAACGGTACCAAAATGCACACACTGTCATATTTAAATACTAATTAATTATATTCAAAATAAATTTATGTCACCCAGACGCTGTATTTTCATTGTGGTTTGGTTCATTTGTTGCATTCTCTCTATAATTATGCAATCAAACTGTAAGATGATTCGAATTACTTTCCAATAAATATTTAATCAAGGTTATCCATTTGCTGTTTTTTCCAAAATATATTGTTATGACTTAAAACATTGCGAATGTAAATCAACATAACTGTTACATTTTTCCAGGCAGACGCACTTTCTTAAGAATAATCTTTTTTAATTTGCCATTCTTCTAATAATTCTTTCTTTTTATCCACTATTATCTTTAATTTAGCATATTCACCCTGCCATTATTAATTATTAAAAGTAATTTTCTCATTTATTTTAGCAATCTACTCCTAATCATTAGAGTATGTGTTTAATAAAGTTTTGATTCTAGATTTTTATTCACTTATATGTGATTTTTAGGTGAATGTAGTATTAGTTTCCTTTTGTAATTCATCGTCTGTAAATTATAATTATTTATTCTTTGTAAGTATTTATGTTTATAATTATTTGAGTATTTTAGTGTTGTAGTTGGTAGCGTACTTTAAATCGTTTGAAGCCAATTATAATTGATATTCTCTTGCACTTTATTCACAAGCATAATAAAACTATTATTAAGGAATAATACATTACTTTTCGATGTTCTATGCAGTAAGCTTATCCCAGACACATTGAACTGCGTATGTATTTTTAAAGTTAGGTTCTTTAAGTTTGTTTCCACAATCTTACAACATACAGCTATTATAAATAGATTTATAATCTCCATTTTTATTTAATTAGAATGAATTCTACATTGCAATAAGAACTGATTTGTCTCTCAATTTGTATTGAATTCCACTTTCCACTTTTTCACGTTTGCACAGTTTCATGAGTAAGTCACCGGGAACTAGATGTGTTCCAGCTATGTATGCAAAAATTTCTTAGAAACTGTCAGTCCCATAGTTAATCTAATCAAGCCATTCTTAAGCTATTAATGTTTTATTTCTTGAAATTTCTTGTGCAGTGCCGGCGATGATTTCTTATATCTTCTCTTCTGATAAATATTTAATTTATGCCAATTATTTAAGAACTTAATCTAAGTTAGCACATGTAGAAGATATATTTTAACTATTTAAAACGCTTTTAGCACACTATAAAATAAGCTACCTTTGATCTTTTGAACGGGTTATTAAATTTTACACACATAAAAGTTTTGTGTCATCATCTTCATATGATGTAACAATTGCATAGTGACATCGCGTAATACTCCGACCATTCACTGGAACGGCACTTAGAATAGACAACAAAGCCACACTTAATGATGCCGTCATCAAGTGCTAACATGGAGAATTCGCGCAAACCATGACGTTTTTATAAAAACACCCAAGTGCGAATTGATTTTTGATTGAAATGTTTGTTTTCTTCGTTTCATCTTTTTCATCTTAAACATAGCTTAAAGTTTGCGCTTCATCCCAACTGATCACAAAGTAACATTTAGCATTAATGAACATATCTTGTATTATCCACAACATTTCTGATATGTTATTTTCATTAACATACTTATTAAAAAGTTTTATTTAACTGATTGTTTGTGGAATTTAAGTTTAAACAACTTCATAGATTTTCTACAATTTGTTATTTAAATTGTTGGTTACGTATTTTACACAATCAATTCTAATGATTTTTGTAAATTTTTACCAAAAATAATCGGTGTCTTTTTGATGACGAATCATATTCACAAAAAATGACATAAAAATTGCAGACAATTCCATTGAAGATGTTTTACCTGATTTTGGATCACCAATAGCACAAAGCAAATCAAAAGGTTGATATGAGTTACTTAAAATATGAGATTCTACGAAGTCTATTATTGTTTCCCAATGCTTTTACCAGCCAACATAGTGAAGCATATTTGCTTCATGTTGAACATCATATACACGTATAATATTATTATATAAATGAGAATATGCCATGCAGGCTTCAGAAAACTACTTGACATCTTCTTTAAATAAATCTATCTAAGGAAGTTTGTCATAGACGACAAAATCTAAGATTTATTTATTATTTTCATCATATTCGTCTGGCTAAAGTCTATTGTTGTTTAAGATATGTTTATCGAATATATTTTGGACTGAACATTAGCACAACTACTATTTAAACATATCTTTTGCTTCGTATCCAGTATGTATTTCAAGTTATTTAAGAAGTAATTCTACACTTTAGAATGATGAAATATCACTGTAATTTGTTTCTAACTAAATATTAAATGGTAAACTAATAGCTTTATGATACTAAAATATTTTTTCGAATGTAGAGGCATTAGAATTGCTGACTTCTAGCTATATTTTAATATCATTTGCTGTCATATTATACACTTCTCCATAATCAAGAATCTTTTTTAAATTGTTGCAATATAATTATTCTATTTTCATATATAGTATATTTCCACAAACTATTTTCAATTATTTTTGAAATTCTATTGCTGTAGTTTTGCTAGTAAAAGGCTAAAGCTCATTAAATTATTAGTTTAAAAATGAAACAACGTCTGCTGGATTCTTCATTTTTATTGCCTTGCAAATAGACTTGACAATCTCATCTCTGGCGTGATTAGAAATCGCGATTTTTAGTGATAAAAGCAAATCTTCTAAGCTAATGTTGTCTCCACGATCAATTTTTTGTACTACTAAACGCAGTACAAATTTAAAATATTACTGATTGTTATTTAATCGTTCACAATTAATGTTCAACAAATTATGAATTTCTATATCAATGTTTGATGATGATTGCTCTTGATTTTCAAAGTTAGCAATTTAGTGAAATAAATATTCAATTTTACTTTGTATATTTTCATCGTAAACAGTGTTTGTTTATATTTCGGCTATAATATTTTATAGTTCTTCGGTGATTATATATTTTCGCACAGAATACTTCATTTCATCAATTGTATCACTATATTAGATTATATTGATTCGATATGAATTGCTGATTTCATCTTTTTCCTGTATAACTTTTGGAGTTATAGCCATATCAACATTTGATTGTTATTTGTTGTCCTCCAGTTATGAATGGAGAGAATGCTATTATTTCTTATGTTTGCGAAAATTGTTGTGGATATTTAAACAGTAACCAGCAAACAACATTATAACAATGCTTAATATCAGAAAAGTGTGTGTTTCTTTACATAGTTATCTTACCTATTTAATAAGTAATTCCATCATTTAAGTAATGGAGTGGAATTACTTTTATAACGTATTACAAAGGTCATTAATACTAGTACGTTAAGAATTCTGATTATATAAGTAGAAAATGATTCAGTTATAAACTATATTTTCAAATTTGTTTCTGTTATAAATTATAGTGCTTTTGTGTTCTATTTATAAAACGATTCAACTAACTTGTTTAAATTCATCTCTTTTTCATGTAAATAAAATGGGCTGTAACTGTAACCTTATCATCAGTACTAAGGCTCAATTTAATCATTCCATTTTCATCTCGTAAATCATGGCAATCCACAAGTCCACACTTAGTTACACAATAACGTTACCTCAAACTAATCTCAATATCATACCTCATCTTCAAGGATTGTCACTCTGAATAGTCGCCTCAGACAATCTAAGTTAGTTCGGCCTGTTTAGTATTATGTCCCAGGCAATTTTACATATATACATAGAAAATTAAAATTAATATTCGCACTTCAATAAAAAATAGCTGATGTCTCAAAAGTCATGATTTAACACTTTTTCTATTAAAATAAAGTTAATGGCAGTAGAGTAAAGTTAATGGCATTATATAATTATTGCGTGAAATAATACATTGTGATTGCTTCCAAATAAAATATGATACTCAAAAGTTTAGTCTGGACCAAATCATTGAAACCTTTCCAAGTACAATCATGTTACCATTGCTTCATGAGTATATGATCATACGGTAAATATCAAATAATAATAATCACATCAGCTGGAAATCAATTGCATCAAAAACTATTAATGGCAGATCCACATCTAACTGGCTGTGATCTCTCTATTCATTAACACATTACTCGTTAGAATTACGTTTTACCTTGTTATTGTGAACCACATTTTGGTAGAAGCTTTTAATCTACCCTTCAGTTCTTCCGTCAAAATAAGGAACGTATTGTTTGAAGTCTTTCTTGTACTGCTTATACAAACGTGTGAATTTCATTTGTTCTTCTGTCGTCCACTTTCTTTTATGAATTTATAAAGAGCGCGCCAATGTATTATCAACGTATTATAGCTCTTTTTTCGAGTTTTGCATCAGTTTGTTGTTGCGAACAAACATTTTAGTGGAAACTCCTGATCTGACCTTCTGTTCGTCCGTGAAAGTGATAACCGTAGAGTTTGAAGTCTTTCCTGTATTATCTATACAAATTTTGGAATAAACGCTGCTCTGCTAAAGTCCACTTTCTTCTGTACCTGTCTGCGACTACCGCCGAAGCATTTACTATATTTAGAATTTAAGACTGCATGTAATGGAGGAGAGTAACATATCAATATTATATTCATTTTAATAAGTTATATGCGCTTCACATTAAATAACAAATGCAATGATAGTGTAAAAATATGAACTATATAAGTTTGGAACTATGGTGTATTAAACAGCTAAATGCAAGAATAATAAATATATTTAAAGCAACTTAAAATCTGATCCGTTAAATCAATAAATATTGAGTGCAAACCAATTCAACATTTAATAATAATTTATAAGTATATCAACTAATTTGTAAAATTTACGGCATTCTAATATGCAAGCATTTGTGTTATCGTTAACACATTTTGCTGTGTGTCGTTGTATAAGATTAATTATCTATATCTTATTGCAGTAAATTATTGGATGAAAAATGTCATTTAATGGAATTATATAACAAATATTTATACACATATAAGACTGGTAACAAACATTTTCCAGTAGATTGTTGATTATTAAATATTTTTTATATTGTCAGCGTTTAAATATCTCCAAAATAAACTCCATTAGTTCGAAAGAGCTAACGGAGATTCTGTGAGGAGGTTTGACGTGTGATAACGGTAGCCGTGTGCGAAATTTGGTTGGAGATGAAGGGAAATGTGATGATTAGAGAGAAAAAATGACCAGTACAGAGTAATTTACGGCGTTATGTCTTTATTTTTGATAATTCTAACTGCGAATGTATCATTATTTAATCTATTATTCTTAAATAAAATGTTTTCTAAACTTACACCTTCAATAATCAATATTTTGGCTTTGAATATCGTAGGTTCACCTCGAATTTCACTGTTGAACATGAAGTAGGTTAGCCTTCATGTTCAACTCCACTCTGATATATGATATCATGCATTTTAACATAGTATTTGAGCATAACTCATTCAAATTCATTAATAATTTTGAATTAATGTTAGATAAATTTCACTTATAAAATTTTGGTATCAAAATGATAACCTAAATGAAATGGCCCAGTGAGAGCGAGGTTATGAAGTATATTATGTTGTGTTATGCTTAAGAATAATACAAAAACGATCTATTTAAATACATTCTCACTTTTTATATTCAGTACTGGTTTGAAGTTTCAAATTATTTTGAGTCAAAACTTGGATGTTACTATCGATGTAATTGATAAAGTTCTCTATTTTTTGAACTCTTTTAATTTATTTATTAACCGTTTTGGATTATTGGTTTATTTATTCCTTTAAATTTCCAAAACGGTCAAAAAATATTACACTCGAATATAAAAGAGGAGAACTCTGAACTGAAATGTCGCCCTCCAACTCCTCAAAAAATTCTACAC
Source organism: Hexamita inflata (assembly GCA_963988835.1). Taxonomy (NCBI): domain Eukaryota; phylum Fornicata; order Diplomonadida; family Hexamitidae; genus Hexamita; species Hexamita inflata. The sequence goes on from CAXDID010001008.1 coordinate 85,602, forward strand.
TGTTGATATTATTCCTCAAGTTTTTAATCGAGTCCAAAATCGGTGGAAGATTGTACTTGGATTTCATTTGGTTTATGGAGTGAGTTTAGATATTTAATTATTTTATAGTTATACTGGAAATAATTCTGTGTTTACAATAAATTACATTCTGAAAGATTTAATAATAATTACTTGTAATAATTGTCTATTAATTATTATAAAATTACGAGTTAAATAGTATATTTCAGTTGCGTCAAATCATATTAAAAGATGACACATTTGTTTATAACTGTTCTGATAAAATCAATAAATAAATTAGGAGAGATCATATTAATTTACGGATTAGAAAAAATACTAAATAAATGCTATTTGATTATGTATTCCCACTTAATAAACGGAAATAAGCTTAATTTACACACTAAATGACATATTTTTATAATAAGTAACATCACTTGATTAACTCACTTAGTTAATTATCCTATTTGAATCTGAATTTTATAATTATTAACATAGAGAACTTCGATGTTTGTATCAATAGCTTCTTGAAGATATTTTTCAATCTTTAATTCTTTTTTGATTAGTTTTTAAACTGCTTTAACTTATTAATTGATTTGTTCTTTCAAATTTTTGAAACTATCAATAAATATTACACTCGAATATAAAAGTGGAGAACTTTGAACAGAGCTGTCGCCTTCCAACTCTTCAAAGAAATCTATGCTATTAATAGTATTTTGTTTTAAGTTTTTAATAGAATCCAGAATCGGTGGAAGGTTGTACTTCGATTTCATTGGTTTATGAAGTGAATTTTAAGATTGATATGACAATAAGATTAGAATATAATTATATATGAAAATATTGTGCGCAATCGAAAAAGATTTAATAACATGACATTTACTTCAGAATTTAAATTACTTCTATAATTTACTTTTACTAATTTAGCAAAATTGAAATATATATGAAGTAATGAAATATGAAATTGTTTGTGTGTTATTGTTTATAAATATTCATTTATAAATCGTATTGGAATTCTGATTGACTTTGAGTATGAATAATAAAAATTAATCAAAACTTAAAAGGTTAAGAATTTATAAATAAAATATTAGTAATAATAAGATAGTAAAATCATAATTTGTTTCCCCAGTATTCTCTAACGCCTCTTCCGTCGTAAACAGCTAATTTTTCATTGTTAACTAGTTCTTCGATGATATCTGTAGCTAGTTGAGTTTGAATTCCGAATTTTTGGCTTACAACTTCGCTGTTGGTTCCGTTTTCTGCGATTTGCACAGTGTACTCTTGAATTTCTTCGATTATTCCTTTGAAGCAGACGTAGCTGAATGTGCCGATTTTCCGTATTTCGTGGTCTTTCATATTCAAAATTGCGTTTTTGAATTCCATGGGCGAGATTGCTTCTCCGCGTGCTCTGTTGAATTGTCCGTATGCCTGGCTGAGTTTGGTTATTTTCTGCTTCTTTTCCGCTTTTCTCTGGTAGAACAGTGTTATTTGCTCTTGTAGTTTCATTCCGGCGACTGAGTTTTTGTTTTCCGCTTCAAATCCGTAAATTTTCTCGAGGAGTTCTTGACATTCGTTTAATTACTGAGTGTTTTGAATTAGTTTTAATTATTTCTTAAGTTGAGTTGCCGTTTGTGTTAAAAGTTCTGCGTTTGTTTTCAACCCTTTCAGCGTTGAGAACGTTTCAACGCTCGCACTCATTTAATTCAGAACGCTCTGGTTCTGCAGGTTCTGGTTTTGGAGTGAGTTACCCGTACTGAGGAACTGTTTAGATTTGATTTGGGCGGTGCAGGTAGTGTGGAACTCCTTGGACAGTTTTGAGTTTGAAAAGTGTAGAACAAGCTCTTCTGTGTGCTGTAAGTTGAAATCGTTCTGTTAATGAGCGGGCTGGTCTTACTTGCAAAGGATGCGCACATTAGAGCGCTCTAAGATTATCGAAGTGTCAGCGTGATTCCTGAAATCCTCGAACATAAGGCGCACATTCGTCAACATGGCCGCAGAAAGAGGATTCTTCAACACTGAAGGCTACGGAGTGGCTATGAAATAAATAGCTTTGAAAGTAACGAAAACCTGCGAAATGGTGTTAAAAAGGAGCTGCGAAGACGAAGAAACACCAGTTATCGTTGAAGTGTGGACAATCTGCTCAGGAGCGTACAAAGTCGGAAGCGGACCATTGGAAGGAACACATTTTCGCAAATGAGATGTCATTGGAGTGAATAAATTTCGATTGAAAGTTATATAAGTTTGTAATAAATATAAATATAATGTCTTTTATGTTTAACATGAATAGATTTTCGGTTTTAACACGACTCTATTGTTAAACTTCTAATAATAACTTCTAATAATATATAGTTATATTAGTTATTTTACTATAGCTAAGTAAAAATAATATATACTTTAATAATTCTCGTGGTTAGTGAATTTCCAGTTAATTAAAATGGTTTTCATCTTTTTTCCAATCTAAGTGATTCTGCTTCCTCATTTATGTAACAGCTTTAATGTATTTACTATGTGTGATTTAACATCTTTTTTAATATCAAGTAACTATTTTACTTTATTCTATGGTATGCAATGTGAACATATATACATAATATTAATAATATAACGTATGTGTGTAGCAGTTTAATTAGTTTTTTACTATGATTTTAAGAGACATTTTAGATCTTTTTTGTAGAAAGTTTGTTTTTACATTAGTTGAATATTTAAAATCAGATTTTGTTTTATCTTATTGTGTTTTTAATGTTTAAATATTCCTTTAAAATATTTTGAGCTTTTGTTTTTGGATAAGATTATATTGCTCTTTTTAATAGCAAGTTCATTTTTTTTGAAATCGGCTCACTCTTTTGGTACATCTCAAAAAACATCCATTCAGTTCATTTTAATTCATATTTCAGTATTATATATTTTCTTTTTGTCATTTATTTATTTTGATTATGATTTAATATGTGTTTTCTTTTTATTTGTTGGTGAGTCATGTTATTTTTTCAGTCCTCGCTACACTCAGAAGAATAAAGTATATAAAAATATCTAACAAAAAGTAATTGTTAGATATCATGGTGTAGAATCGCAATTAATAGTATGTTAATGAAATTGGATCAATCAGTAGTGTAATTAAATGTGATTTTCAAATGTTTTTTAATATTCTATTTGTATTTCAAATAAATATATTAACAATTACATGTAACCTGCAATATAATGCATAAGAAAACGGATCCACTCCATACAATAAATGTAATGCACTTAAAGTAATTCAAGCAGTTTAATCTTAGCTTAATGTCGATCTAAACGAACATGGACAGTCGCAGAATAAATTTTGTTCAAGCGTTTATATAAATAATTTAGAAGAGATTTCAAACTTTATGTTCCATATTTTGATGGAAGAACTGAAGGTCAAATCAAGAGACATTTTTATCAAAATGTGATTCATAATAATAAATTGATATAATAATATAAAACAGAATCACAAATCTTTCAAGATATAACTGTTACTTATTACTCAAGTTAGAACTTAAACGATGAATCTTTGTTTGAGTCCACAACGATGACATTTGATGGTCTTGATATGTAATAGTGAACTGATTAAATAACTATATTTGTAATTATTTATATTCATTGAATAAAAATAGACTTGACTTGTGCATTTTGGTTTCACTCTAACCGAAAAATGAATCAACTTTTATGATATCTTGACTACCGTTAATCAATACTAAAATACGTAAATATACAACTAAATTCATTAGTTTCAAAGAAATTTTTTATGTTCATTAATATTAAAAAAGTATATTATTGGCCTCGAGGGTGTGGGAGCAAGGCAAGAAGGCGAAGCCCAAGACAACGCTGGATCGGACGGGCTCGAAGTAACCGTCGACAATTGAAGACATGGAACATGAGCGAGTGAGAAAATATTATTAAATCATATTAAAAAAGTTTAATAAAAACTTATTTTACCCTATTAACCTATTAAAAATGAAATGGTCCTCAACGTTGTTTTTTTCACTTAGTTTGATTATCGTCCACCAACATTGTCTGAACTATAATGGAACTCTTGCATTCCTGGTTATTAAATAAAAACGGCGTTAGCGCAAAAACATACTAATAAGTTCAAAAAACATGTGAAGTGGGGATAATAAAAAAGTTATATGGGCACAATGTCAAGCGAGAGAAAACCCCAAGAAGATTAGTGATTTCAGTCATTTTGAAAAACGTCACTTTTTACACTATTTTTGAACAAATAAGCTGACCCATAACGTTGTAACATTATTCTTTTATATTTTATTTTGTTGAGTTAAATAGTATTTATAAGATTCTATCACCGCTGTTGTAAAAGATCTACAGTTGCATAATTAACAAATACCATTAAATTTTCGTATTTTCAGTCGAAGAAATTGACATATTTTCGAGATAATATAATCAATTTTATAGGGGTTGGTTTACAAACTTTTTGTTGCAAATAGTCTAATGTAGAATAATAGTACATTAAATAGCTGGCTTTTACTAGTCTATAGTGCTAACTCAATTATATTAAGTAAAATTAATTTAAAATTATTTATTTATTCTCTGAAAGTGGAATCAAATTGAACTGTATTACAATCAACATATAACTAATTAATTTACCATAGCATATTTTAAATTTAGGGTCTGGCTATTACATGATAAAACAGTCGTGTAACAATTTAGATGAAAAAATATATAAGTTATTAGTTGATAAGGAAGCTCAAACTTAAGTATATGTGTCCATTATCTTAAGTATGTGTCGTCTTACTTTGAGTCTGTAATCTACTGTGAAACAAGCGAATCAAAATTATGATATATTTTGATGTTAAGGCATGAAGTGACATAAAATAGTTATTGAAATATATTAACAGTTGGATAGTAATTAATATATAAACGCTATCATACGACGCGTTGATACTGAACTTATTCTGAAAAACATAATTATTTATTCAATATCGGTGTAATTTGGCATGGTAAAGAGTTAACAGAATATTACTGAAGAATTGTAATTATTCTTTAATAGTATTGATATAATTGTTAAGACCAATCCCAGTTTAGTTATTGAGTCTAGACTATACTAGAATTTTACGGTGTAATTTTAACAACTCACTCAATAAGCTTCTTAAGAAATCGAGTGTTAATTATTTAAATATTACTCCTATTAGAGTTATACTACTCCATTATTAGAAATATTTAATACTCTTCTGCTCAACATATACTGAAATTTTGTTTTTTGCCAAAGTGAAGTTATTTATTAGATTATAATTTATATATAACAGGAATATATTATAGTCTGAATGCAATTATTGAAAGAAGCGGCATCCTTGTAGGACAAGCTGAGGTTGTAAATTTATAGTGGTCATTTTTTATCATATATCGAAAATTATTGTATAACTTCTATTTAGAATAAATAACAGATTTTAAAAATTTCATTAATTCCGCTCCAAAATCGCCAAAATATGGGAAATTGGAATCAAAATTAAAACGTTAAAGTTCAAGGTACAGAAGTCGTGGTCTAAAGAATGATTTCCACTAGTGACTAAAGCTCACTGACCACTTTTAGAATGTATCTATTTATTCCAGAGCTTAAACTGCCGTAAATTGAAATTCACGTCTAGAAGTACCATTGAAGATACTTCAACCAACGAAACCATGTTGATATAACTCAAATGCTGAGACTACCTCAAATTTTGAATTTAGAAGCCATATGAGAAGAACTAAAATCGACATGTTGGAATTACAATGAAAAACGAAGAAGTACTTTGAAAAAGTGGTAGGTAGATCCAACTTCCGAGAGCATTTCTGATTTAACCCAACTATAATATGAATACAACTAGGAAAAGAGACGTCTACAAATTATTGGCACCACCTAACTTACTAAAATAAATTTAGAAGCAACTTAAGCTGCTTTAACGGAACCATGAGGACCTTTAATTTCTTGGAAAACACAGAAATTAATTTATTTAGGCCAAGTTAGAACCTCGAAGAACCAGAGAGACATGGACCTACGTAGTTATGAAAAGTTTAACTTAGTCGAAGCTGAAAATCGATTTTAGGAATTTAAGCCTTGAGTATTATCAGGTGCTCAAATAAATGTGGTTATTGTGCTAGGTTGTATAAATGTAATTAACTGTATTTAAGAGGATGGTATTGGTATTGTGTTTGACTTGATTTGAACCTAGTATATTCAACAGATTGTAATTATTTGAGTTACAGCAAGACTCTATGTGGCTGGGAGGAGTTTTATATTTGTTGATAGATTAACACGTGAATTTGGATAGAACTGACTGGCTTTAATTGTGCTGGTATCTTGGAATCGAATATTTGGTTTTAGTAGGAAATCCAATGTAGACAGCGATTTAGTCTTTGAAAGGGATACTAAAGTTAAGTTGACCCTACTTGCACTTATTATTGTTGATGGGCTGTGGGAGTCTCTTCTAGAAGATATAATCGATTACCCCTTGGACGGATTTAAGAAGATCATTGAAGTGGAAAGTGGACTTGACAAGGTGAGGATGTTATTTAAGCCTAAACTATGTTAGAAATAATATGTAATATATATCATAAATTTACACTACATTCACTAAATGAACTTGTAACCGAGTTAAGATTACAAAAGTTTATGGGATGTAAACTATAATGGATAGTAGCTTACTAATACAAGCGATTCCACACACGTCTATCTTAAGAAAAAAGGCAAAAAACAAAATTTCAGTATAATTTCATGAATATCATAATTTCATGAAGAACCATGACAACAATTTACCAACGAGGGAACATCATTATTTATATTCGAATATTTCATAACGGTAACAGGACTAGATAAGTAACATTTTGTCAACAACCAAATTATTAAGTTGAATAAATTGTAATCAATAGTTAGCTTTACGAGGTCTGGTTACTACATATAATTGAATCTTAAACAAGTATTAATTTAGTAAATTATTTTCTCACCACGACCGGTAGCCAAACTATTTCCCCAAAAAATGAAAAAATTGAATTTTGATTCTTAATACCGAATGTTCAGGTATTGTTATGGCGTATAATTAGGATATACACAATCACTAATAAATAGAGTTAACTTAACACAACTTGAACTTACCGTTATAATTTCAGTATCGTTTCGATTTTTAGTCCAACTTATTCAATAAATAAGTCTTACGTGGAAATCAAATTCTAGATTAGTTTGCTCAAAGGAAGCAACTTTTCTGCAAACCAATTCGTCCAACTTTGATATTACTTGTACGCTTAAATCAGTTATAATTTGGCTATGAAATTGGGCCAAAATCGTCCCATTAAATACAGCTAGTTTCGGTTATTTGACAGGGGGTTCTAATATTTGGCTTTGAGTTCGACTCACTGCAATGCTTAACTACAATCACAACAAATTCTGTATTTTCGACTCAATTTGAGGCACTCATTATCCTATATAATTTTGACTTTTATTTGCTCGCTTTGGTCTAGTGCAAGTATCATCATATATAGATAGCATCGCCCTATTATTTTGTAAATTGAACGAATTTTAGGTTCAAAAATATTAGCAAATTTCAACGGTTTATTTTGAGGAGTGGAGTTGAGTGCGCTTTTTTCAGAATTTATATAAATCGATGAAATATTATAATGAAATTCACTTATCTCAATAAATTTCCAAAATTGGTATGTGCGCAAAAGAAATGAACAAAAAGTGAGTCGTTACAATCGATGTTTGTGTTCTACTTACAGTTGTCTTTATAAATGTTATAACCGTTTTTAAATGTCATTTGAAGAAAAATATTATTTCAGAAGTAATTGTTCACGAATTTTAATACCGCATGATAATTATAAAAGAAAGAGAAGGTGAGATTCAATATATTTTCTAAGATTCTGTTGTAAAATACTATATTAAATTTATGTCAAAAAGAGATGTTAAAGGAGTTTAGCTTTAAAATATTTTAAAAAATAATTGGTACTGAAAAATCATGAATAATCATTATAATTAAGTCTTACAAATTATTAATATCAATGAAAAATTAAAATGTGTAAAACCCATTACCACTTCAACTAAATGGATAAATAACCAATGGTGTAGATTATAATCGGTCAAATGGTATACGTTGTTCCAGTTACGATAAGTCACTCAGATAGTTGTGATTTTTACGAATTTACGTATATTTACAACTAAGTAAACAACACAATACGTGTTTCTACCATCTCTTCGATTTCAATGGATACATCATAGTGCATGGTACAGATATTAATCGATCAAAATAAATAAATTCTTCCAGTTAACATGTAGTACGTATTAAATGGTTATATTTACGAATTTGAGTTGCTCCACAACAAAATTAAATAAATAATGAGCATTTACGTTCCACACCAACCAATTACTGCATTTAAACCTGTGACTACGTTAAAACCATTTATCCCAGTTTGTTAAACCGGCTATTACCAGAAATTATCTAATTCTGTTTAAGAAGTAACAGATAGATCGGCTCTTATATAAAAGGAACTAGAAAAATTTGTCAGTTTACTTTAGAATATAACAAATGAGTAACAAAATATCATATATTAATAAATGAAAAATATCTTTGGTTCACGAAATACCGAAGATTACACCAATATAGAAATTACGCCAATATAAAATATTTATTAAATGATAAATAATAACTAAAATAAAAAAGGATTTCTAGAATATATTCAAAATACAAACAATTCGCTTAAATTGCTTGAATGCTTATAGTAAGAAGCAGTATAGTAAAAAGTGGAGAAATAAAATAATATAGCAGATGGGTAGGTTGAGAAATAGATGATAAATCATTAATAATTATCGACACCGAAGAAAGAACAGAAAATACTAAATGATAATGTACGCGCTTGTGTTGTAAAAAATTAGGTTCAAAATATTGTGATTAATAATTACTCTCAAGAAAAAAAGCCAGGTGATACAATAATTGATGTGAAATGAAGTTACTGGATACTATAAATAAGACCTTCAGTAGATATAATATAAACAACAAATAAATCATTCTTACTTACATCATGAATTGAAATATATTACATTATATATTATCATTATATTACTAAACAACAGAAGTATTATTATAACAAAAGATAATGTACATGTAATTGACAGAGCTGGCTTCTATGACTAATTTATCGAGTTTTTTAACACTGTCAATAAACTATATTGAATATAGTATATTATTCTATCAACATTCTTCAATTTTACAAAATTTGTAAATAAGTCTCCTAAATCATATCGAATATATTATTACAATTATTCAAAAATATTACTTACATTAATAATTATTATTCAACAATTTATCTTCTTATTTACGATTAATAATATGATAATAATCTAACAAAAACTACTTGGTGTACTGTATTATACATTAACATGATTGATTACTCATTTTATGATATATAATTATAAACAATTTAGTAGTGTAATTGAATTATGCGATTTTTAACTTTAACAAGCAATAACAAGCAAATAACAAGCAAAACGAACCACACCCATACCAATTAATGTAAACTTAAAAACGAACAAGCTCTAAAAGATCGTGGTCTCATGCAGAACAGAATTTATTCAAAAAATTATACAAGCAGTTTAGAAAGAACTTTGAACTGTATGTTCCATTCTTTGAAGGGAGAACTCACGGTCAGATTAAGAGCTTCTATCAAAACGTGGTTCACAAGAACAAATAAATAAGCGCTGAGAAAACGGTTAACGTTTCTTCCGTTGATTCATAAGTTCAATGCATTGAGAATGTTGGGCTAAACGTGTTTGAGTCAACGATGATGATTTTTGATAATCAGCATTATAGTGAACGTTAAAAATAATTTTGATTATATGCATGAAAAGTTGTTAGTAATATTTCAGTAGTAATATTTCAAATTTTAAAATGTATTTATAATTCAGAGCCATCATTTCAAACAAGTTTCGTTTCTAACTAAGGTGCGTTTTTGCGTCTTTTTGCGTTAAAAATGACGCACTACCCCTGCGTCTTTTGGGCAATAGTACAAATATATAATTATTGTGCGTCATTGGTTGCGTCTTTTTTGACCAGGTATAAATCTAAATACGTCATTTAAGACTCATTAATTCTATGAAAATATACATTATTTGAACTTGAAAATTGATTTTTGTTAGAAATTCTAAGGGATTCCTAACGTTTTTCGCGCTCAAATAGGATTACAAGCACGTTACACTTTTATTTTGTGAGGATTATACAAATAATTACTATTTTCTCGCTTTACTAAAAATATTTGAAATATTCTGTAAGTGATAATAAGCGTAAAAATCATATCGAGGAGTAATTCAAACATTTAACAATATTTTGCTCAAAAGCATAAAATAATCAGCATAAAATTAATTAAATAATGTAAATTTAGTTTTAAATTTATTTAAAAATATACAGTTTAACGTTTTGTATTTTCGCATTTATAGAAAATGAATGAAATTATCTACTAAATCATTGCAATATTATTAAACAAATTATACTAAAAATTAGTAATTAAACTAAAACAGAAATTAAATATTGGACTACATTCGTTACATTTATGCAAAATTTCACTCCTTATTTTATGTCAAAATATAATCTACCAAAATTGTTAAGTTCAATACCCAGCACAGAACAACTAGTATCACACAGTACAACACAGTTTTAAACAATAGCTATTGATATATAACCTAGTTAATACTCGATATTGAACCCGCAAAACACAAATATTTAAGCGTCTTACGCTCTGGTTCAGCTGTAAATTCCACAACAAGTGAACCAAATTAGACTACTTTAGGAACGCATTAAATACCTCAGCCACTGTGTGGGCGTCGTCCAGGACAACCTAAACATCATAAACAAGAACAACTCGAAGTAAATGGCGAATATCAAACAATAAAGAAGAAAGTTCAAATGAGCGGACTAAAAATATACTATTGAAGGGTTAGTGAGAATATTAGATTAATTGAAATTATATTAAAAGAAATAAGAATATATACTACAACAAATAAACTAACTATCGCCAGATGCGGACATTAAAACGCGTCGATCAGATAAAGACTAATCATTTTTGAACGTTTTCCTAAAATCTTGCTTTTATAAAGAAAATACATACTTCTTATTGTATTGCAATACCTTAACCCGCTGTTAAATGTACAAAGCTTAATAACCCATGTTGACAAACTCAGCATATTTACAATCTACCTTTGTAAAGTATTCTTAAAATTATTATTACTCTGGACTAGGCAGGGGAGTTGCAGAGCACTCTTGATTTACATCAATACATTCGAGCATTGGTTAAATGTACTATTTGATCTGGACTTTACCATTATTTTAATTCTTTACTACTTTAGAGAGTATGTTTGGATAAATTAAAACATAATTAGACTACGTTACAGATTTGGTAAATATCACAAAGTTAATTTATGGATAACGTCTTTAATCTTATAAGTGATCTTGATTTTACAACAATAGACATAGTAATATGATCATTACAACTAATATTTTAATCTTTACTTTTATCATTATAACATTAGTATACGAGCAGCTCAAATGATTGAAATAAAATGAAAAAAAGAGTCGTTAGTGAGTTTAATACAAATACGATATGCTGGATTTATTTAAACAGCTATAGGTCTAAACACTTCTGTGTATAATTCATCTGTGATATCATCAAATATAACATCGCTTGGTGGATTTATTTCATATATTAAATCTCAAATTGCAGTAATTGATAATTCTAGTTTCATTAGATCTGATATAAATGGATACTGTTTTGTAGCCACAATATTTGGTAGGAGATAAATAGGATTAATGTTTAAATTAAGAACTCAACAGTTGTTTCTTCAACATCATATAGTTCGATTATAAGTAACATTGCAAACGCAACTGTTTTAATAGACAATTAAACTATAACTGATTTAAAACTCAAACTTACATCTTATGAAATTTCAGGATTCATTTATGAGGCATATTAGTCAAATGTTTAAATATTAAATTCAAATATAATTGGTTTTTAGGCGTCACTACGTGCGCGATTTACTAAAGGAGCTGGATTCATAACTAACGTAAAATCCTCAACACTAAAGATATTTAAAACCACAATATCCGGTTTTAATATAACTACAAATGGCGGATCTTATAGTATTATTGTATATAACGGTTCAAATTCAACGATTGATTTGTAGTAAAGTAAATCTTTTGGAACAAATCGGATTGATGGATGGTTAGTTACGAATTGCGCTAATTTCATTGACATTCGTAGTACAACCGGGTGTTGAAATAATGAATGATAATATTATATTACAATTTGTACAATAATCTTTAACACTACGATTTTTTAGTTATTGAATTAAATTATTGGAATATTGGTTTATATAGAATTGGTTTAAATAGAAAACACTCAGTGTCCTGGCTTTGGTTCGACCTTTCCTTTGCCAACTTCTGACCAGTTGGTGCTCAGGACGGTGCCTCCTGATTCTTGCATGCTTTTCATCATGGCTTTCTTTCTCTCGTCGTCTCCTCCGTTGAATATGTTTTGGAAGAAGTCGTTTAAGTTGTTTGATTTATCCGCTTCACCTATTTTGTCCAGTTCTTTGTACTTCTTCTCTTTGGCTGCGTTTATGCGCCCTTCGCACTTCAAAAGAACTGGGAAGTGGGCTGGGGTGCCCGTTGAGACCATTCTTATCTCGGCCTTAGTTTTCTTAAGTGTTATTGAGAGCTCCTTCACAGTTCCGTACAAATCAAACAGATGTTCTTCTCCTCTGAGTGTTAAAAACAACTGTGAGTTGTCGTTTTCGTCCAAGCGAACGGACAGTTCTCCCTCAGATAAATTCTTCTCGTAGAGTTCAATGCAGATGTTTGAACCGAGTTCGTACCATTTGTAGTTCACCTTTGGGATGTTCCTCGCCTCGAGCTTCTCAATCGCCTTTATGCGCGCGTACTGCTCCTCCTCGGTTTCTTGTGGTTTCTCCTTGTTCTCTGGTTCACTCATTAGTGAGGAGTGAAAGAAGGATATTGAGTGGAAAATAGGTTATGTGGAAAATGATAAATAAATGATAATATTTTACATTAAATCGTTTTAAATAATGGTGAATGCGGAGTGAATCAACGGTAAAGTATGATAAATATTGTTGAGCGGGTGTTTTAAAGAATATTAAGGATATATAGGAGATTTACAGAACTTTTGATAGAAGCAAATCCGAAACATGTATAAGTGTCATGTATAAGTGTCTTAAAGTGTGTTCAATTTATGTGTCAATTTTACAAGGCTAATTTTTCAACTGAAAAGTGTATCAATAATATACCTATTATTTTATTGAATAACACACAACATTAATTAATGATGTTGATAATTGATGTATTCAAAGTGTTCACTCATTAACATTAAAAATATGATTGATTATTCTAAGTTTTCGATTATCAGAAAATAATAATACACATTTCACTAGGTAAAAAAGTAATATATGCGATTTTGTAATTGATTAACTTTGTAATGTGATCAAATCAGTATTATTTTCATTATTATTTAATATTCATCAAATTTAAGACAAATAGCAATGATAAGTGCATTCACTCCATCTCAATTGCAATGTAATGCATTCAGAATATTTCCTGCATTTCATTAAATGTCCCATGTCGGTTTAAAAGAACATGGACTTTGGAAGAACAAAGTTGTTCAAACGTTTATACAAATAGTACAGGAAAGATTTCAAACGGTACGTTCCTCACTTTGAAACTAGAACTGAAGGACAAATTAAGAGCTTTTATTAAAACATAGTTCACAAAAATAAATAGATAAAAAATTCATCTAAAATGGTTCATAAAGTAAGTACAGAATCACCACAAGAGTAAGCATATGAGCTGAGTTAGGGATTCAGCACTATGTCATCTATATTCGAGTCTACAACAATAACTTTTGATAACCTAGATGCTTAATAGTGAATTTCATTATTTACATTTACCTTTCCAACTTGATTAGATTCGGTGCATTCCATAATTCATGATAATCTGACATACAGTTAATATTATTTAATACCGCTTTAATGAGATTATATACCTGTATTTTAGGGTATTGCCTGTTTTATGTGAAGATGTGTTATGTACGTATATACATTTATTTTAAATCTTGAAATATATGTTTTTGTAAAATGATAACTTCTATAATAGCGTAATATTTACGTTATTTTTGTATATTGTACTGTAATGTAAAAAGTATTTTGTTTGCATTTAATACTATTCTAAATATTTATTTTTATAATACTATGCAGTGTATTATTTAATGTGTAAGTGAATTTACACTCCTAACTGTTATGCTCTGTTCTTGTGTAAAGTGTATGGCATCCTTTACTCCGTGTCGATCTAGACGAACATGGACCCTAGAAGAGCAAGCTTTATTCAAGCAATTGTACAAACAATACAGAAAAGACTTTAAACTGTACGTTCCTCATTTTGATGGAAGAACGTTAGTTTAAATTAAAAGTTTCTATCAAAATGTAGTTCACAAGAACAAACAAATACAAAGTTCCAGAATTGAATCAAAAACGGTCAATAAACAATTTGTTTCTTCAATTGATTCTGTTCAGTGCTAAAACGAGAAGGTTGGATTTAATGATATGTCCGAGTCATTATTTGAGTTATCAACGGTACCATTTGATAACCTTGATCTGCAATAGTGAAATTTTATATATTCTGAAAGATAAATATATTGTTGTTAGGGTAACACGGTTTTAAAATACACTTTATCATTTAGAAATCATGAACACAGTCAAAAATTAGCAAAGAGTCGATATATTAGTATATATTTAACAGATATAAAATACATCACACCGTAAATTACGTCTATACTATTTAATAGATATAAACAAGTTAGAATCACTAAATCATGAACATGAGAATAACATGATTGATTATGTATGGTTATAACCATACATATTCATAAACAATGGTTATGAATACCTGTCAATCAATCCACTAAATTAACATGTATATTCAAAGAAATAATAATGTAAACACTTTTTGCATATATCTAAAATAATATCACTAAATAACTATTTATAAAATTTGAATAAAAAACTAAACCTGAAATTATCATTTAAACAATAACTGGAGCATACAATTATCTATTCACTCCCATATAATGTCAAAATATAATTTGCCTAAAATATTGAGTTCCATATCCAGTACAGAACTTTTAGCATCTAAACACAGTACAACATAGTTTTAAACGATTGCAACTGATATGTAACATAATTAATACTCAATATTCAATCCGCAAAACACAAATATTTAAGCGTCTTACGCTCTGGTTCAGCTGTAAATTCCACAACAAGTGAATCAAATTAGACTGCTTTAGGAACGCATTAAATACCTCAGCCACTGTGTGGGCGTCGTCCAGGACAACCTAAACATCATAAACAAGAACAACTCGAAGTAAATGGCGAATATCAAACAATAAAGAAGAAAGTTCAAATGAGCGGACTAAAAATATACTATTGAAGGGTTAGTGAGAATATTAGATTAATTGAAATTATATTAAAAGAAATAAGAATATATACTACAACAAATAAACTAACTATCGCCAGATGCGGACATTAAAACGCGTCGATCAGATAAAGACTAATCATTTTTGAACGTTTTCCTAAAATCTTGCTTTTATAAAGAAAATACATACTTCTTATTGTATTGCAATACCTTAACCCGCTGTTAAATGTACAAAGCTTAATAACCCATGTTGACAAACTCAGCATATTTACAATCTACCTTTGTAAAGTATTCTTAAAATTATTATTACTCTGGACTAGGCAGGGGAGTTGCAGAGCACTCTTGATTTACATCAATACATTCGAGCATTGGTTAAATGTACTATTTGATCTGGACTTTACCATTATTTTAATTCTTTACTACTTTAGAGAGTATGTTTGGATAAATTAAAACATAATTAGACTACGTTACAGATTTGGTAAATATCACAAAGTTAATTTATGGATAACGTCTTTAATCTTATAAGTGATCTTGATTTTACAATAATAGATATAGTAATATAATCATTACAACTAATATTTTAATCTTTACTTTAATCATTATAACATTAGTATACGAGCAGGTAAATATTTAAACCACAAATCACAATAATATTATTAATTTTCGATATTTTAGCTATTCTGATGTTCTTATTGTTGTTAGTTTGCATAAGTTGAAAATGCTGAATTTATAACAGCTAAAATGACAATTTTGAGAGATATAAAAAATTTACGGAATAATAATAATATGTATTCCACTTCTTCACAAGAAAAATGACAACTGCACCAAAAATAGTTAAATTCGTAGAGTACGTACTGAATTATAAGATTGCTGAGCTTCGCAAAAATCTTGACAATTTAGCGGAAGAATCCTTAAATAGACACTTAAAGCTCAATTATGAAACAACTCATTAGCTACGCCGATATTGTGAAATAGCACAAAAAATCAATGATTAAATAGACATTATAACATCTTAACAACCACTTATTTAACACTTATTGAAAGAAAATCCAGATATGCCTGAAAAAGCTATATTTGTGCTAAAATATTTTATTTCGCATAAATCTTTAGACTTAGACACTTTGTAAAGATTGTTAAAGGAGAAGAACTACCCAGAACTTGAATCTAAATTTAAATAACTCAATCACTTTTATCATGGTTTCAAGTCAAATTAGTATCAAGGCGTGAAAGTAGACGAAGAACTATTTTAACTTCTTCAAGTTTTCAGAATTGAAGCTTTCATAAGAATATTGCAAAAAAGAGTAACTAAATAGGAAGAGGACGGCCAAGAAGGAGCTATTAACGAAGATAAAGAAAATATGGCCGCAGAAGGTGTTGTTGATTAGTTCTTCGAGTGAAATTACTTCAAATTTTATAATTTATACGTTAGTTAACATCACAAACCTTCCTCCAGCTCTAGTAGAAATAGAACAATTCAAAGTACTCAATGGTGAGGGACTTGACAAATAGGTTTCATAAAGATAAAAATGTAACTTTGATTATAAATCCAGTTTTATTATTAAATCTGTATTAGTTTAAATCTGTTGTAACTAAATCTCAAATAAAAAACTTTCAAATAATTATGATAACTTGGTTAACAAATATAACATCATTTCACTTCGTATTTTTTAATTTACAAATAGTAATTTTCCGCACCAAATGCAAGTGAACTACTTTGATCTGCTCGGAAATCAGCTGAATCTCGTTACTAATTCCATAGCTTAAATTCAGAATCTAACCCAGTTATCATAAATTCAATATTCTCTAACCCGCTCCTTTTAACTCTTTTCAGAGTCTTTAGATTCAATTTTATCCAAAAACGCTCAGCACAAAATCTCCCCCGAGGACCCCGTTCCAATAATCCTCAGTTTCATAAAGAACCTTAAATAATGCACCGATTTATGTTTAAAAAACCAACCAGAAACGCAAACGGAACTGGAACAGCTCGAAAAGAGCGCGAAAAACATCCACAAACAAATAATTCAACTTGAGGACGAACTTAAAAACTAGAGATTTAAATTCACCCAGAACAAATTAAAATCAAATCAAATGAATAATGAGGTTCAAAACCTGAGCTCACAATTCATCCCAGAAAGTGATTTGAAGGCAATGAAACACTTTCAAACGCTAAAAGCTGAGAATTAGAAGCAAATTGAAGCAAAAAACAACAGTTTGAAAGAAGTAGAAGAAACCGAAGCCAAATGCGACCGCGTATTCAAACAACTACTTACCGAAATACAAAAAATAGATGCTAAAAGGCTCACAATGCTCCAAAAAGGATTCCAACACACACAAGCAGCCATGAAAGGATTCATTCAAGTGCTACAAGTAGAAGAAAACAAACAATTCCTCAATTCAAAATTCGAAGCTGAAGCACTACTGTACTAAATTTCCAAAAGCAACCCAAGACTAATCGATAGCTACCAAACAACCACAGACGAGAATATCGTTGAAAAAGACCGGGCCGATGACTTAGAATGAGCTTTATCACAATAATTAACTACGATATCAATTTTAGGTATTTAATTCCTTAAGATCCCATTTTGAAATAAGTATACTGAAGCTCTACTCTAAGATTACTTGAAGACGATTAAATATCTAACGATTGTGTATTTAAACAATTAACAATTGTTTTAATATGTATCTAATAATTAAACAAATTATTTCCACATCAGACATGGACGCGTAAAGTTCGATACGTTCTGGAGGTTCTTCAATGAGTTGTATGACCGAATAAGAATAATTATAACAGCATATAGTGCTGGATAATCCACTTAAACTTATGATTAGAATAGTTACTCTACCCGTAATCCAATAAATTTTATTTTATTGCGTTAAAATTTATTATATCGGAACTGTTGTGTATTATTAAGGCATACCAGTTGCAAAGTTGATAGCCATCGCAGACCCGTTGATTGACCTGGTTTGTGCAACTATTCCTTAAGCATTATTAACTGGAAACTATGATTAAATTCAAAAGTTGCTGTTTAAACGATAATAGGTAGCTTCTAACTTGTGCTATACATATACTTTTGTGGTGTATTTGGTTTTATAACTGCTTGTAACATTGGTGATAGGTTTAAACAGTTCATCTATAATTTCAGGATTAAATTTGGATGCTGCGCAAGTGTAATATTTGCGTCTGAATATTTGTTTGTCTGTGATATCTCACGGAATGATGAATTTCGTTCGTAATTCCTTGATGCTTGAGGGCAATTTCCTGGGTGCATCAAATATAATGTTTTCTCTGTGCTTCGTAATTGCGTTAACTATTTATTACGCTATAAACAAGCTATCGAAATATGTAACCGCGTTAGCACTTATCTACACAGGATCTAGCTTTGCCGGTGCAATTTTCTATTAGGTTTCTTATTTCAAAAAGAATTCAGAAACCCAGTTAAAAATAATGATTCAAAGTCTGAATCCATTTAGAGGAAAATTAATTCTCCTCATATTAAAGAATTTCATGAGAGCTTTTGTTCAAAAAGCATTTGAACCAGTAATTGCAATTGTAACAATGATCGCTTACAATCAATGGACTTAGGAGGGAAGACCTTTCGCAAATGTTGGAATCATCGTTTTTTATCTTTATCGCCAACTCAGTGGTATTTCTAACAGTATCAATGATGCTTCTGAATCGTTTTTGGAGATGTATTTCCATTCGAATTGCTAAGTAAATAACGTAACTAAAATTTATTAGGCTTTCTTCGGGAATCACTCAGTTGTGTTACTTTGTAATATTTTACTTAGCGGATTATCGCAATGGATCAGTAACTTCTCAATAGAAGTAGTTTTTCCATCAGGAGCGCTTGATAGTGAATCATATTAAATGGTATAGCAAATTAAAAATACTGTGAGATTATGTGCTGTTACAGGAATCGTAAATTCATCAAACGCTTTCGTATTTACTCTTGCTAGAGCTTAGCACAAACATGCATTAATTATTGGGTTCTAAGCTATTTAAATTCTATATATCGCAGCGATTTGTATTATGTCTTTTGTTGTTAAAACTGTTTACAATTATTCAGATATGTATCTAACAGGTCTTCTTATGTAAGGAATTTCATCATATATGCTTTATGCAGTTAATGTTAAAAAGTTAAATGAAGTCAGAGGTTTACAAGTTTAAGCTGAAGAACCACTTCCAGCATTTCCAGATTTAATCGCACCTGTGATGCCAGATGAAAATATTATTGAAAAGAATTTGTCTGCTCCAAATATTTCTTCATAACCAACTTCTAATGAAGGCAAAAAATCAACTCATGATAAATCACAAAGTCAAGAATAAAAATCAGCTTCAATATTCTTGAACATGCCAAAAATCAACACATCAACGACTGATAAATAATATTCAAGCAATAGCAAAGATAATAACAGTAAAAGTGAATTGATATAAAATAGCAAAGACAAAAATGATGAAAAAGAAGTGTCAAACTTTTCAAAGTGAAAGATAAATTGATTATTTAATTATTATGTGATTTCCACTTTTTCATGTGAAATGCCAGACTTACTTAAATTATAATATTAAGCTAAAAATGAGCCAGAATCTTACAAACTTGATGTATTGTCTCAATATAAAGTGTTTGAAGCCCGTATAGAGTTGTTCAAAATGGCTCCATAATAGCGTGACCAAGAATTTATTGAGTTGATCAATTTTATTGCTCACATGTCTAAGCTGTATCCAGAATTGAAGCAAGTGCCAGACATCATCTTCAACTTGCTTATTGACTAAGCTCCTTCGATCAATGCTGAGTTCAGAATGGATTTGTACAAAGCTATCCAAATGCTTGTAAATTAAACATTGATCCCTATAAACCAGCATACAGTCACAAAATTCTTCTCCTTACTTGCGTTGCATGATAAGCCACTGCGTGCCGCTGTAACAGCCTTGTTGTTGAAGCACATTCCACGTAACTTGAACGATTCTTAGATATTGAACCCATTCTAAACTTATATTCAATCCTAGAATTGTTCGACTCCATTGCAAGCTAAGTTACTCGATATATTGCACCAGCTCTATTATGACAATCATTTGAAGTCTGAGAACCAATTCAAGAGAGTGGTTAACATTTTCGCTGACTAATTGATCAAGTCACCAGACAAGCGTATTGTAACTTCCTGCTTGAACTTCTTATTGAACGAGGACGTAAATGACGACGATGAAGACTAAGGCAATGAAATCAACCTCTTTGGTGACGACCCACTCATAGCCGACGACTTGAACAAGCTCTACGCCGAGCTCAAAACCGCAACTCAAGCTTTCAAAATTGACGAAAACAGACGTCGTAAGGAAGTTGAGCGTTTACAAGCAAAGATCAGAAAGATCAAGTTCCAAAAGAGCACCAAGATTAACGTGTAGTTAAACACCCTTGATTACCTCAGATCACCATCCACCCTAGCTGATCAATTAATTGGTAAGTTCCTGAACAAATCTTGCTAGATGTACCTGAGAATGCGCATTTTCGAGCTCCTCGCAAGAGTCATTGATCTCTACCAGCTCCTCACACCAGCTCTCTTCCCACATTACGCTAAGTACATGCGCCCCAAGCAGGACGACGTTTCCGAGCTCATGGAGAACCTGATCAAGTCCGTTAACATCAACCAGTAACCGGACGAAATCAAACAGGTCATCAACCAAATCGTCCTCAACTTCGTTCACTCAGGTTCAACCGATGACGAAATGGTTCTTGGTATCAACTGCATCACCGAAATTTGCAAGAGAGCCCCACACGTTCTCCTTGAAGACGAAGACGGCCTCAGCGTTCTCAACGAACTCATGAGCTACAGTACCAACAAATCAGTTCTGCACTCACACGACGCCGGAAAATCAGCCAAAACTAGCGCTGCCACCAGAAAAGGGGTCGTCATGGCCTCAAGAGCGCTGATAAACTTCTACAGAAAAGTAGCTCCAGGATACATCAACAAGAAATATCTCGACAGAGACTCCTCCATGATGCTCCAAAATCTGAAGAAATTGGACCAGGACACAAAATTCATCAACTTCGACGACAATAACAAACCAATAACCAGAATCCCTAACATCGAAATCCTTGAACACGATAACGAAGAAGAAGAGGAAGAATTCGAAGAGGAAGAAGTCGGTATGACCAAGAACTAACAATAAAAAATGCTAAAATACAAAAAGCACTACTACAAAGTTCTTCAAGGTATCAAGAAAAGCGGCAGACTTCTCAGCATCACCGAAATCGAAGAAATACAAATGTATTGCGGATTTAAAGTAAACGAACGAGGCGAAAAAGTTGAAGATGATAGTGAAGACGAGTACGCTGAATATTACGAAGAATCAGAATCATCTGGTGCTTAAATTGATGCCAATGACTCCTTCGCCGATGCTGAAGTCGTTGTTACTGAAGTCAAGTCCGATTTTGTTAAACGTGATGTACGTTAAACAATTGATCCAAAGAAATTGATTTAAGAGATAAGATCAAACAAATTCAACAAAGCTGAAGATAAGCTGAAGAACTATATTGAAGAAGTTTAAGAAGATGAAAAGCCAGATGAACAACTCGATCCAAACATCCCAATTGAACAACAAAGATTCCTTACTCAAGATGAAGTTATGCGCCTTAAGGAAAAGAGAAGAATTAAGGATAAATCTATTGACTTAAATAAATATAGAAAAGCACCTAAGATGACCATTGAAGAAAAGAGAGCACATACTCTCAATTCTAAGGATATAAGCGGACACAAGAGCAATTACTGGAGCAGAAAGGATATTACAAAATGCAGCAGATCTAATAAAGAAAAGCAATCTGATAAGGCCATGGCTATGATTGTTCACAGCGACAGCGTTAAAAGAAAGGCGAGCAGAAGTAGAAGAGAGAAGGAGATGATAAGAAGAACCCATGCATATAATATGAAGAGAGGTATCAGCAAGAAAGCAAAGATGTGATAAAGATATTTGATATTGTTTCTCACTAAAATTTATTTATCGCCTTTTAGAACGCCAAATTTTCAAATATAGATATCTCTTTTGTTTTATTTTGCTCGATTATATCTTTAGGAACATTTTAATAGAGAATTTGATAAATTTTTCGCTCGTTGCACTTGTTATTTGGATATTTTAACCTAAACTATGCAAGTGAATGTTGAATAGCTTCCTTGTATGTTAATGTTTCCAAAGCCTTTATTAATTATTTATGTAAAAATTGTCTATAAGGTCCTGCATCTTCATAAAACTACAATGACCAAGTATTAAAATAGTAATCATGAACTTGTTCTTGTGTTGACCCAATTTATTAAGCTATAAAATTCCAAATACCTTTCTTTTACTTAATATTAAGAGTTTGCAATTCTTTATAAACTTACTCATTTGACTACAGTTTATAATTGCATAGTTTCTCAACTGTTAAACATAATACTTCTTCAAATTTACTAAGCTATAATTAAGTTAACATTTGAAACGGAATCTTATATTATAACATGGTTTCAATTTTTATATTTATAGTAATTTTAATATTTTAACAACAAATAGAAAATTTATAATTAGAATTTATATGTTTTTACTATATTTTACGAATCAACCTTCAAAGCGTTAGAAATATGACCAAATTTAATTTAAATGATAACATATTCATTATTAAACATACCTAAATTGGGACATCTATTTAACATATTTACAAATAATCTAGTGTTAATAATCAAGTAAAAATTTAAACTATATTAAAAATTGAAACAATATTATTTATTTAGTTGAAACATTTACTTAATTGATGAATTCATGTTTCTCTTAAAACAGAATAATTAACCTATTCCTTGATAATACGATCTAAACCAAATAAACCAATCAAAAAACCAAGTAAAATCTATCATTCATTGAATCTGACTCCGTCTCTGAACGTTTTATTTTGTTCAACGAGCATGAGTTTTGCGCCTAGGTCTCCTCCGGATTTGGATCTTTCATTTTTAGTCACAACTTTTCTCACGTGGAGTGGAATGCGTTGGTTTTCGTATTCGTCGTAAATCGTTTTGTAGAATTTCCGCTCCACGTCCTCAACCACCGATTTGTTGATCAGAGTTGCTCTAAAACGCCTTATTTTAAGGTTCGAGGAGAGTTAAGGTTGCGTGATGAACGCGTTGTCGTTCGGCTGGACGGAAATCTCAGTTAAGTTCTCCGACTCGCTCTCGTTCTCGGACTCCCCGTTTTAAGGTTTCGGCCAAATCAACTCCGTTCTTATTCGGATGTTTGGAGCGGAACGGGCTCTCTCATTTTTTAAGGGTTTTGACTTAAGGTCTACGCCCTGGAGTGGATTCACGGGGAACTCAAGGGGTAAATGTGACCTGGTCTTCTTCCACGTTTGCTTTATTTTTCTTATTGTGTGCGCGAGCTGTTTTTCATAGTCAATCGGCTATTGCAGGTTCTGGATTATGTTTATCACATTACGCGGATTCCTAAGCCGCTTCTACAACATCTTCTCGAACTCGAATACAGGATGAGCAGAAAGAGCATATTACGCACGAGTGCTGAGCGGGTGCTCCTCAAACAACCAGTCGCCAATGTAACTGAAAACAAGCAATGTCGGTACACGCCTCTGCTTCAAGAACTGCCGAAGCTACCCGCGATCTATTATTATATTGTGCTCCAAAATATGAGGAACTGCAAGCAAATTCTGCAAACACTCAGGGTCCTCATGCGTCACAAACGCAAAATAAGACTTGGACCCACGCATTTTGTACAAAAATTACTAAATAAACTCCAATGACGACTTTACAGTCGAATCCAAAAAATAAAAAGCAAGCTGCTACCCAATATTATAATCTGAAGTCCGATTAAAATACGTTAGCGCGTTCACACCAGGCTAATCAGTTGGAAATAAACGATTTACAACACGATCGTAAGTTTAGAAATCCGCCATTTAGGAGTGAGTTTGCGATTTTGTATGCAGATTACATAATTATGTTAAAGTAGTTTCACTTCAAACGTGATATAGAATATATTTACATTTTGCTAAATTAAATTCTGGTGCATTCTGCGCTGTAGTTTTTTATTAATAAGTAATATGGATATATTTTTATGCGTCTAATAAAACTGAACAGTGCGATAGAAGTAATTACATCGTGTGTCGTCTAAATTAGCATTAAATAATCAATCTGATTCTTATCCATGTACAAACTATTGTGAATACTTGTCAACATATAAGAAAAATATGAACAGTGTAGTTGAATACAGATCTATTGGAATCTATTGGATAAACATTTAAAACTCAATTATTAGTGTTAACAGAATTAATTCATGATATATACTTACAATTTCACTCCAACAAATGGATCATGTAAATATAATCTAATGCAAATCTATTTATATCGAGTTTAAAATAGCATTAAAATATAAAATACAACAATAAAAGCTACGCTACATCGTGTGTTATTTATGATACTAGATAATCAAGATTTTTTAAAATTTCATGTATTGAACCTCAAATTATATGACATTAACATTACATTATTGAAATTATAAATGCTGTATAAATAGATAATTAACACTTAAGTGAATTATTTATTCAACAAATAAATCAGAATTCAAACACATTTTTTACATGTTTCCTCATTAAATGGAATAACAGTAGACTACACTTATGTTCGTTCTGACAACAAACTGCGTAGATCGATCAACTGTTGTGAAACAGATACAGAAAAGGCTTGATTAATATGTACATTCAGAAGAAATTGATATATAATTAAAATTATAACTAAATTAATTTGAGAATAACCACTTCCTCTATTGATGTTCACGGGAGAATAAGTTGAAAAATTTGGGAAAACACTTTTGAGCGTGATTTAGGATCTCATAGGTACTGAAATACGTTCAGACGAGGATCTGTACCTAGTAATCTAAAAATTACCAGTTTAAGACCGAAAGGGGATTTGGCAAGTCATTGCGTCAAAACTGGATTCAACCACTGGAGAAGTCCATGACTACTATTTCAACACGTGGTAACTACAATTTTACGAGAATGTAGGAAATTATAGAGCCTAGTTGAAATAAATATTTTCAGAATTGTATAATGCACAACAAACGCCTAAAGAAATAATAGGCAATACAATCAGTGTATTCAACGACAGATTCCCTACTAATTCCTGCAACTAACGTAAATTATATTAAATTGTGTACAGATATATACAGGGACGATAGCATGACAATTCTATTCGCCCAAAGCTATCAATAAAGCACCAAAATTAAAGCATATAGTATGATTAAGAAAGTTCAAATAGTTGTTAGTTATCGATTTTCGACAACTATGCATTTTAGCAAGCAGTAGCATATGAAATGAAGTGATAAAATTAGTTGTTATTAATTTTTCTTATTATTTATTTATTGGATAAATTCTCAAGAGTATTCTGAATTACATAATTTTCTAAATTATAGCGTAGGAAAAATTTACAACGCGAATACGTTAATTCATAACTTGATATGTATTTTAGTTTTAATAAGTAATTTTCTAACATGTTATGTCCCACTAAAGTTTGGAAAAAACACTTATAGAATGATTTGAGAAAACTCAATATAATTTACAATTATAACGTAAGTTCTATTGGCAAACTAGTAATTATATAGTGTTTGGATGTTAAATTTCAATGCTATAGTGTTAACTAAAGCATTATATGGCGATATGCTTATAATACATTATATTATATTTTATCTCAATCATATTTGGAGTGTCAGCTCTATAGTAATTTATAATGTTTTATTTCATATAGGAAAGAATATTATTTTACAAAAAATAGTAAATTGTTAACATAAATGCATCGTTCCTACATTGCTTTAACACATAGTCCTCATATACATCATCTCTCAACTCTAGTATTTCTATACCGGTATTCATTTAATATATATTAAAATTGGAAATTCGCTATTTACAACACGATCGTAAGTTTAGAAATCCGCCATTTAGGAGTGAGTTTGCGATTTTGTATGCAGATTACATAATTATGTTAAAGTAGTTTCACTTCAAACGTGATATAGAATATATTTACATTTTGCTAAATTAAATTCTGGTGCATTCTGCGCTGTAGTTTTTTATTAATAAGTAATATGGATATATTTTTATGCGTCTAATAAAACTGAACAGTGCGATAGAAGTAATTACATCGTGTGTCGTCTAAATTAGCATTAAATAATCAATCTGATTCTTATCCATGTACAAACTATTGTGAATACTTGTCAACATATAAGAAAAATATGAACAGTGTAGTTGAATACAGATCTATTGGAATCTATTGGATAAACATTTA
This sequence comes from Hexamita inflata, assembly GCA_963988835.1. NCBI lineage: Eukaryota > Fornicata > Diplomonadida > Hexamitidae > Hexamita > Hexamita inflata. The sequence continues at coordinate 112,340 of CAXDID010001008.1, forward strand.
AAACTCAATTATTAGTGTTAACAGAATTAATTCATGATATATACTTACAATTTCACTCCAACAAATGGATCATGTAAATATAATCTAATGCAAATCTATTTATATCGAGTTTAAAATAGCATTAAAATATAAAATACAACAATAAAAGCTACGCTACATCGTGTGTTATTTATGATACTAGATAATCAAGATTTTTTAAAATTTCATGTATTGAACCTCAAATTATATGACATTAACATTACATTATTGAAATTATAAATGCTGTATAAATAGATAATTAACACTTAAGTGAATTATTTATTCAACAAATAAATCAGAATTCAAACACATTATTTACATGTTTCCTCATTAAATGGAATAACAGTAGACTACACTTATGTTCGTTCTGACAACAAACTGCGTAGATCGATCAACTGTTGTGAAACAGATACAGAAAAGGCTTGATTAATATGTACATTCAGAAGAAATTGATATATAATTAAAATTATAACTAAATTAATTTGAGAATAACCACTTCCTCTATTGATGTTCACGGGAGAATAAGTTGAAAAATTTGGGAAAACACTTTTGAGCGTGATTTAGGATCTCATAGGTACTGAAATACGTTCAGACGAGGATCTGTACCTAGTAATCTAAAAATTACCAGTTTAAGACCGTAAGGGGATTTGGCAAGTCATTGCGTCAAAACTGGATTCAACCACTGGAGAAGTCCATGACTACTATTTCAACACGTGGTAACTACAATTTTACGAGAATGTAGGAAATTATAGAGCCTAGTTGAAATAAATATTTTCAGAATTGTATAATGCACAACAAACGCCTAAAGAAATAATAGGCAATACAATCAGTGTATTCAACGACAGATTCCCTACTAATTCCTGCAACTAACGTAAATTATATTAAATTGTGTACAGATATATACAGGGACGATAGCATGACAATTCTATTCGCCCAAAGCTATCAATAAAGCACCAAAATTAAAGCATATAGTATGATTAAGAAAGTTCAAATAGTTGTTAGTTATCGATTTTCGACAACTATGCATTTTAGCAAGCAGTAGCATATGAAATGAAGTGATAAAATTAGTTGTTATTAATTTTTCTTATTATTTATTTATTGGATAAATTCTCAAGAGTATTCTGAATTACATAATTTTCTAAATTATAGCGTAGGAAAAATTTACAACGCGAATACGTTAATTCATAACTTGATATGTATTTTAGTTTTAATAAGTAATTTTCTAACATGTTATGTCCCACTAAAGTTTGGAAAAAACACTTATAGAATGATTTGAGAAAACTCAATATAATTTACAATTATAACGTAAGTTCTATTGGCAAACTAGTAATTATATAGTGTTTGGATGTTAAATTTCAATGCTATAGTGTTAACTAAAGCATTATATGGCGATATGCTTATAATACATTATATTATATTTTATCTCAATCATATTTGGAGTGTCAGCTCTATAGTAATTTATAATGTTTTATTTCATATAGGAAAGAATATTATTTTACAAAAAATAGTAAATTGTTAACATAAATGCATCGTTCCTACATTGCTTTAACACATAGTCCTCATATACATCATCTCTCAACTCTAGTATTTCTATACCGGTATTCATTTAATATATATTAAAATTGGAAATTCGCTATTTACAACACGATCGTAAGTTTAGAAATCCGCCATTTAGGAGTGAGTTTGCGATTTTGTATGCAGATTACATAATTATGTTAAAGTAGTTTCACTTCAAACGTGATATAGAATATATTTACATTTTGCTAAATTAAATTCTGGTGCATTCTGCGCTGTAGTTTTTTATTAATAAGTAATATGGATATATTTTTATGCGTCTAATAAAACTGAACAGTGCGATAGAAGTAATTACATCGTGTGTCGTCTAAATTAGCATTAAATAATCAATCTGATTCTTATCCATGTACAAACTATTGTGAATACTTGTCAACATATAAGAAAAATATGAACAGTGTAGTTGAATACAGATCTATTGGAATCTATTGGATAAACATTTAAAACTCAATTATTAGTGTTAACAGAATTAATTCATGATATATACTTACAATTTCACTCCAACAAATGGATCATGTAAATATAATCTAATGCAAATCTATTTATATCGAGTTTAAAATAGCATTAAAATATAAAATACAACAATAAAAGCTACGCTACATCGTGTGTTATTTATGATACTAGATAATCAAGATTTTTTAAAATTTCATGTATTGAACCTCAAATTATATGACATTAACATTACATTATTGAAATTATAAATGCTGTATAAATAGATAATTAACACTTAAGTGAATTATTTATTCAACAAATAAATCAGAATTCAAACACATTTTTTACATGTTTCCTCATTAAATGGAATAACAGTAGACTACACTTATGTTCGTTCTGACAACAAACTGCGTAGATCGATCAACTGTTGTGAAACAGATACAGAAAAGGCTTGATTAATATGTACATTCAGAAGAAATTGATATATAATTAAAATTATAACTAAATTAATTTGAGAATAACCACTTCCTCTATTGATGTTCACGGGAGAATAAGTTGAAAAATTTGGGAAAACACTTTTGAGCGTGATTTAGGATCTCATAGGTACTGAAATACGTTCAGACGAGGATCTGTACCTAGTAATCTAAAAATTACCAGTTTAAGACCGAAAGGGGATTTGGCAAGTCATTGCGTCAAAACTGGATTCAACCACTGGAGAAGTCCATGACTACTATTTCAACACGTGGTAACTACAATTTTACGAGAATGTAGGAAATTATAGAGCCTAGTTGAAATAAATATTTTCAGAATTGTATAATGCACAACAAACGCCTAAAGAAATAATAGGCAATACAATCAGTGTATTCAACGACAGATTCCCTACTAATTCCTGCAACTAACGTAAATTATATTAAATTGTGTACAGATATATACAGGGACGATAGCATGACAATTCTATTCGCCCAAAGCTATCAATAAAGCACCAAAATTAAAGCATATAGTATGATTAAGAAAGTTCAAATAGTTGTTAGTTATCGATTTTCGACAACTATGCATTTTAGCAAGCAGTAGCATATGAAATGAAGTGATAAAATTAGTTGTTATTAATTTTTCTTATTATTTATTTATTGGATAAATTCTCAAGAGTATTCTGAATTACATAATTTTCTAAATTATAGCGTAGGAAAAATTTACAACGCGAATACGTTAATTCATAACTTGATATGTATTTTAGTTTTAATAAGTAATTTTCTAACATGTTATGTCCCACTAAAGTTTGGAAAAAACACTTATAGAATGATTTGAGAAAACTCAATATAATTTACAATTATAACGTAAGTTCTATTGGCAAACTAGTAATTATATAGTGTTTGGATGTTAAATTTCAATGCTATAGTGTTAACTAAAGCATTATATGGCGATATGCTTATAATACATTATATTATATTTTATTTCAATCATATTTGGAGTGTCAGCTCTATAGTAATTTATAATGTTTTATTTCATATAGGAAAGAATATTATTTTACAAAAAATAGTAAATTGTTAACATAAATGCATCGTTCCTACATTGCTTTAACACATAGTCCTCATATACATCATCTCTCAACTCTAGTATTTCTATACCGGTATTCATTTAATATATATTAAAATTGGAAATTCGCTATTTACAACACGATCGTAAGTTTAGAAATCCGCCATTTAGGAGTGAGTTTGCGATTTTGTATGCAGATTACATAATTATGTTAAAGTAGTTTCACTTCAAACGTGATATAGAATATATTTACATTTTGCTAAATTAAATTCTGGTGCATTCTGCGCTGTAGTTTTTTATTAATAAGTAATATGGATATATTTTTATGCGTCTAATAAAACTGAACAGTGCGATAGAAGTAATTACATCGTGTGTCGTCTAAATTAGCATTAAATAATCAATCTGATTCTTATCCATGTACAAACTATTGTGAATACTTGTCAACATATAATAATATATATTGACATATCGAGACAACCGTACATCATATCGTACAAAAGAAGAATAATAATATGAATGTTACTGACAAGTAATGAACCTCGAATTTTGGGCATTTTGCAACTTTGAACAATATATTTATGCTCTTGAAGATATAAGTAAAATTATACATATATAATAATTTTCACACCTCTAACAAGTTCATGTATCACTACTGCATGAAGAACTAACAATATGATAATAGTTGACAAAAGAAAACATTCGGTTTAGAACTTATATATTCCAGCCACGAAAGTATTCTTTCTGTTTTGTCATATTAGCTTGGATAAATAACTCTAATATGGTCGAAAATAAAGTTGGTAATAAATATTCTAGAGGCGCTATGGGAATCCTTTTTAAATGTAGTAAATCGGAGAATAATCATCGTTTAGTTGAGTTTAGCAAATACGATAAAACCTGTCTAAAATCGACCTAATTTCATAGTAATTGAGCTGTCCAGATGACAAGTGAGTAAAGATTTTATGATAATATGTTTATATAGGATTATTACAATAACTGTACAGATTAAATACTTTCATAATTTTTAATACTTTCATAATTTTTTAATATATTGTTCAAAGTTGCAAAATGACCAAAATGCGAGGTTCATTACTTGTTGTTACTGTGTATAAAATGACTCACTTAACTGTAACCTTATCATCAGTACTAAGGCTCAATTTAATCATTCCATTACACGAATGTTACTGTGTATATAGTAACTTCGTATACAACAGTATTTTCATTAGTATATTCATTTGTTTTCTTATTCATTAATTATTTGTGATTATATTGTATTTCATAATTTTGCAATTTTGACTTTACTGCAGACTCTCGAAGATAGTACTCACCCCCAAACTCACTTAATGACCTATCTTAGAATCACTTAATGTCTTTTGAGATACTTGGTACTATAAGTGAGAGGTTTAGATCTAAAATAGTTCATTAACCGAAAACGGAAAGACATTAACTGAGATGAGAATACCAAATCTTATATATTGAAATGCGTGATTCTATTCTATCGCTTGATATTACTAGTTAATGATTAAAATAAGATATATTAAAATTCAAATCTTAACACGATAATATTATTTCACTGTGTGAGGTGGTAATTAAATTGTAATATGTTTAACCACTTTGATTATAGTGACATATTAAGTTTTGTGTTTTGGAATAGTGTGTAATCCAATATCGTTCATCACTTTTCGTTTATAGTCTAATTTTGAAGACATTAAGTGACCGAGTACTTTAACCGAGTTTTGGGGTGAGTACTATCTTCGAGAGTCTGCAGTATTGTGATTCCAAATTATTTCTGATTTAAAAATATAGGTAATTGAAACAGAGGATGGAACTGGAAATATGAGTTGATTTCATTTATTAATTGTTAATTTGAAATAGTGTTCATTTATTAGTTGGAAATAATTATTTTGACTTATTGAATATAATTTAAACACTAATTAAATTAATTACACTTCAATTATGAGTAAAATGTTGTTTCTTGGAGCAATAATGACAATGTCGAATGCGTGCATTGGTGCGACTCTTTTGTAGTTGCCGTATCGATTTTCGAAGCTGGGTGTGATTGTCGGCAGTGCGTATTTTTGTTTTGCGGCGATTTATTCGTTTTGGTCTTTTAGGTTGGTGACGAAGGTGTGTGGTGAGGCGAAGACGTATTCTGTGCGTTCTATGTTGATGCGTACGTGTGGAAAGTGGACGACGTTGATGATAGATATTTCAACCGTAGGGATGTATTTTGGCGGTGCGTGTTCGTATTGCATCATAGGCGCTGATTACATTCATTCCAGTTACAACTGGGTTGCGAAAGTGTCCCCTTGTGTGGAACCACTTGTTTTTGACGATCTTTTGTGCGGTACTTATGAGTAGTGCCTGCATTCGTCCAAGAACACGTCCACCTATTGCATTTTGATTGTTGGCCTTGGTATTTTCCTCCTTGAATCACTTATTTCGTAGATTCAGATTCTCTCGTACATGTCCTCCTGTGCGATCGTCTGCGTCATTTTCACGGTCGTTTGCTTATCTATTCGCGTTGGACAAGCTCTTACTAATAATTCCCTTCCATTTTCACCAACGTGGGTTAAGCCCGTTCCAAGTATTCCGATTAAACCCGAATTGTCTCACATTTTAATCGATTTGCCCTCGTTTTTCGGGCTGTTTTCACTCCAAGCGTTCATTCCGCCCTATTACGCTGAGCTAAAAATGAGCGAAAACGGTAAATAATTATTTATTAAGAGAGCAAGTGACACAACGGTGTTCGTGGTCGCGTTCATATATTACGTTACTGCTTTTCTTGGCCCTTTGATATTTAACGGGCAAAACCAACCACTATTATTTTAATCTGATAATATTCTGAATAACTTTGGAGCAAATGACACACTTATGGCCGTCGTGCGCATATTGTACACAGTCGTGGTGCTTATTTGCTTCCCGCTGGTCCTGTTCACGCTGAGGTCGTCACTGTGCGCGTGGATCGGAATTGACCGCACACAAGGCGGAAAACAGAAATTATACTACTATCTGTGCGGAATTTCAGTTTGCGTGCTCGTAACCGTGCTCGCAGTGCTGGTCCCCAGCATCTCAGTCATCATGGACCTGTTCGGAGCCGTTTTCGGATGCATTTTGTTTTAACTGATGCCTTTATTGCTTAATATGAACAAACACAAGGCCAACGCTGAATCTGACGAGGAAGTTCTCGTTCCTGAAGGCGAAATAGGCTAATACTCAAAGCTACCAGAACAAGAGCAATCAGAAATTAAAAAGAGCAACTTGATAAAAGAATCAAGCAGAACTGAGAAAATAATCAACTGGGTCGTTTTCTACTCCCTGATTGCCGTTAACATAATTTCGTTCGTGTACTCGATCGTAAATATGTTCACGAAAAAGAAGGCAAGCTCGGTCTGCGATCAGTGAATCTTTTATTGAATATATATTTTTATGGTGCGTGTTTTATTACATTCATTGACTTTTAATATTAGACAGATGGGTTAACATTAATTCAAAATAGAAAATAGTTGACCAAGATCATATTATCATAATGACCAGACTTTTGCACAAGATCCAAGTAGGAAATAACTCAAATCAGGTAATTTAAGTAGAAAAAGAGATTAAGTTTTCATTATCTCAATATTATTAAAGGTATAGGGACGAGTTACCATTTGAACTCGTTTTGTGGATATACCAGAACGGAGGTTGAACTCACCGAGAGTATTGTAACATATTTAATAAGAAACATAGTCTCATGGGAGGTAGTGGCAGAATATAATTAAGATAGATGAGCTTTATAAATTACTGTTAAATTCATGTATATTTTCATTTTAATTATAATTTTATACGTTTAAGAACATTTTGCATTTTATCCGTTCGCAAACTCAAAACTATAAGTTATTTGTAAACTGAACCGTATTCGAGAGTTTGATTGCCACCTGCATTCTCATCAAAAATACTAGAGCTAATAAAATGAATTAATATCGCTGCGTAAGTTCTAAGCCATAGTGGAATGAAAGTGTAATCTTAAGAACATTTGTGATCATGTTATCGAATCTCTCACAATGTACACTTTATTACTTATAATTTAAATCTCTTTTCTGTGCACAACTAAAAATAACTGACTAATACCGCAAAATATAGTATTCGCAAATATTCCGCCTTGAGTTGCATTTTAAAATTAGATATATGCTATATTGCAGATTATGATCGAAAATAGAATCTTTCACCATTCCACAAAATGAAAACTGCACAAGCCCAAGAACAGAGCATAAAGAGTTTCGGCCAGCTGGTTCGCCAAATTCGCGCAAACAATGTTCCATGGATGAGAATGATGATGGCGTTTGACTTTTCAGTTTCCAACACCTGGTCTGGCAGCAACGGCCGTTCGCTTCACGACCTTAGCGATCTGAACAGAAACCCGTACGTTCAGGTGATGAACGGTATCAAAGGCATGGTCAGCCGTTTTGTGAAGAACGGTTAGATTCCTGCTTATCGTTTTGGCTGCTACCAGTCAGAAGATTTCGATTGCTTACCACTGTGTGCACCAGCTAACAGCAATGCTCAATTTGAAAACTTTGATGCGTTGACCGCTGGGTACTGCTCTGCAGTTCAAACCGTAAAGCTTTATGGCCCGACTCAACTAGCCCCAGTTATACAGCAAGCCATTAAAGTGTCAGCCGAGACCAATCACAAAGAGCTATTGCTTTGCGTTATCATAACAGACGGTGATTCCGACGATATACTGTTTGACGCACAAGCACTTGTTGAAGCTTCCAAGTATCCGATTTGCTTTGTTGGCGTTGGCGTAGGAAACGGTCCATTTACCGATCTTGAAAAATTCGATGACCTAAAGGACAGAAAGTTCGACAACTTCCAATTTGTTGGATTCAATGAAGTTATCAGCACGATCCCAAGTAAGTGTGAAAGACCAGACCTTGTTTTCGCTTTGGCCATGTTCAAAGAATTGCCAGCAGCTGTGTTGAAAATGAGAAAGGCTGGAATACTGCAGTGATGTCTATGATTCTTATTTTCTTAAGCAATCAATCGATATTTAGCTGTCAAAGAATCATACACCTTGTTATGAAGGGCTGGTAGAGTTGATGTTCTGTCAGTTTAACATTTATTTATTACTTAGCAGTATTCTAGTATTTCAGGAAATTCCACTCCAAAGCCTTTGTATTCTATTGCTAGTCCAAAGCAATAAAAAGCGAAGTGCGGCGAAACAACTCTTAAAATCCCAAAAACGGGGGTGAAGAGTGTTTTTATTTGCGAGCGCTACTAAGTTTGCAACAACATTCCCAGAATAAGAGTAGAATCCGATCTATTTTGCAAAGACAAGTTAGTGAGTGGTTTAATCGTTTAATAGTACTTAAAGCATGTTAGTTGTACGAGTTCCACAACTTTAAGGTGTACACTAATAAAATCCAAGAGTAGTACATTTTAGTGTTACAGCTGTTCTAAAGTAGTTACAATAGTGCCCATCTTAAACGTAGTTCACTTAAATTACAAGATTACATGGTTAAAATGATTGATATTTGCGTTACAATAATATATGACCTACCTAACCCAGTCTGTTTACGACATAAATCTATTATCGCAGCTAAATGTATCAAATCATTCCTGGAAGACAATGGGACGGTCACTCTTTCTATAATAACTAATAAGCTGTTCGCTTATAGAACACTGCAATTAAGACTATGTGCATGTTGGATAGTTGTGAATCACGTCATGAGGTAACTCTGTAAATTGAACCAATTTGGCAGAAATATTATTCAAAGCTTATTGTTAGAAGATACATTAATTAAAAAACCACATATTTTATAACTAAGCCACTAGCTGCAACAGTGATAATAGCAGTTTTAGTTTGTGTACACATTTTATGTATATTGAACTAGCTTTGGTACATTTCAAATTTATTAATTTTCAGTTGTGTCTACAAACATGAAAACAGTATTAACCAATATTCACTTCAAACGAGCTAAGACGAAAAGGACCAGCTGATTTAAAATAATTCACAAGAAATATACCAAGATATAGGTGACACCAAACAACCACGTATAACGAAACTCAACATGGCAATGATCACCACGACATCTATTTATGTGTTGGGATTCATTGGTCTGATGATTTACGCCGCTATTGTTATTGCTAACTAGTAGCTCTGCTTTATCTTCGGCGACGTATCAGACGGCATAGAATATCTAATCATATGCGGTTGCGCATTGGCAGCTTCAATTCCTTCTGTTTTACTTTTATTCGCGATTTATAAACAGAAATAAATCTTAAGAATTTAGAGCTATTAAGTCATTTGTATCGTGTTCGAAACGGTTTTGTTGGTGGTGTGTGTAGTGGCAGTTTCGTTATCTCATTCGAAAAATTGGGGTCCCTTAATTGAACCCAGAGGAAACGGAGCTTCAATAACTTGGTGGACGCAAAGAAAACAAATTTCATCTTTGTGCGTCGATGGAAAGCTGTACTACCAGTCTAGCGATCAAAGTACCAAAATAGCTGGAAATTGTCAGTATGTTCCAACGTATAAGACGAATAATCATAACCTTTTAATTCCAAGTGTATAGTTCATATTTCAGTTGTTTGATGACAACTTCACGTTTTCTAACGTGGTGAAAGAAGACATTAGTTTCTTCGTTACTTCTGATATATTGAGTAGCCGATAATATCTTTAGAAAAGCCTCGAAGGCACTCAATAATATGATATACACGTTTCAGCGGGTGATACGATTTAGCACTTTAGCAACAAAGATATGTTCAAGCTGTTAAGCAATCCAGATCAACTCAAATTTCTACAAGCCGTTGGTGAGCAAGACGCAAAGTCAGCACTATAAGAATTTAATTATCTATAATAAGTACACGGCGTATGTTTTTACTTCGTTTCGGCTTTCGATGAACACAGCTAAATGACTACCGCTTCAATTGAAATTGCAATCCAATTTTTAGAAAGAGAAATCTACTCCTGTAGTGGAATTAAATTTATAGTGTCACATCAGCCTGTTTATTCAACTGGAGAACACGGAGCTAACCCACAATTTTCGATAGCGATGCAATCTTTTCTAGACAGGCACGAAGATAGCAATATTATGGCAGTATTTGGCGGACGCGACCACGTATTTTCTTCATACTAGAAAGACGGCGTGTATTTCTTTAATACAGGCAGCAGTGGAAGTCGTTTAACTAACGTCTTCGAGACTTCTGAAATGTAGAACAGAACTTGGAAAGCAAACAGACTTGACGGCCCGCAGCCCAGTGATTAACACCTAAACTTTGGCGGCGAATTTCACTTGCTCAGCTTGCTCTAACACACGAGAGTTGAAGTTAACGTGAGTAAATCTGGTGTTGGCTATGTGATTAAAAATATAGAAACCGGGAAAGTTGAAAGTACGTTTGCTCAAGAAATAAAGAAGCCGAGATTCTGGGGTCCGATCGTATCGCCGTACGAAAACGGGGCCAATATAACGTGGTGGACCAGAGACCCGGTAAAGACCTCCGTTTGCATCGACGGAAAGCTGTACTACGGAACTAACAACATGCACGAAACGCAGACCCTCGAAGACTGCAGTTTGGAACCGGCAGTCGAAAAGCTCTACTTCCATTCCATTTTCGTGGACCGCCAGCTGTTCGACGCCGTTGTTGAGGGAAAGGAAATCCACTTCGACAACAGGCCGAAAGACTCTGTGAAGTTCATCATCACCAGCGACGCGCACGAGATGACTCCGATCATCAGGAGGTCCATCCAGAACATGGAGGACTTCGACTTCCACATTTGCGGCGGAGACCAGACCTACTGGTCCACCGCGATCGAGTACGATCTGGCCTTCCCGAACTGGCACCAGAAGCCCTTTTGCCAGTGTTAGGGGAACCACGAGGCCTACGCGACTCGCCGTCCGGTGAAGCAGCGCGACACCACCTTCCACCAGCAGATCAACGGCGTCCACTTCTTCTCCGTCTTCATCTTCAACGAAAGCGATATAGCTGCTGTTGATGACACTTTAGTAAATCAATCAATAACTTGGTTAGACGAAAATATATAATTATATACAGGGACTAAATTTATACTTGTACATCATCCAATGTATTCGACAGGAGAATTCGGTTCGTATCCGTTATTTACAACACAACTAGAAATTATACTTGATAAATATGACATTTTAGCTGTAATAACGGGTCATGATCATATTTTTTCTAGTTACAAAAGAAAAAATGTATTAATTCTTGTTGCGGGTAGTGGTGGAGGTCCTCTTGATAAAGTTAACGATTCATCTGTTATGGAAGATCGAATATGGAACGCAGATTAATTACTGGGACCGTTGCCGTTTTCTCCAAACGATAAAAGCATGGGGGCAAATTACCATTTGTATTCGTTTTGCGGGTATACCAGGACTGAGGTGGAACTTACAAAGAGCGTGGTGACTTATTTAATTAGAGACTTACTCTCGTGGGAGGTAATCGCAGAATACAAATAAGACAGATGAGATACTATATACTTATCTATAAAACTAAGAGTTATTATTATAGATCATATTTAGAGCTCGTTCGTCTATAACGCGAACTCAAATTATTACAAGATAGTCGTTAAATGAGCCGTGTTTCGGTTTTTGATCCACACCAGACTTAAATGCATCACACCATAAATTACGCCTTTCCTTTCTCGCCAAGGTCAATATATATTAAATATATACATATATGGAATGATTAAATTGAGCATTAGTTCTGATGATTAGGTTAAATTTAAGTGAGATTATATTAATCTGTACTATTAAATTAATTATAAAATGACTCACTTAACTGTAACATTATCATCAGTACTAAGGCTCATTTTAATCATTTCATCTTCATCTCATTAATCATGACAATCCACAAATCAACACTTAGAACGCTAAAACGTTACACAAACTAATCTCAATATCATACCTCAAAAGTTATGATAAATAGTGTTTTCTATTATTATTTCATTATAATACACCTAAAATATCACCAGTTAATACGTAATATAATATATGTCGCTTATCTTCTCAAATTGTAATACTTTAATTTAATGTAAATTTATTTGATTTGCTATTTATATTTGAAACCAGTTATTTGTACTATATAATCATTTAAAGTGGGCACACACTCCATCTTTAATGTAGTGCAACGATTACTTTATATCTCACATAATAATAATAAAGAGCTTCTACTAAAACGTAGTTCACAAGAATAAAATGATATAGATGTGTAAAAATGATTTGCCAAATTTTAGCTCAATGGATTCAACTTAAATTCAAAACAGAAGCATATCAGGCCAGCTGAACGAAATTTATGAGTTTTAATAAGAGCTTTCTTTAATTGCGTTCGACGCTGTAAATGAAATCTGATTATTTAATTATTTTAATAATCTTTAATATATTTAATAAATATTATTACGTTACGAGACATTCGGTTAGAGTTAAATGTTGTTGGTTTCTTATTGATCATTTGTTTTAAATATTATTATAAATTAAATTATGTCTATATCTTCAATATCTATATTTGTATTCATATTAGCATTAGTATTAATATATTATATTAATTATACCGAATATAATGAAGACAGATGCGCTTTTATAATTAATAATATAAATTAACTTCATCCGTCATCAATTCAATTATAATTATATACGTTTAAGAACATTGTTGTACATTATCTGTATCGCGAACTCAAAACTAAGAGATGTTTGTAAACTGAACCGTATTCGAGAGTTTGATCACCACCAACATTCTCATCAAATAGACATCACACCGTAAAATACGTTGACCAAGATCATATTATCATAATGACCAGACTTTTGCACAAGATCCAAGTAGGAAATAACTCAAATCAGGTAATTTAAGTAGAAAAAGAGATTAAGTTTTCATTATCTCAATATTATTAAAGGTATGGGGACGAATTACCATTTGAACTCGTTTTGTGGGTATACCAGAACGGAGGTTGAACTCACCGAGAGTACCGTAACATATTTAATAAGAAACCTAGTCTCATGGGAGGTAGTGGCAGAATATAAATAAGATAGATGAGCTTTATAAATTACTGTTAAATTCATGTGTATTTTCATTTTAATTATAATTTTATACGTTTAAGAACATTTTGCATTTTATCCGTTCGCAAACTCAAAACTATAAGTTATTTGTAAACTGAACCGTATTCGAGAGTTTGATTGCCACCTGCATTCTCATCAAAAATACTAGAGCTAATAAAATGAATTAATATCGCTGCGTAAGTTCTAAGCCATAGTGGAATGAAAGCGTAATCTTAAGAACATTTGTGATCATGTTATCGAATCTCTCACAATGTACACTATATTACTAATAATTTAAATCTCTTTTCTGTGCGCAACTAAAAATAACTGACAAATACCGCAAAATATAGTATTCGCAAATATTCCGCCTTGAGTTGCATTTTAAAATTAGATATATGCTATATTGCAGAGTATGATCGAAAATAGAATCTTTCACCATTCCACAAAATGAAAACTGCACAAGCCCAAGAACAGAGCATCAAGAGTTTCGGCCAGCTGGTTCGCCAAATTCGCGCAAACAATGTTCCATGGATGAGAATGATGATGGCGTTCGACTTTTCAGTTTCCAACACCTGGTCTGGCAGCAACGGCCGTTCGCTTCACGACCTTAGCGATCTGAACAGAAACCCGTACGTTCAGGTGATGAACGGTATCAAAGGCATGGTCAGCCGTTTTGTGAAGAACGGTTAGATTCCTGCTTATCGTTTTGGCTGCTACCAGTCAGAAGATTTCGATTGCTTACCACTGTGTGCACCAGCTAACAGCAATGCTCAATTTGAAAACTTTGATGCGTTGACCGCTGGGTACTGCTCTGCAGTTCAAACCGTAAAGCTTTATGGCCCGACGCAACTAGCCCCAGTTATCCAGCAAGCCATTAAAGTGTCAGCCGAGACCAATCACAAAGAGCTATTGCTTTGCGTTATCATAACAGACGGTGATTCCGACGATATACTGTTTGACGCACAAGCACTTGTTGAAGCTTCCAAGTATCCGATTTGCTTTGTTGGCGTAGGCGTAGGAAACGGTCCATTTACCGATCTTGAAAAATTCGATGACCTAAAGGACAGAAAGTTCGACAACTTCCAATTTGTGGGATTCAACGAAGTTATCAGCACGATCCCAAGTAAGTGTGAAAGACCAGACCTTGTTTTCGCTTTGGCCATGTTCAAAGAATTGCCAGCGGCTGTGTTGAAAATGAGAAAGGCTGGAATACTGCAGTGATGTCTATGATTCTTATTTTCTTAAGCAATCAATCGATATTTAGCTGTTAAAGAATCATACACCTTGTTATGAAGGGCTGGTAGAGTTGATGTTCTGTCAGTTTAACATTTATTTATTACTTAGCAGTATTCTAGTATTTCAGAAAACTCCACTCCAAAGCCTTTGTATTCTATTGCTAGTCCAAAGCAATAAAAAGCAAAGTGCGGCGAAACAACTCTTAAAATCCCAAAAACGGGGGTGAAGAGTGTTTTTATTTGCAAGTGCTACTAAGTTTGCAACTACATTCCCAGAATAAGAGTAGAATCCGATCTATTTTGCAAAGACAAGTTAGTGAGTGGTTTAATCGATTAATAGTACTTAAAGCATGTTAGCTGTACGAGTTCCACAACTTCAAGGTATACACTAATAAAATCCAAGAGTAGTACATTTTAATGTTACAGCTGTTCTAAAGTAGTTACAATAGTGCCCATCTTAAACGTAGTTCACTTAAATTACAAGATTACATGGCTAAAATGATTGATATTTGCGCTACATTAATAAATGACCTTCCTAACCCAGTCTGTTTACGACATAAATCTATTATAGCAGCTAAATGTATCAAATCATTCCTGGAAGACAATGGGACGGTCACTCTTTCTATAATAACTAATAAGCTGTTCGCTTATAGAACACTGCGATTAAGACTATGTGCATGTTGGATAGTTGTGAATCACGTCATGAGGTAACTCTGTAAATTGAACCAATTTGGCAGAAATATTATTCAAAGCTTATTGTTAGAAGATACATTAATTAAAAAACCACATATTTTATAACTAAGCCACTAGCTGCAACAGTGATAATAGCAGTTTTACTTTGTGTACACATTTTATGTATATTGAACTAGCTTTGGTACATTTCAAATTTATTAATTTTCAGATGTGTCTACATACATGAAAACAGTATAAACCATATTCACTTCAAACGAGCTAAGACGAAAAGGACCAGCTGATTTAAAATAATTCACAAGAAATTTACCAAGATATAGGTGACACCAAACAACCACGTATAACGAAACTCAACATGGCAATGATCACCACGACATCTATTTATGTGTTGGGATTCATTGGTCTGATGATTTACACCGCTATTGTTATTGCTAACAAGTAGCTCTGCTTTATCTTCGGCGACGTATCAGACGGCATAGAATATCTAATCATATGCGGTTGCGCATTGGCAGCTTCAATTCCTTCTGTTTTACTTTTATTCGCGATTTATAAACAGAAATAAATCTTAAGAATTTAGAGCTATTAAGTCATTTGTATCGTGTTCGAAACGGTTTTGTTGGTGGTGTGTGTAGTGGCAGTTTCGTTACCTCATTCGAAAAATTGGGGTCCCTTAATTGAACCCAGAGGAAACGGAGCTTCAATAACTTGGTGGACGCAAATAAAACAAATTTCATCTTTGTGCGTCGAAGGAAAGCTGTACTACCAATCTGACGACTCAAGTACCAAAATAGCTGGAAATTGTCAGTATGTTCCAACGTATAAGACGAATAATCATAACCTTTTAATTCCAAGTGTATAGTTCACATTTCAGTTGTTTGACGACAACTTCACGTTTTCTAACGTGGTGAAAGAAGATGTTAGTTTCTTCGTGACTTCTGATATATTGAGTAGCCGATAATATCTTTAAAAGAACGTGGAAGGCACTCAATAATATGATATACACGTTTCAGCGGGTGATACGATTTAGCACTATAGCAACAAAGATATGTTCAAGCTGTTAAGCAATCCAGATTAACTCAAATTTCTACAAGCCGTTGGTGAGCAAG
Organism: Hexamita inflata; assembly: GCA_963988835.1. Taxonomy (NCBI): domain Eukaryota; phylum Fornicata; order Diplomonadida; family Hexamitidae; genus Hexamita; species Hexamita inflata. The sequence continues at coordinate 128,954 of CAXDID010001008.1, forward strand.
ACGCAAAGTCAGCACTATAAGAATTTAATTATCTATAATAAGTACACGGCGTATGTTTTTACTTCGTTTCGGCTTTCGATGAACACAGCTAAATGACTACCGCTTCAATTGAAATTGCAATCCAATTTTTAGAAAGAGAAATCTACTCCTATAGTGGAATTAAATTTATAGTGTCACATCAGCCTGTTTATTCAACTGGAGAACACGGAGCTAACCCACAGTTTTCGATAGCGATGCAATCTTTTCTAGACAGGCACGAAGATAGCAATATTATGGCAGTATTTGGCGGACGCGACCACGTATTTTCTTCATACTAGAAAGACGGCGTGTATTTCTTTAATACAGGCGGCAGTGGAAGTCGTTTAACTAACGTCTTCGAGACTTCTGAAATGAAGAACAGAACTTGGAAAGCAAACAGACTTGACGGCCCACAGCCCAGTGATTAACGCCTAAACTTTGGTGGCGAATTTCACTTGCTCAGCTTGCTCTAACACACGAGAGTTGAAGTTAACGTGAGTAAATCTGGTGTTGGCTATGTGATTAAAAATATAGAAACCGGGAAAGTTGAAAGTACGTTTGCTCAAGACATTAAAAAGCCGAGATTCTGGGGTCCGATCGTATCGCCGTACGAAAACGGAGCCAATATAACGTGGTGGACCAGAGACCCGGTAAAGACCTCCGTTTGCATCGACGGAAAACTGTACTACGGAACTAACAACATGCACGAAACGCAGACACTCGAAGACTGCAGTTTGGAACCGGCCGTCGAAAAGCTCTACTTCCATTCCATTTTCGTGGACCGCCAGCAGTTCGACGCCGTTGTCGAGGGAAAGGAAATCCACTTCGACAACAGGCCGAAAGACTCTGTGAAGTTCATCATCACCAGCGACGCGCACGAGATGACTCCGATCATCAGGAGGTCCATCCAGAACATGGAGGACTTCGACTTTCACATTTGCGGCGGAGACCAGACCTACTGGTCCACCGCGATCGAGTACGACCTGGCCTTCCCGAACTGGCACCAGAAGCCCTTTTGCCAGTGTTAGGGGAACCACGAGGCCTACGCGACTCGCCGTCCGGTGAAGCAGCGCGACACCACCTTCCACCAGCAGATCAACGGCGTCCACTTCTTCTCCGTCTTCATCTTCAACGAAAGCGATATAGCTGCAACTGACGATTTAAAGGTGAATGAGTCTATTGCCTGGTTGGACGCGAATATTCCGCTACATAACGGTCCGAAGTACATTTTAACGCACTATCCAATGTATTCCACTGGCGGGTTCGGCTCCTATCCGTTATATACCGCTCAATTGGAATAACTTATTGATAAGTACGCTAATAATCAAATTTTAGCGGTTATATCCGGGCACGACCACATTTTCGCAGCGTTCAAAAGGAATAACATTTTCACTTTCGTGGCTGCAAGTGGTGGGGGCGTTTTGTCAAAAGTGAACGACCTGGAAACGATGGGAGACATCTCGAGGGTTTGGAACGGGACGGAGCTCCACGGCCCAATTAAAAGTGACACAAAGTGGTCCATGAACTACGAAAACCACCTGGACAGTTATTTAAAGTTCACGAGAACGGAGGTTTAATTTGGGAGTGGAAGGGTAAAGTATGTTGTGCGGGATTTAGAGAGTTGGGACGTTTTGGTGGAGTACGAGCAGGAATACTGAGTGATGGTTGGTTAATGTTAAATAATAATTGCGAGAACGTGGTCACGATACTGATCCAGTATAAATGAAAGTTAAGTGAGTGGGATATATAATTGTTGTGTGCAGAAAAGAGTTAATGTAAATTTGATGCATTTTCAGTTTTTGGAAAGTATTGAAAACGTTATAATGATATTGCTATAGTTAATACTATAACGCTGAGTATATCCGCAAAATACTATTTTAAATGCTTTTAATTACAATAATTCACTTATATTTTAAAATTCAATTATTTATTGTATAACAAAAGTTATATTGTGTTTACAAAAATAGAAAAATATTTTCAAACTATTGTTATTATTTAATGTGATGAAATAGGATAGCATTTTATGTGCTTTTAAACGCATTATTTAAATATTTCACTCCATGCAACACACTCCATGCAATACAATCTAATGGAAACAAATGTTATTTAACAATTCACTGACCGGTCTAAACGAACTTGGACTTAAGCAGAGTAAGAAAAATTTAAGCATTTGTACAAATCATTAAAGAGAGATTTCAAACAATACGTTCCTTATTTTGATGGAAGAACTGAAGGCTAAATAAAGAGCTTTTATCAAAATGTGGTTCATAAGAACAAAATTATTTAAAAATATAAAGACGAAACACTTAATACCTTGTCAAATACGTCAACAAATTTGTCATAAATTCAAAGTAGCCAGGAGTTAACATAGATTTCTGATTCTTTGTTCGAGTATGATATGATATCTTTTGAAAACTTTGATTAGTCTTAATGAGTGATCAGCCTTTTTGAGATTTTATGATTACCATCAAACCTTACTTATTATGTTATTTGCTAACAATGAATGAAATATAAACTCGGATTTGCTATGAATGATTAATATTAGTTTAGATTCGAGAGCATATCCATTATTTATTTAATGGATATCAAGCTTAGAATATTATTATACTATACAAAACTAATTGTGGAAATTAGACCAACATCACATAATTCACATTAACATTTATAAATTTGAAATATATGTAAGTGATTAAGGCATTTATTATATTTATTAATTACAACATGATATAAATATTTTAATATTTTCATTTAGTGTGATAAAAATATATGATATAAATAATATAGTTTTTGCGCTGTATGTATGAGTTTCACTCCCAACCGTTTACATGCAACGCCAAATCTAAGTTGGTGAGCAGACTTCAATTTAAGATCGATCCAAAAGAACGTGGACTCAAGATGAACGGAATAAATTCATAATTTTGTATAAAGAATACAAAAGAGACTTCAAACAGTACGTTCCTCACTTTGAAAACAGAACTGAAAGTTAAATAAAGAGCTTTTATCAAAACGTGGTTCACAACAATAAACAAATATTGAAATCTAAAAACGAGAAACATACTGATGTAAACACAAATGAATAATCTGAAGGGTTATCATTAATTGTATTTGAAAGTATTAACTTTGAGTTATTGTGAATAAATTTATCTTTTAATGCAATTAATTGAGTAGTATTTATTCTTTCTTCTGATATATTTTAACCGGAAATAAGGGAGTAGGTTAACAAGTTCTTAAATTATATATATTTAATTATAAATTTTGTTGTTTATATATTTTTCAAGCAAGGAACTATTTAGAAAATTAGGAAAATCCCGATTTCCAGCAAATTTGTTGATTTTTTTCTAAATGTACTTTGAACTAGTTCCATTCAAATGGTATTGTTTTGACTCTCTCAAAGCGGTTCATATTTCTCTCAATCCTAACCAAATAAGATGATCCTGCTAATTATTGTTATTAATATATCACTAAGTATTTCAACGAATTTATTTAATGCTAATTAGAAGTTACACCTATTACGTTAGAAATGATTATGATTAAATTTGAATTAAACTGTCAGAGGAAGAAACTTTTAAAATTAACTCGAATAAATGTATTACTGCGCAATAATAACTTGGTTGCTAAATTATAAGCACCTAATTTAATTCGAGTAAAATATGATATTTGTTGCTTCTAAAATTTCAGAGATTCTTGAAAATTCAAATAAATTTTCAAATCTCAATACTATTTCTATCAACGATTGATCCATTTCCCACAATTTTTCCTGGAGTGCCGAGAATTGGCATCGAAGTTTTTATATGAAACTTTAATACTAGTATCTTTTCTTAAGTTAATTTCGGCGAAATTATGAAATATTCATAAGCTCTGGATGCGCTTCATTTATCGTACCCCACTTTCGACTAAGAAAATTTTATCTGGTTGATTTTTCTTGAAAAGCAGAAGCATGCAAGTTAAAAGTTAATTTTGATGAGGTACAATTAATAGATCGTTATTTTGGTGAAACTGGGTCAGATATGATTGAAATATTTAAGTTCATGGCGTAAAATTGCATAGGTTTTTATTATAGTAAATATTTCCCTAGTTTTCACTAGTTTTAAAACTCATATTTTGAGTGGAAACTGTGGAGTGTAAATTATATTTTAAATAAAATTTCACGTTAAAGTCGACATATTTCAGGAACGAAAAATTATAATTTCATTTTAGATATTATAATTTTATTCCAAATGTTAGCTTCTATATTATATTGTTAGGTAGTACTCAACAACAGTTATTAATGTGTAAATTATATTAAAATTAATAATAATAACTATATATTTTGCTAAAAAGCTTAATAGTTGAACAATATCATATTATCTAAAGACATAAATTTAAGTTAAAAACAAAGCAATATATTTGTGTTTATGTATACAAATATAACATAAGAAACTTAAATTGATATGAATATTCATAATGTAGATATTAATAACTTTGCTTTATTTGGGCTGAACGTTCAAAAATAAATTATAACTGATTCAAAAATCAATGTAACCATGTTATTTGAAGTATTATCTGGTTCGTTGATATGTTATAATTGTGATGTGCATATATTAAGAGCAACTCTTGTGTTTATTGCCTCAGGATATCACCTTTCTGGAATATTAATAGAACCTTGCAATAGTATAGTATTAATATAGATAATAATACAAAATAGATTTTCCAGCGAATATTCTTCTGGGGTTGCTAATTAAGTTAGAGAGGCTTTAAAAACGTTTGTCGTAGATAGTTGCAAACTAATGTAACACAATATGATTATAAGTTAATATAATGGATATCTTGTTTCAAATGTAGAAGTTGATATCACAATAGAAATGGTTGAATTATATGTATGTGTAGAATAAATTGAACGTTTTGGATAATACAAAGTATAAATCGATTTAATTGGCAGTGATACGATATAATGCAATTTGTGTTAACTATAACATGTTTCTTATGGTTTATGTGTGGATCAGCTGTTGTATGGCGAATTAGTTGCAGAGAAACTAATTTGTAAGTATCCATTTGTATTTGTTTTAAATTAATGTGAATGTGCATTTGGATATCTGTTAAACTAATCTACATGTATTAACGTTGTTGATACTATGACTAACATATTCTAAAATTTAGTTGCGAATTCAACAAATCTAGAATAAAGTATAATCTATAACTATACTCAAACAGATAACAATCTATTTAAAAATACAACCAATTTGGAAAATATGCTTCAATCCAATATTTCAGCTGTTATGAATACAATTTATAGCATATCGCAATATTTAGAAAATAATATTGTTTAAAATTGGACACTGGCCGATAATAACTTAAAGCTCAATGTATCAGCTATAGATTAAAGAATATTGAATAATATTTCTTTAACCAACAACAATCTCAAAATAAATACATCTAATCTAGAATAATTCATAATTTCAAACTATTCTTTATTTTATGATAATATATAGTAATCCATAATAAATACTAATCTATAACTTATTTACAATACATCCTAATTTTAAACATATTTATTCAACAATATTAGTTACATAAATTCTATGAGTTCCACACTAAATCTAGAAATATAAAACCAATAGAATTCTTTGGTATCATTATAAAACTTATTAATGTGCACAAAATAGTGTGGTCATGCTCTTATTAATAATATTTGTACTTTAGTGTATTGTTTTGTTCAGGGTTAGATAATAATTAATAATTAGTGTTAGTGTGCTCATGTGTATGAATATGTTTCTAATAATTAGTGCATCTGTCCAAGTGGTTCCACTGTGGTAGGAAATTCATGCAGTTGTAATATAATTTCTGGATAAACTATGTCAAATGGATAATGTGTGTGTTCAGATTCTAACGCAATTGTGAGTGGTAGCGCGTGTATTGTTCCCGCTCCTCCAGCCCCATAATGTGATGGTATTACAAAATGTGGAGCTAATAATTGTAATGTCATATATTGTGGTGATTAGGGTTTAGGATGTTGCTATAATTGGACACCAAGCACTGCGTATTGTTATGGTGTCTCACTATGGGTCGATATGAGTTGTTCAGTCATAGATTGTTCATGGTCTTAAGACTAAAGATGGTGCTGGACAACATAATGAATTCGAAAGATTTAAATAAAGTTATGATTTAATGTTGTTAGTATGGTTACATTTTCGTGAGTTATTATATTTATGTAACTTGTTGGTTTCTTAGTGATCATTTGGTTTAGAAAGGAAAGGAAATGTGATGATCAGAGAAAAGGGTGACCAGTATAGACGTAATTTACGGTGTGATGTCTTTCTATTTATGTAATTTGTATTGTTTTAATAACATTAATAAAAATAATTAAATGACTCACTTAACTGTACCCTCATCAACGATGCAGTCATTTTATTATGAAATGTCGTGACAACGGTTTTAACTTAATATGGAACAGCTCTATTTTATATTCAACATATACCACATAATAAACATTCATTTATTCTTATTATTTTATAATATTGAAATTCGTTTTCAGTATTATAAGATTGCCATGAATTTTTGTATAACTCAATACTTTGCAGTCTAAATATCAAATTATAACCAAATCTGTAATATTATATTGTATTTTTCATTATTATTAATATTTATTATATATCATATTTATTTTTAATAAAAGTAAAGTTTAAAATTTATTTCCAGTATAATATATATATTGAATACTGTTTTCGAGAATTTTAGATATATCATATTTGTCTAACTTAATATAATGATACACTTAGTAAGAAAAATATTAATAATTTACATAATTTTGAGTTTTGAAGATAAGTTAGAGAGATGAATTTCTGTTATTATATTAGTGATAATTATGGATTTAATAATTAATTACACATTATATAATAATTGTATTTCTGATAAGGATACCGTTAAGCGAGTCAATATATTATTTTTTAGAATTTAACCCTTTATAACACAGTTAACAAATATATTCAAAACATTTTTATATATTATGTGTGATTATTTTAGTTAAGTTATATGTTGGGAAAAGTCCGAGATCATAATCTTGTCGGATATAGATGGCAAGTTAGTAAGAGTCAGCAATAGCTGATAATAAGACAAAATATCCCAGATATTTCACATTGGGCGAATTTTGCATATCCTCTTAAGAGATGATTGGTTATTAGAACATTATTTATACAACATTTATTGTTTGATAATCTTTTATATAACCTATTATTTATTTATCTGGCACTTCAGAGTTAGTGAGCAAGTTATTAATACAACACACTAACAAAGAATTAAATATTAATATTTTGATAATTTTACTCTTAAATTAGTAATATTACCATATATTATTAAATTATAACATTTATGTTAACAAATCACTGACATGATGGAACAACTTACAAACAATAACCACTAATAGTTTGATGGCTATTACAATTAATTTATTATTACAATTGCTAAATTACACACTTTTATTATTACATAGTTTAGTTCATTGTTTATATTGTTTAAATTATATTGGTAAAATTGCTATAAAGTTAAGAATTAAGATAAGTTATGTTGTTTTAAATATTAATATTGAGCTTCATTGACTCATTATATAAATGTGAAGACAATAAAGAATAGTTTGAAATTATGAATTATTCTAGATTAGATGTATTTATTTTGAGATTGTTGTTGGTTAAAGAAATATTATTCAATATTCTTTAATCTATAGCTGATACATTGAGCTTTAAGTTATTATCGGCCAGTGTCCAATTTTAAACAATATTATTTTCTAAATATTGCGATATGCTATAAATTGTATTCATAACAGCTGAAATATTGGATTGAAGCATATTTTCCAAATTGGTTGTATTTTTAAATAGATTGTTATCTGTTTGAGTATAGTTATAGATTATACTTTATTCTAGATTTGTTGATATTGAAACTAAATTTTAGAATATGTTAGTCATAGTATCAACAACGTTAATACATGTAGATTAGTTTAACAGATATCCAAATGCACATTCACATTTATTTAAAACAAATACAAATGGATACTTACAAATTAGTTTCTCTGCAACTAATTCGCCATACAACAGCTGATCCACACATAAACCATAAGAAACATGTTATAGTTAACACAAATTGCATTATATCGTATCACTGCCAATTAAATCGATTTATACTTTGTATTATCCAAAACGTTCAATTTATTCTACACATACATATAATTCAACCATTTCTATTGTGATATCAACTTCTACATTTGAAACAAGATATCCATTATATTAACTTATAATCATATTGTGTTACATTAGTTTGCAACTATCTACGACAAACGTTTTTAAAGCCTCTCTAACTTAATTAGCAACCCCAGAAGAATATTCGCTGGAAAATCTATTTTGTATTATTATCTATATTAATACTATACTATTGCAAGGTTCTATTAATATTCCAGAAAGGTGATATCCTGAGGCAATAAACACAAGAGTTGCTCTTAATATATGCACATCACAATTATAACATATCAACGAACCAGATAATACTTCAAATAACATGGTTACATTGATTTTTGAATCAGTTATAATTTATTTTTGAACGTTCAGCCCAAATAAAGCAAAGTTATTAATATCTACATTATGAATATTCATATCAATTTAAGTTTCTTATGTTATATTTGTATACATAAACACAAATATATTGCTTTGTTTTTAACTTAAATTTATGTCTTTAGATAATATGATATTGTTCAACTATTAAGCTTTTTAATAATAATTGTATTTTTGTTAGTTTATTATTATATTATTACTATTCTAATTATTATATTCGTTAATAATTATTGATTTAAACAGAATAGAAGACAACATAATTGTAATATAAATATTAAAGAAACAATGATAAATATATTTTTAAAAATATTAAATCATACATAAAACTATACTATAAATATGATAACTCGGCCGGTAATATTTCCACTCCACATCTAAAATGCCTACATAAAGGTAAGCTTTACTACATGTTTATAAATAATATGAGGCTTGATATTATTTTGATTGGATAAAGGAATGTTACTGTTTTTAAAATGTAAAATAATCATAAAACATGAAATTGTTGAAAATGTATTTCTTACCGGTCTAAATTATAATACTCGCCCGAGTACAAGTCATTACCGGGCGAGAAAGTTCCTATCGGTCTAAAAAATAGAGTCACCCGATAACTCTATTAAGTTTAAGTTGCTTAGATTGAAAGCAAAAAGGGTACGCTAATGCGTACGAAAAACCACCACTAGTTTCAATATCAACAAATCTAGAATAAAGTATAATCTATAACTATACTCAAACAGATAACAATCTATTTAAAAATACAACCAATTTGGAAAATATGCTTCAATCCAATATTTCAGCTGTTATGAATACAATTTATAGCATATCGCAATATTTAGAAAATAATATTGTTTAAAATTGGACACTGGCCGATAATAACTTAAAGCTCAATGTATCAGCTATAGATTAAAGAATATTGAATAATATTTCTTTAACCAACAACAATCTCAAAATAAATACATCTAATCTAGAATAATTCATAATTTCAAACTATTCTTTATTGTCTTCACATTTATATAATGAGTCAATGAAGCTCAATATTAATATTTAAAACAACATAACTTATCTTAATTCTTAACTTTATAGCAATTTTACCAATATAATTTAAACAATATAAACAATGAACTAAACTATGTAATAATAAAAGTGTGTAATTTAGCAATTGTAATAATAAATTAATTGTAATAGCCATCAAACTATTAGTGGTTATTGTTTGTAAGTTGTTCCATCATGTCAGTGATTTGTTAACATAAATGTTATAATTTAATAATATATGGTAATATTACTAATTTAAGAGTAAAATTATCAAAATATTAATATTTAATTCTTTGTTAGTGTGTTGTATTAATAACTTGCTCACTAACTCTGAAGTGCCAGATAAATAAATAATAGGTTATATAAAAGATTATCAAACAATAAATGTTGTATAAATAATGTTCTAATAACCAATCATCTCTTAAGAGGATATGCAAAATTCGCCCAATGTGAAATATCTGGGATATTTTGTCTTATTATCAGCTATTGCTGACTCTTACTAACTTGCCATCTATATCCGACAAGATTATGATCTCGGACTTTTCCCAACATATAACTTAACTAAAATAATCACACATAATATATAAAAATGTTTTGAATATATTTGTTAACTGTGTTATAAAGGGTTAAATTCTAAAAAATAATATATTGACTCGCTTAACGGTATCCTTATCAGAAATACAATTATTATATAATGTGTAATTAATTATTAAATCCATAATTATCACTAATATAATAACAGAAATTCATCTCTCTAACTTATCTTCAAAACTCAAAATTATGTAAATTATTAATATTTTTCTTACTAAGTGTATCATTATATTAAGTTAGACAAATATGATATATCTAAAATTCTCGAAAACAGTATTCAATATATATATTATACTGGAAATAAATTTTAAACTTTACTTTTATTAAAAATAAATATGATATATAATAAATATTAATAATAATGAAAAATACAATATAATATTACAGATTTGGTTATAATTTGATATTTAGACTGCAAAGTATTGAGTTATACAAAAATTCATGGCAATCTTATAATACTGAAAACGAATTTCAATATTATAAAATAATAAGAATAAATGAATGTTTATTATGTGGTATATGTTGAATATAAAATAGAGCTGTTCCATATTAAGTTAAAACCGTTGTCACGACATTTCATAATAAAATGACTGCATCGTTGATGAGGGTACAGTTAAGTGAGTCATTTAATTATTTTTATTAATGTTATTAAAACAATACAAATTACATAAATAGAAAGACATCACACCGTAAATTACGTCTATACTGGTCACCCTTTTCTCTGATCATCACATTTCCTTTCCTTTCTAAACCAAATGATCACTAAGAAACCAACAAGTTACATAAATATAATAACTCACGAAAATGTAACCATACTAACAACATTAAATCATAACTTTATTTAAATCTTTCGAATTCATTATGTTGTCCAGCACCATCTTTAGTCTTAAGACCATGAACAATCTATGACTGAACAACTCATATCGACCCATAGTGAGACACCATAACAATACGCAGTGCTTGGTGTCCAATTATAGCAACATCCTAAACCCTAATCACCACAATATATGACATTACAATTATTAGCTCCACATTTTGTAATACCATCACATTATGGGGCTGGAGGAGCGGGAACAATACACGCGCTACCACTCACAATTGCGTTAGAATCTGAACACACACATTATCCATTTGACATAGTTTATCCAGAAATTATATTACAACTGCATGAATTTCCTACCAAAGTGGAACCACTTGGACAGATGCACTAATTATTAGAAACATATTCATACACATGAGCACACTAACACTAATTATTAATTATTATCTAACCCTGAACAAAACAATACACTAAAGTACAAATATTATTAATAAGAGCATGACCACACTATTTTGTGCACATTAATAAGTTTTATAATGATACCAAAGAATTCTATTGGTTTTATATTTCTAGATTTAGTGTGGAACTCATAGAATTTATGTAACTAATATTGTTGAATAAATATGTTTAAAATTAGGATGTATTGTAAATAAGTTATAGATTAGTATTTATTATGGATTACTATATATTATCATAAAATAAAGAATAGTTTGAAATTATGAATTATTCTAGATTAGATGTATTTATTTTGAGATTGTTGTTGGTTAAAGAAATATTATTCAATATTCTTTAATCTATAGCTGATACATTGAGCTTTAAGTTATTATCGGCCAGTGTCCAATTTTAAACAATATTATTTTCTAAATATTGCGATATGCTATAAATTGTATTCATAACAGCTGAAATATTGGATTGAAGCATATTTTCCAAATTGGTTGTATTTTTAAATAGATTGTTATCTGTTTGAGTATAGTTATAGATTATACTTTATTCTAGATTTGTTGAATTCGCAACTAAATTTTAGAATATGTTAGTCATAGTATCAACAACGTTAATACATGTAGATTAGTTTAACAGATATCCAAATGCACATTCACATTTATTTAAAACAAATACAAATGGATACTTACAAATTAGTTTCTCTGCAACTAATTCGCCATACAACAGCTGATCCACACATAAACCATAAGAAACATGTTATAGTTAACACAAATTGCATTATATCGTATCACTGCCAATTAAATCGATTTATACTTTGTATTATCCAAAACGTTCAATTTATTCTACACATACATATAATTCAACCATTTCTATTGTGATATCAACTTCTACATTTGAAACAAGATATCCATTATATTAACTTATAATCATATTGTGTTACATTAGTTTGCAACTATCTACGACAAACGTTTTTAAAGCCTCTCTAACTTAATTAGCAACCCCAGAAGAATATTCGCTGGAAAATCTATTTTGTATTATTATCTATATTAATACTATACTATTGCAAGGTTCTATTAATATTCCAGAAAGGTGATATCCTGTAGCAATAAACACAAAAATATTATTAATTATATGTATTAAATAATTTATATTTTACTAATATATTTAGAATTAACAAAAATTAATCACTTGGATCGGTCTTCTGATTAGCGTACAAAACGAAAACGTTACTGAAGAGAACTTCGCAGGTTCAAATCTCTGAGACATACCCTCAGAGAAGGCCTGAGAAGGCCTTCCTTCTGGCCCACGACTGGCTGCTGTATCCCTGGATCATCAACGACTCCATCAAGGGCCTCGGCACTCGCAACAGGTCGCTGGTGAACGTGAAAGTGCTGATCAGAGACAAATACCTGGCATTCAAAGACATCAGAGGCGACACTTCTGACTGGTACGAAAAGCGTTGCTATTATTGTGGCAGTGAGATTTAGAACATTGTATATTATTATTTAGTAATTTGACGAATTAACATCGCTCTTTTGGCGTTAAGCTGCCGAGTTTCGGCTATTTTCTCCTGTTTACGAGAAACTAGCCCATCAATCGCGGCACAGACCCGCGGCTAGGCCGTCGCACACCCGTTACTTTCTTCCCAGTATAACCAAAATCAACGTAGTTAAGGAAAGCGCTTCTCATGCCTCCAACATAAACTAACAAACGAGTCCGGGCGCTAAAGTCCTGCTTACATCAAGATATTATTTATTAAATAAATTAAAGATAATAATAATAAGAATGATAATAACGATAATTAGATTCCACTCGTTCTTCGTTAAACGGCACCGTCTACGAGAAATCCATGAACCTGATCACGGACTCCTTCCTAAGCAAACACTGCTGCCTTGCAGTGGCGCGCGCTAACGAAAAAGTCAAGCTGCATTACACCAGCTTGATCACTAATGCTCTGCATGAAGGCACTATCGCGACGAAGTAAGGTTAGAGAGACCGTCAAGCTACCGGAAGAGCGCCGCCAAGCCTCGGTATGGGAGTAAAGCCAGAAGGCGAAGCCCAAGGCAACGCTGGATCGGACGGGCTTGGAGTAACTGTCGACAATTGAAGACATGGAACATGAACGAGTGAGAAAAGTATTTCATTTACAGTATCGAATGCAATTAAAGAAAGCTCTTCTTAAAACTCTACATCTATATAGAGGCGAAAAAGAATTTGAATGCTTTCTTATATTGTTTGTAGAGATGTTTGAATTTTGTTTGTTCATCTTGAGTCCAAGCTCTTTTAAATCGACCTGGAAATAAGTAATCGTTGCGATTTCACAATGATAGTCTACACTATATCAAATATGTAAATTCTAAGTGAGTGTAAGACTATAGATATAGAATAATATGGTTGGTAAGAAGTCCTTATTAAAATATCATATTTTAAACGTTTATAATTTAGTTTCACTCGAATCTCTCAAGCACTTGCCTTCTCTTCTTCGCGTTTAAGTTGTAAATAATGGCTGGCACTCTCTTAATATCCTGGTGCGAGTATAACGTGATTTCAGTTTTGTCTTCATTTTCTTATAAGTAAATAACATTTGTGGCGTTGCTTCTGTTATTTTCGGGTACTTCTTCAAGTTTAATTGATTTCTGAACGATAATCGTTTATTTCCCTTCAGTTTTGACCGAAAACGTTAAAAGTTGCTCGAAGTCGCCCATTTTCCCCTCAAGTTTTGCTAAAAATACGAAATCTTAATTAAAATGGAACTTTTAAAGTGATTTAACTTAAAACGGGGCTTACGCCAAAATTAAAAACGGATTTTCTTTTAAAGAAGAGATTATTTAAGGAATTTTGAGCGGAGAAAGGGATTTCGCCACTATTCCAACGAGAGGAGAGGATTGGACGTCGAACTTAGCCACCTGAATCGTTTGCGTTTGATTAGCGAATTTTCCGGGAATAACACTGTTGCAGAATACTACTGCTTCGCTGTGCAAGGATTAAATGAGCTGCTAGACTTCTTCCACACGATTATCTGTAAATGTCATATATGGAGTGGGTTAGTACAAATTATATTGCCGAATTGCAATATATAGCAGAATCCCAGAAACTGTTAGAAGGTAACAATACATGTATCTTATCTTTAATTTATCTAAAATAAAGTATATAATTTAATTAACATTAGTGGTACTATAAGTTATAGTTATTATATGTTTATAAAATAGTCTATAAATTCTATTTTAATCTCTACATTCGTTATTTTATTGTTATAATTGAATTTAGATAACAATAAAGTATAGATAAGTAATAGATAACAATGATAAGTATAAATAACAATAAAAAATGATCTCACTGGGAAACCTCTTGATTCAATAGTTGGAAGAGTTGAACCGCGGAAGATGTGAACTGAATTGGATTTGCGTTATAAATAATCGTTTTTATTTCAAGTTTTAATGTATCGAATCTTGTTTTAAATATTTTGCGTTTGCTTTGGATTTCTTTGAGTTAATTGTTCGGGTATTCGACGCGTCTCAATTAGGTTGCTTTTATTTTCATCGACATTATCTAATAAGATATATAAAAATTTCTCTTTCCAAATTCATCTAGGTTATTAAAATTTATGTGTTTTTCAATTGAGGTGAAATCTATTATTCCATTACCTTCAACTCTAAGCATTTTTAATTATTTCATCTCATTAAGATTAGCATCTAAATACACAATATTATTAAATGCAATTAAAAGCGTTTCTAACTTTACTAGTGGTTTTAAAACATAGATTGAAACTAATTTGCAACAACTCAAATCTAGAAATTTAAGGTTATTCAAAAACTGCAACTCCACTATATTAATATAAGGATTTTCATTAAGCCATAAGGTTTGTAAATTGACAAGAGGTTTCAGAGCACTTAATTGTGTAAGTCCACATTGTTGAATATTTAATTTAATGAGACCAACTAAATTTTTTAATGGAGATATGTCTAAATTCTTATTTTAACTGATATTTAACTCTTTAACACTTTGAGAACTCAGTGCACAGCATCCGTGCAAAATATAACGAAAATAGCTTTTGGTATATTTGTAATAGTTATATTTTAAGTATGAGAATTTTTTGGGCTGAGCAGTTTAGGTTAAAGTCTGGTAGTTTTATGATTAGTAAATTTTCATTCATTTTATAAATTTCAATATGTTAAAAATTATATATTTAACTAGCTATTTATTAAATACCACTTCAATACAAATGATCAAAAACACAAATTTTTCAAATACTAACATAGAAAACGCTTAATGAAATCTAAAGCGATGAAGTACTGAATATCACGGACTTCTATTTTTCAAATGAACGTGTTGAACCATATTGGAGTAATTAGCGTCTAAATATTTGAAAATTTATGATTTTTTCTGATGAACCATTTAAACGCATATATGAACTATAAAGGCATTTGTTCCACTAAAATTTAAAGAAACTCAGGTACTTATTTATTTAAAATACAAGTTTGTCTCACACGAGACAATATAAGGAAATTTAAAGATTTAGATAAAATAAAATGTATGAATATAAAAACTAACTAATAAATTACTTAAAAATATCACAACGTTGTCAATTGCTGAGATGCTAAATTATTGTATCTCCACAATAATGAACTAATAAACTAATAAATACTATATAAAACAAAAGCGTTATACACTTTGAATAAGTAATTAAACAATACAATATCACATACTTAAATTAAAGCACGGCTGTGATAATACAATAAATTAGTAAAAGTGAGTTTCTTCAATAACTTGAGAAATAGTAAGAGATGAGCAGTCTCTATTTATGTCGAGTCCTATTATATTCTTATATAAGTATATTGATATAAACTAGCCCTCTAGGGTTCTTATTTAAATTACAAAATATAGCTCCAGTTCTCAAAGTGTTAAGGTTTACTAATTGACTTATTGAATCAATATTTAATAATTTATTCCAAGATATATCTAGAACTTCTAAATTAGTTAGTAACACAATTAAATCAATGTCCTTTAAATCACATTCTTGCATAGATAATCTTGTTAGATTATTAATTTTATATAATGAATTAATTATAAGGCCTCTATTTGCACTTAGATCAAGATCTTCCAAATTAATTAACACCGATATTTAATCACTATTCTTTTAATCACAGTTTTGTATTGAAAGTTTAGTTAGACTCTTAACTTTACAAAGTGGACTAAGATCAACGCCTTTGTTTGCACTTAAATCAAAAACTTTTAAATTTGTTAATGATGATACTTAATCAATATTATTTAAACCACAACTTCGCATAGAAAGTTTAGTTAGACTTTTAACACCATGAATATGCGTTAAATCAACACTGTTATTTGAAACATCCAGAGTGTGGAGCTTCTTGAACTTGACTAGATTAAATAATTTATTATTTTCCAATTAATTACCATTTATTTACAAAACTTCAAGGTTTTCGAGCTCCAAATCGTCAACCTTCCAATTCTATACATATTTTCCAAAATGTCTTGGTATTTCGAATGATAATTCTTTAATCGTATAGCTTCTCAATTTCAAACTCATTAAGTCGTTAATATAAAGTTTCAACGTTTAAATATTGAACTTTTCAATAAACTTCAAGTTAGTCACTTCTTGATCTCTGTTAAGCCAATCTCCGATTTCTAGACTTCCATCTTTGATTCTAGTTTAATATTTGTGAGTCATTTTCGTATTATAATTTTAATTTAGAACATTTTAATTTTATTCAGTTAGCATTGAGAAGTGGTAAAAATAATAAAACGTGTATAAGTTATTTAGATATTTGCCAGTTATATTTTTGATTGTTAATAATGCAGTTAGACGAAATCTAGATCATTTCTGAATTATCTATTTAGAGTAATTTAAGTGAATAGTTATTAAACAATAATAATTATTTACACTTAATCGTAAATAATTTCAAAATTATAGATTTCATTCATCAAATAACAGGAGCGAGCGTTGAATCGGCGCGCACAAAAACGAATCGATGCTGCGAACCAGTGAACTAATTCGATTCTGTGCGGATTAAATCCGTTTTTGTTCGTACGCGACTCGGTTCAAGCGCTGCTTTAAAATGTTTCTGTTCTTCTTTTTCTGGCGAATGAAGTGAATTATCGCTTCTTTTGTGCTGTGAAGGGAACTCATTTTGGAAATATAGTTCAGGTCGATAGAGACTAAGGAAGGCAAGGTTAACACACTGAATCGGATTAATTTAGCTCCAAACAGAAGTAAATGCTTTATTGTGTGATTGGGCTCGGTTACGTCCACAGTAGAACCTTGAATTATCAACCGACTCGTGTGTGGAAATTATTTTGATATAGTAATAAAACCCAATAACAGCAAATCAGCGCTGAATTAACTAATTAACTTATAATCGATATTTGAGAGAATGCGAATATATTTTGCTTTGATGCTTCCAGGATCTTATACAACGCTGTTTATAAACAAGCATTAGTTAAAATTAAGAGAATCCCAGTTTCCTTTCAATTCGCCCAGGTCAAGGTTTAATTCACTCATACAGAGACATTTTGGTTTGCAGAGCTAAAATGCTTATAAGTCACTAACTTTATTTTAATATAGATTACTAATATCTAAAGGTTTATATTCGGAATTTTTAGCAATTTCAACGATTGTATTACCTAGTTTTGTATTTATTGTGTTTACTTCGCATAATATTGTGCAATTTGTTAACATAATATACGTCCAAATATCTGTCACATATGTCAAATCGCAAATTACTTATTCCAAGAAAGCATAGAGATTTTTCTTCTATTTTTTATCGTTAGATAACTTTCCAAGATTAATAGCTTGATAATTAAAATATTTATTGCTATTAACATGAAATGAGTTACATTCTAAACATTCTAGTGCTTCAAAGTTATTCAAATAGTTTAAATCAGTTACAGTTAGTTATGCTTCTTTAACTATAAATACGTTGCTATCAATTTACCCATATAAAATACAGTTTTTAAATGCTATTGTATTCCAAGCACCGCTTAGCTATTATAAATCAACATTTTAGTAGACGAATGATAAACTATCATAACCACAATTCAAGTTTAAACAATTATAGAAGTCGAATTAATCTTGAGAACACACTCTGACGGACAAGCTTTCTATTTTTAAATTTAACAACTAATTAGATTTAACTTACGTATCTAAAACATTTAGTCTCTGAATCGTACATTTATCTGTAAAAACGTTCCTACAAACACATCCGATCAAAGTTAGAGTTCTCATATTTCCTTATATTTATGATAAAGCAATATCTGAACTTATAATATCCAAAGTTAACGATCGGCTAAATACATCATAACAATCAAACGTTTATTTATTTGTTCCTTGGATGTTGATATAGTTATATTAGATTTTTAGTTACTCAGTGTCAATAGGTTGCGCGTTCAAATCATCTGACCACTTTATTTCCAAATTAAATGTGTTTGTCACAATAACGTATGGCATATGTGGGGTGGAATAAAGGAATAAAATATACACATAAAATCAATGATATATTTACAAATATATACTACATTACCTTGCTGCAAGGGAGTAGGCCAACTCTTATAAGGGATTTCCGTTCATATAGAACTCCCATATAAGCAAGTGACAAATATCATTAGTTTAAATCCCATTATTTTAGAACATAAATCATTCTAATAAGATAACACGTGTTGTACTGAGTTTCTTCACTTCGTTAACAAAAACTGATTGAAGTACAAAGATAATTGGTGAGCTTTTTAGAAGGCAATATTTATGAATATAAATTACTACACAAAAGATTTTTAAATGAGTGGGGTGAAACTAAAGCCAACCATCGTCTCCGATCTGATCGGGTTCTTGCCATTTCAATCGTTAATTTCGATTAAGTCAGCGATTAAAAGACGATTTATATTACAGTCAGTCCAGATTGAGAATGCATTTTTTGTGAATAAAAGGACTAAAAAGTTTTTGTTCTGTATAACTAATTATTGTATCTATATTGACTATAATTTATAATAGGTTTCCAACAACTGCAATATGTACTTAAAAAATTCAAATGATTAAAATATGAGGTTTTCAATATAACTTCACTAATAGAAGTCGTACGCCGCTAACAATAATATGGTAAAGGTTTAACATTATATGTATATACACAACAGAGTCATCTTCTTCTATTCAATCTATGTGCTTACATAAGCCAAATTCTATCATATTTTGACTGTTTTCATTTCATAACAATATTGAACTTTAAATTTATAAAATAATAGTATATATCGAATATGCAATGATATAAAATATTTAAATAATTTTTGTGAAAAAAGTTTCCGAAATTCAGAAATTGTATTTTACATTTGTGTATCATAAATGCGGAACAGCAAGAATCAAAACATAACAACGATGTTCTATTTGAATTGCCAGTTTCACTGTCTCAATATAAGATGAAATGCACATTTACAAATTTAATCACTTCAAAATATTATTTAATTTTTGTAGACTCCGAAACATTTTATCGTTATTTCTGTTTAAAACTGAGACATTTCTTGAGTTATTCTCGAAACTTTCCACCGTTTTTTAATATTTTCTGTTCATTTTCCTGAGTTCCTGGGTTTTGCTCTGAATCTGTTTTTTCAATTCGGTAAATTAAGTTCCGATTTGATTACTGAACTAAAGTTCTTCAAAAAATGTCACACTGCTGTAGTTTTCAGACGAGGAAGTAAACGAAGGGAGAATCTGCGGAATTACTATTTTACGTTTCATTGGAGTGGAAATAAACTCGAAGACTGTTGTTATTACACAAAATTGTGAAATAATCGCAAATAATGTTTAAATGTTAAAAAACTAAAAACTAAAGTTAAAAATAGTTATAAAAAACTGGGATAGTGATAGGATAATTCAAATTATATTACCACTAGATTAAATAGAAGATTAAATTAAAACGAATATGAATATTACAATTGTCTTATTATTTATTTGAAAATTATAGATATTTAATATTATTATCTATTTAATGTCAATCAATAACCAACTACAAAAAATTGATTTTTTATAAATATGTAACTCATTCACATAAGATCTAGGTTTTCAAAGGTAGTTGTAGTTGATTCCAACAGCGACTCAGAATTTTCAAAGTTTTAATATGTTTAATGTTAGTTTAATATATTTTAATTTATATTTAATTCAGTTGATTTAATGGCATTAAAAGTTTATATATCTCTAGATAAATGAATCATTTTGTTATTATGCACCACATTTTGATAGAAACTCTTGATCTAGCTTTCTGTTCTCCCATCAAAGTGCGGAATATACAATTAAAAGTCTTTCTTATATTTTTTGTACAGATGTGTAAATTTTGTTTGTTCTAATAGAGTCCACGTTCTTTTGGATCGATCTGGAAATAATAACTGCTTATTGATTAAATGTTTAGAATTGAATGACATTATTGTATTGGGAGTGTGAATTATCATATATAGTAGGATTTATAAATTGATTTTATCTTATTTAGTGTAACATTTTTCTTTAATAAATCAAAAATAAATACACAATGTTAAAAATTAACGTGAGTAATAATTATCTGATTATTAATATTATAGCAATTCACTCTAAAATAAATTGCTTAAATTAATCTCAAATTAATAATCTGAATAAAAAATTTCAATTATGTAATCCCAAACAATAAAAATAAAACTTATTTATTACGTTGCTAAAGCTATTCGACGTTTAAAATCATTTTTCAATATAATTAAGATAAAGATAAATAAAATGACTCACTTAACTGTATCATAACTTAACTGTAACCTTATCATCAGTACTAAGGCTCAATTTAATCATTCCATCTTCATCTCATAAATTGTCATTGACAATCCACAAATCTAAACTTAGTTACACAATAACGTTACCTCAAACTAAAAGATAAAATATATATTTCATCTTTATGATAATGATAGACAAAAGATGACAAAGGATTAAAGTGAGTTGTATTAATATTTAGTAACAACATTAAACATAATTCTAACTAATATTTATAACCTTACACAAATCCTCTTAACTTTAAAGTCTTATCTTAACTAATCTTAACTTTAAAGTTAGATTTTCAGAAAGAACGACTAATATTACCAAATTTAAATAAAGCTGATTAAAAGTAATTATAATACTATTGTTTCAATGTTATGAAGTTTTGTATTAGTTTTAAACGATGTACTAAAAATTGATTAAAAATTAAATGTATTTCTATGTGGGCATTCATTAAACAGTTGTAAATTAATGAATTGATTTTAAATGTTTAATTTAGTGTCATATTGAAAGGAATAATACATATGTTACAAGTTATTAACTAGTTACAGCTTCTATATATGTTAGTTTTTGTTAAATATATACTGTGTCAAGTCAAACTTTATTAATAGATTTATTGTAATGCCAATTTGAACTACTAATGATATAATTATGTCAAACATTCTTTTATATGAATAATTTATAGTTTAAATATTCCACTTCAATGGGTTGTATATTTTCAGCCGAGTCGCAGGCGGACTTGGAATTAGCGATCTATGGGCGCAATTTTAAACAATCATTTTCACCCGAAAGTTACGCTGGATATTTTATTAGTATATGTTCGGCTCCAAAAAATAATTCATCGATAGTGGACAATAATAACTCATAAATTAGTAGTAGAATTCGTAGGGAAGTATCAGCTTCTAATGTTCTTCAATCTTAGGATATGCTATTTAATTCATCGGAATAGCCCTGTGTACTATAAAATTTAGTTTGCGAACCATTAGATTAAGCAGATGAACTAGTTTAGTCAATCGTTCAAGAAGACAGTTCTTCTAGTTCAGAAGAAATAATAATTGTTAAAAGAAAACATAGACATCGAAGAATTATAAAAGTAAACAAGTTTATAAAACGACATTCAATCTCATTTTACGAAATGCTTCAAGTTGTGCAAAATGATGTCAATTATATAACAGAATACGACCTATTTCAAATTTATTATTACGTTAAAACTCAATTTGTGTAACCAGTGAGTTTTTAAAAAGAATACGTAAGGCAAAAAATGGATGGAGATCTAAATGAATACACAATAGATCTTAAACTATTTCTAGGGATACTATATTTGTGTTAACCACCATAAATGAAAAGGGTGTTGACCGATTAACTGTATATTATTTATTTCATGGTTGACTATCAATTTAATTAAATGATACGCAGTACTGATTACATAAATACACTAATTGATCATTTTCCTTAACTAAAAGCTAAACTAGAAAAGTATCTAACAAAAATACCTGTTGTTATTACAAAAAATGAATTTGAATTATAAACTTCTACAACAATTCACTCTTTCGTTCAAGCTGATTTTATGCTTGAATTCACCTTTACTAAAAAATAACTCAAACATCATTTTTCCAAATAAAGAAAATTTATTAAATCTTTAAGAGTGAATATCGGAGAAATCCCAGACAATATTTATAAAAGTACTTGTAAATAACGCCCGCGACGAAGCCAAGATGAAATATTTATGACTGATTAGATAGACTAAATGCTTGATTGGAATGATGATGAATCAGAAGAAAAAGCTAAATGAAGAATTAGAACTGTTTTCTATGATATGAAAAGTTAATTAACTGACGTGATTTCATTATACATACGTTCTTCTTATTACAAATTCTTAGCTTTGTCCGATAATCATAATAGTTGGTAAGTTTAACATCACTTTCACTAAAAATTATAATGAACATCGTGATTCGATATATGAATAAACGATGAATTGAAAACGAAAGAAAATCGAGAGTGAGATAAATAACACTTTGTAAGAAAGTATATATAGAAAGATAACATTTTAATAATCAATATATTTAATGTTTATAACCTCATTTCGCCAAAATAACAGCGAATATTCCCACAACCACAACCACAATCAGAATAATTACCCAGTTAATTTCTTTTTCAACCTCAAATAGTCCATTTTCCATTTTTAATTTGAATTTATAAATATTTTAGCTTTTAATTCGCAAAAGTTTCTCGTCAATTTCTTAAATATCTGTTTCTCCAGTAATTTTAACGGACCCTTTATTTTTGTAAACGGCTGTGAATTTCTTTGGACCGTTTTAATATTTAAAGATTTATTTGTCTACTGTGAACTCTCGGTTACATTCGGCTACTGAAAATGATCCAAAGTTCAAGATTAGGTGTGAGATGGTTTGAGTTGGAGTTATTTTAAGTGTTGTACTTTGAAGCTAATTTAGAGTCAAAATAGTTCGATCATTAAATACGATTTTAAATTTAGTACTCGATTAATCTTTGTATTAATTTAACACTTAAAGCGAATTTGGAATTTTGAGCAGAACATTCTCATAAAATACATATAATCCAGTTTAGCTCAACTCGTATTTTATATTCATATCTGCAAGTACAAACTGTTCATATGGAAGAATAACTTTGATTTCATTATCATTTTATCTTAAAAATGGTATTTAATCACGAAATTCGTTTGTGAGCCACTAGCACTAGTCTTTCTAAAAAGTAGCCACAAAAAAGTCAGATGAATGATTAATGATAATTTTTGTCATTGCATTACTAAAGCACATCTTTATCATGGGATTACTGGCGGTACCAGGGTATTTAACAAATATTTAATTGATGCTGTTATCTGTTTTTTAATATTCGTGTGTTAGTTCTATATTTTCTTAATTTAGCATACTTAATTATATATTTTATTTAGATTAAGCATTTAACTATTTCAAATATATCTGTGGTATATAAACGGTAATACACTAAGCCTCCAGATTATTGTTATTTTCATTGATATAATATTGTTATCCAGAGAAAACAGGAAATATTCTTTTCCCAACATAACATAATTTCGCCTCAATACATTAATTATCCTGCGTAAATTAATTTTACAGTTGTGCAGATAAGTTAAACTCAAACATGTTTAATTTTAAAACACTGTTATCATAACTGACATTCGCAACTAAAGTGTCAAACTATATTTTATATACGTCCATTAACGGTAGTTATATTATAGCATTTTAATGTTATAAATCAGAAAGTTTATAATTTTATTTTAATTGATTATTATTACTTTAATATAGAATAATAGAAATTTAAGTTAATTTTTTGAAGCCCGGTATTCGCATTTTAATAAACTCTATTTCAATTTTGTTTAGTTCTAAAGACACCACTTAATATTAAATTTAATTATCCTTACATGTAAATTTCTTACCTAAAAGTTCAATTTCTTACATTTCGTTTATTTTAACAGCTATAATTATAAAATCTGATTATTATTGTATTATTTGACCGTTGATTTATTCAATATTATTATTTAATAATTAGAATAACTCATCTTAAGTTTTATTTACTTTTATTTAAATTACTTTTCTATTACAATCTATAATGAATTTATTGTTTTCAAATTTAAACCCTACCAGTTAACTTTGATATTCTGCATAGTACGGTAAATCGTTTTAGGAAATCAATATATTTTTTTCTTCGTTTTCTTTCAATTATTCTATTCTAGAACAAATTTAAAAGTGTATTTTACAGTTTACATCTGAAGATATAGTTACAGCTTAGTATTCTGATTTTGTTTATTTCAGGTTATAATATAACATATTTTTAGTTTATATTTTTGTAATAGAATATTTTACACCGCTATTCATGCATTTTGCATACACGGGTTCCATTTTATCTAACATCACGCACTCGTCATTATTATTAGAACACCTTACTAAACTGTTTAATCCATTTTCATAGTAGAATGTAAGTAACATATTTGTTTTATCAATAATTGATTCAATTCTGTATTGTACAACCTTTATAATTTGGTTTTACACCTGATATATGTTATTAACTGGAATAATTTAGTGTTTTTCTGCTTTAATAATAGCGAATAAAGGTATTTAATTTTCAAGAATCCAAATATGTTATACATTTCCGTTCAATTTTACGGATCTAGTACCTTCATCAAAATTTAAGACACAGTTAGTTTTTGTTAAATATTATATCTATATTTTTCTATATTTTTGTTCTTTCAATATATTATATTTTCCTTCACAAAATTATATTTAATATTATATATCTTATTGAGTTGCAAATACAGGTTCGATATCCATTAACTTAAAATCCGGAATTTCGTATATTTTTGTATTATAATCTATATTATAAAAATGTAATTATTGTGTTTCATCATTGTCGTAGTTAATTATTATTTCATTATTGATTTTAATTTTACACGTTTTTTCGATTCGATAAATACACATTTCAATTTATTAATTTTGTATAAACTGTATTTAACGTAATTGTTCAATTACGTTGTATTGTACATTGAAATAGTACTTATTTACTATGATATAATGTATATGTTCATTTGAATTCAGTAAAAGTTTTGTTTAAATAGTTTAAGTTTCGATTATTTTGTTGGTATTGAGTACGATCTGACATATATTGTCTTATTAAGATTCAAAAATTAACGATTTCATTTTCGTGCCCACTTAACATACATTTTGTGTTTCATTGAAATCGATACTGTAACTTTCACTTTCGATATTGATATATATTGGAACCACGCCAAAATTAACTGTTATACTATTATTTGAAGACGAAATGTCTATTTATATTATATTTTTGTTAGCAATATTCTCCAACTTAACTTAGTATTACGTATTTTCCTTCAAATTCTAAAAAATATATTATAATTTAGTCGTGTCCGTCATGTACGTGCAACATTTCAGTCTGGATAAATCGAAAAATACTTTTGGATTGTAACTTTTATCGCTTGAATTGAAGGTGACTACTTATCTAAACTCCTTTACTGTAACATACTCTTATTTGTTCAATAACATTAAATCAATATTAAATTAGCTTTTTGTCTATTAATATATTATGCATGGTATGCTTAAATATATGTTTCCACACACCTAATAATATATAGGGGCTTCAATTTATTTCGATAAGTTATTGCTGATATTTAGCATCATTTATCCAAATATAAATTGGTAATTACAGGGAGCTGTGGTACTATAACGCGGTAGTGCTAGTATGGCAGTTTATTCTGTGCATGAATCACATCCTTTTAATTCCTCAATTATTCTAATTGTTTATGTAGAATATTAATCTTGTGGATCGTGTTCTTTTAATAATAACTCACTTGTGTACTAATATGAATAGTTTGTATCTTGAACAGGCATTTTGTTCAATTAAAGTCGAAACTTGTATTCTTATATTTCAGAAACTTCTGGTTTGCAGAATATATTACCATTAAGTTAAAACCTAATATTTTTTGTTATATCAAACATTTTTTTATTAGAAAACTTATCTAAAAACAATTCTGGTTTTTCAAATATAGATATTTTTGACTAAATATTTCTACTATTTTTATAGTTTGGATTTGCAGGTTAAAATGTGAAGTATATATTTTATAATTCTTATTTGAACTGAGCTCCGAATATAGGATAACATTCTGCTTTATTATCAAGCTCAGTACCAGTATGCGGTCCATTTTCAAACATAAAAACCAAAGTATCAAAATTAATATCGGTACAATTCTATGTATTTTCGTACTTATAAAATATATTTTACACATATATTAAATCTAATTATTTGCCATGAACAGTAATAATGAAATCAGGACATGAGAAATTTACGCTTTAATGTTGGAACACAGTTTTAAACATGTTTTATTTATCGCAAATCGTAGCAATAATTACTACTTTCGTATCCTAGTATTCAGCGAATATATTATTCGCTGCTATTCGTGCTAGTTCTATTTGTCTAACCACAAAAAGCTAGAAATGTTATAGCTAAGTATTATTTTAATCATGTGCTAGAAATTCTGGTTGTAAAATAGTTAAATATGTTTAAATTTTGGTGTTGAAAGAAGATTAAATGAAGAATTCGTTTAGACTTCCATATTATTAATCGTTAATTTGAACATCCTTTTGCTAACAATATTTTATACTTTCGAAAAAATATTTAATCTTTGACAGTTATTCTATATTGTTAGGAACAAGAGCTAACAATATTTCAACTGCATGTAAACTTTCAAAAATTTAACTTCTACTGCCTAAAATACAATCTTTCCGATTTAATAAATAATAGAATTATTAAATAATGCATTAAAACCCGGATTGGGCCACAATATTATTGTAATTTTGTTAAAAATTAAGTTGTCGTGATTCTGATTCTGATCCCTATTCTAAAGTTATTGCATGCAAAAAGTCTTCTATTTTTTGATGAACATGAGCAGCTAAATAGAATATATTGCTTGTAGCTAGTGGCTATATTTGAATTTATTCACACGAGCTCTTTTATAAAATTTTAATAACAACATTATTATCAACGTTAACTTGAACAAATTTATCGTTTAACTATGTTCCCTTATCGTTTGCATTACTATTATCATCTATTTTCTGCTTTAAAATTTACATTTAATATTTAATTGCTTGAACATCAATTTTATTCATAATATACTTATGGCGGTCGATACCGTTGGTTAAACATCGCCATATTTATTAAGATTTAGAATATCTTACTCTGTTGAGAAGATCAACAATTACCAAATATGGGCTTATTGTAGACTATTGGTTTTGAATATTTTACAGTGCATTCCCCTAAATGCAAGATAATAAATTGATTATGACAGAACTCTGATCAGTTCTAGGTCCTGTTTTTAAACATGCGTTGCAAGAATCCCTTCCTAATATGTAATAGTTCTAATTTAACATGTATGGGTGAAGTTGTGGTGTGACAAGTGGACAGCACGATACAGTATCTGTTGTTGGATTATCTCTGGATGTAATCTAAGATTTCAAACATTTAATCCAATTTATATCGTTGTACAAACTAGCTTCAGTGCCTGAAGTTGAGTATGTAGTTTTTTAAATGCATATCGAATCTTCAAAAGTAGATAACTAGGTTTTACTCAGTGTATTTTAATGATTTTTGCTAAACATGTTTGTTAAAATTGTCGCAATCATATCTTCATCGAATGTGTCTAATATTTTCTGTTCATTGGAATGATTATATAAAACACTTTCAAATATTCCAAAGAGATCTTTATACATTACAGCTTCAAATGTAGTTAGACTTTACATGTTTCTCAGATTCTTAAAATAGAATTCGTACTTATATAGCTATTTTGATAGTAACAGCTCTTGCAATTCTGGCGGTCTGCAAAATATCAAACATGGGTTTGTGAGTAAAACTAGTTCCTCTTGATTTAACTATTCCAACAAATACTTCATTCTTTAATTTAATATTCTCGTAATTATTATTTGGGCGTCAATATTATTGTTATGTAATATCAAATCATTTAACTTGGTAATTTGCTCTATTGAAAGCTGTGCACTAGAGTTTCTCAAACAAACTTCATCCATTATCATCATTGGTTTCCAAGTGCATGATCTCATTAGATCAGATTCTGAAATTTGATTATGAGTTAATTTTCGTAAATCTTTTATATGTTAATTACTTGCAAATTTATACAACAAACAATTTTTTAGTCCATTGATATCAACAGGTAATGTATAGTCGTTATTTTACTTTGGAGCTAATTAATATTAGAATATACTATTTAAATAAGAGTTAAACCCATTAATATCATTTGTAAAACAAGTGATATTTTAAATATATTTAACAACAAATATATACATTTGCAAACTTGACTCCAAATTATCGATTTATTTAATAGATTATACTAATGATTTACAAGTCCAAGTTTAAAGTTAATTAAATTAATTATGAAATAATTCTTATCGGTGAAAATTTTAATTCAGCGCTTCTACCAGAATCTTTGTAAGTGATTTTAATTTTTACGGATATTATAGTTAGTCTTCAACACTCGCTATCACGACTTCGTTAATATCGTCGAATTTACATTTTAACAGGTTATTGTGAAAATCTGTAATAAAATTGTTTATATTTACATCAGCTAATTAGTAAAGGGGTTAGTTTTCGATTGTGTAATTTTCTTAAATATTAACTGCAAATACTGGTGTGGATTTAAGTATACCGTTAAAAAAATGAAAGAAATAATTTGCTAGATTAAATGTAGATTTTCCAGTTTTTGAACCTGATGCAAGAACGTAACTATTATTTTTAATTTTCTATGAATATTCTCTCTAAAATACAAAATTGCACAAAATGTGGCATAATTTAAACATATTAGAATGTTCTATAACTGTTTTAAGATGTGACATGTACAATTTGCTTGGCAGTACATCGTTTCTCAACATGAAATGAAATGGACTTTGGGTGAAATTATTATATAAGTACTAATTTTACGTTACAAAATAGCTTTCTTAAGCTTATCCAGTTTAATAAAACTCACAGCATATATTATTATAGGTGTGATAGAGGTTTTGTTTTAAAAAGTTTTCTGGTTTAAAATTCATATCAACAGTGAACAAAGAAAGAATAGATGTTAACATCAACGATGACGTTGCGTGTTAAGCGCTGAATCTTTCCAAATATATCATTACTGACTGCTAGTAGAAAAGTTTCTTGCTTAAATCAATAACTTCATTTGCGTCACAATCTTACTGAAAGTCAAATGTTTCATTTGTACAAATACAGTTAAACTGTATATTACTCTGGTACTAAATAATACTTTTTACAGTCTGTTTTGAAATATTATCCTGAATGTACTATGCAGAACCACAAATCATATTAGTTCCAGATTAAATCAAGAACAACCCAAAGTGAGCCCATATCCAGTGAAATTCACAATCTTTTTGCTTTGTTAGCTCTGCATACAATATCTTTCTAGAATTATATCTCTGAAGCGTAAAATTGTCTATTATTTTCATATTTAGCTTATTTTTAAAACTAATTTTCAGGTGAACTAATATCATCAACAACAGCAAATCTTGTTATGCAGTAAAGTCTTCAGGGATAGTTAGTTCTACTTCTGTGTCATAGAAAATACTAAAATCTGTATCCATGTTGACGAACATTTATTTAAACACGCTATCAGAATTTTAACGATATAGTAAACGCAAAGTTACATTTTCATAGTTCATATCGTCACACAAGATAACCTGTTAATACGTATACTATGTATAAACAAATCAAATAAATGAGTAATATTATATGTTAGATTGATTTATTATTGATTTAATAGCATTTTATCGCCAAGAGATAATTATACAAGCAAAACTATCATGAATAAGACGAAACGCAAAAAGTGAACAACTCGATATGAAAGCTACACGTTTTTCTGATATAAATGTTATTTAGTAACATGACTCACAATATATAGGACATTGGACATGGGAATATGTACATTTTGAGACATATGAAATTATATTATTTTCATGATACTCGTATATAAATAATTATAAATATACGTTCCTGCATAAATCTACTCCAACTAAAAAGTGAATGTGATATCTTGACATCCATTATTTATTAATACTAGTTTATTTGCCAATATATCGTATATAACTAATTATAACAGGCCTAGAAAATTTATAATGTTTTCACAAATACTAAATAACTTATTTTGCCCCATATAAATTGAAAATGTCCACAATTATCTTTAAAAAATTATAGGCGCTTAAATATTCACTAATGAAATTCTTTAATTTGATGGTGGAAGTAAATGAAACTATCAACTACGTAAAATATAACTTTGTATGGAAAGCGAAACTTGAACATCTTCTAATATGAAATCAATTAAAATTATCTGAAAGATACAATCATAAAATGAGGCTGTGAATCAATAATTGGAATAAGTAATTATAAATTTCGTCAAAACTATTTAAATGAATTCAATATATAGATGAATTTAGTGTAAGGATCTATTAACATGTAACATGTAACTTAATAATAATATTTAATTAAATTATTATTTTAATGTTGACTAGAATAAGGAACTCGTTGTAATTTAATATTCCATTTTTTCTGAAAGAATTTTTTTAGAAAGGAAAGGAAATGTGATGTAATGATCAGAGAAAAAGTGACCAGTATAGACGTAATTTACGATGTGATGTCTTCATATTCAGGTAAAAATATGCTATATTTATATTTCAAGTGAGTTTTGTGAATATTTACAAATAATATCAAATAATTGAATTATTAAAGTAAATAAATCTCATTTTAAGAACAAACGCATTGCAATTGCAGATATGTTATCTCCAGAATCTAATCTGAAAGACTCATCTCTTAAAGTTATAGCTGCAACGCCAGCTGTCATTGATCTATGGACCAAAAGTGCTGCATCTACATCACTGAGAACATCCCAAACGCCATCACAACATACAATTACCCAAGCGTCTTATTTTTATAAAGTGTAAACATTAATATACGGTGAACATGTTACTGAAGGTTTATAAGTAAAATCTCCAAATCCTCTGGCAACAGCTAATGTAGATAAAACTCTGCCTTAATGTACATAGCCTCCTACGGATTCAATTCTTCTTTTTTCTTCTGGTAAATCAGGTTTGTGATCCTTAGATAAACGAAGAACAATATCGTTCGGATTTAACTTGGAATTAACTGTTTCGTCAAAAGTTTTGTTCACAAAGTAGTCATCAAAATTAAATTCTTACATAATGTCATTAATTTATGTTTGAGACTGTGTTAATGAGGTAGGCTTGAATATTTTGCCAGCCTACTATGAAACTTCAGTTTGATCTACCGTCGAATTTCGGGATATGACGGATTTGGATTATTAAGCAGATTCAATTCTTCTTGCTGAACCTTCTTCTCTTACTAAAATAGCTCTGGAATCTCCAGAATTTGCACTAATAACAGTATGCTCTGTTATGAATGTAATTACGCAAGTGGATCCTGCTGGCGATTATCTTTAACGAAGTGTTTCATCTACACGTTGGAAAACAGAAAACATAAGGGGTTCCCAGATTTTATCTGGTAACTAATAAGCGTACTACAGCCCAGTCGCTCGTAAAATAGCATTTAATGTATCCGCAAAACAAGCTGGGAACAGATTACCACATTATTGAGCAATTTCAATACCACCGTGTCCATCAAATAGACAGATAAGAATTTCATAGTGTTCATTTGCTTTGAATTCCATATTCATGCGTTTATATCTAAATTCTTAAAAGTCTGCGTGAATTGCTACTATATCCTCCATTTCTGGTCTTCTTCCAATCGTTTCTGAAAGTGAAATGGTAAAGTCTTAAATAGCTGGTTGTGCTCCATTATTTTCTGTCATTGTGCTGCTGCGATCAGCTTTTGATTCCTTACCACTGCATAAAATTCTTGCGATTGATTTTACATATCCTTCTTGAATGGAGATGTATTTGAATATTTTATTCATCAGTGCTGATTCTTCTGGTGTAAGGTCAGTTGGGAAGTATTCTGATGTGCAATATTCGATGTAGTTATCGCTTCCTTTTCCGTGGCAGTCTCCGGCCATTTCACCTGAGTTGAAGAGTCTTACGAACGCGCCTTCGAGCAGATCATCGTATGCTTGGCATACAGCTTGGTTTCTGTTCAAAATCTTGATGATTTTTTGTTCGTATTTGGCAGAGATGGAGCATCCGGTGAGCATGATCTGCTGTAGTCTGTAGTTTCCGTTTAGCATCTGTTTGTACAGATATGCGAGGCATTTATCGTCGAATGTTGGGTTATCGCTGAAGTCTATGTAGCTCAGGTTCTTCATGTTGTGCACGATTTCAAATAGTGCCTTGCTCGATAATTCGCCCACTCCGCATCCGGCCATGCCCAAAAATTACAGGTCAATGTGATTCTGCAGTGAGTCGATTATTTTTGAGCAGTCGCTGTCGTCCATTTTGTTCCTGGAGACGTCCAAACCGAACAGGCCGTGCTTGACAGCCATGAGCTTTGGAACCTCGTAGAGGAACGCCTCTTGTTCGTTGATGCTGATCTCGTCGCATCTTCCGATTTCCTCCAGTTTTGCTCTCTTACGGGCGAGTCTGAGGAGCCCTTCGCATATATCGCAGATGGCCTTGTGCGATAAGCCGCAGCCAACGAGTGAGAGGAACTGGAGGTTCACGGTGCTCGCGAGCCACGCACCCATGATCCCGGACTACGCATCACTAATCGGCTGCTTAGTCAGGTTCAGCGTCCGGCAAATATCAACCGTGTTCAGCGCAAAAATAAGGGAAGTCACCAACTCGGGAGACACAATCTCGTGGAAAGACAAATCAATCACCGCAGTCGTTAGCGGCCAGCCAAATAGCTGGTAAATCATCTTCATGAAATGACCAATAGAAAACGGTGAACAAATCGGCACCTCTCGCCCAGTGGACGGAACTTTTTCTATTCGCAATTACCTCTACCCTTTATTTAGCTACGCAGAAATAAAAAGACCAATGTCGTCGAGGGCGGTCTCATCGATAGCTATCTAATGTTTATCCAAGCCTTAGTTAATCGTCTTGTATTTAGTTTTTGTGTATAAAATTAATTTTTTAAGCATACTTTCGTAATATGTACTTGCTTGTTTAGAACCAAGGCAACCCATTCGGTGGAGTGGTATTAAATGTAGTTTAACACAAAATTAAATATACGCATGAGTTTAATATGTTTAGCTAAATTTCAGTTAAACAACAAATTAATTCCAAAATTTCAATTTACATCATTGTAACTCATAAAAACGTAACCAGCATATAAAAATTATGTTAAAAGTTTAACAGCCAATATTATCATAAATAATAACAGTAATTATGTATTAAACAAAATGAGCTGATAGATTGAGATAAAATATTTATGTGTAATTTATTCAATATTAATGAATACTATAGTATTAATATAAAGTTATGAATATTAGCCGTAATTTGAACAACCAAATTAAGTTTCTACCTAAATGTTGATAAAAACAGATAATTTCTTTTATCATAAAATTTTCAATATAAATTAAAAGGAAATCTCAGTGACCTGGCTTTGGTTCAACCTTTCCTTTACCTACTTCAGACCAGTTAGTGCTTAAAACAGTACCGCCTGATTCTTGCATGCTCTTCATCATAGCTTTCTTTCTCTCATCATCACCACTATTGAAGATGTTTTAGAAGAAGTCGTTTAAGTTGTTGGATTTATCAGCTTCACCGATTTTATCGAGTTCTTTGTACTTCTTTTCCTTGGCAGCATTGATACGGCCTTCGCACTTTAAAAGGACTGGGAAATGAGCTGGTGTGCCAGTAGAGATCATTCTGATTTCGGCCTTGGTCTTCTTCAAGGTGACAGAGAGATCTTTTACGGTTCCATACAAATCGAAGTGATGTTCTTCTCCACGGAGAGTCAAGTAAAGCTGAGAGGCGTCAGATTCGTGCAAACGAACGGTGACATCACCTTCTTGGAGATTCTTCTCGTAGAGCTCAATACAAATATTGGTACCAAGTTCATACCATTTGTAATTTATCTTTGGGAAGTTTCTGGCTTCTAGCTTTTCAATGGCTTTTATACGTGCGTATTGCTCTTCTTCAGTTTCCTATGGCTTATCCTTGTTTTCCTGATCACTCATTAGTATGGAGTGGAAATCAATTGGAGTGGATTTAGAAGTAGGAACGATTATTTATCATTATTCTGACTTATTAGCACACTATCCTTAAGTGCCTAATTTATATCAATCAATTTAGGAAATAACGTGCTTAACGTTATTAGTGACACTTTTTAACACATTTATGTTACCATAAATTAGTGGTGTTATAATTAGCTTCTTAGAAATATATTGTTTTCATGGTATTTAAAAATATTTAAATATTTAAGTCGGAAAAATATCTTAACACAAATAACTTGAAAAATTAAATATATACACATTTTATCACTATATCGCCTTAAGCATCGTCTGAACGTAATCCGGCCCGATCTTTGGGACCCAAATTTTGGCGACTTTAAGTTATGGTGATTCTCTTTGCGCTACATTAAATTTGCTCATTAAATTCTTTATTTTAAGTTATAATTTGGTGTGTGATTCGTTCATAATCTGTTGGACGCGTTCGGGGACTTTTGGATCAATAAAAACCATTTCTTCGATTGATTCGTTAGTTTTTGTTTCATCTAGTTGTAGTTTTAGTGCGTTTATCGCGTTTAGTTCGTTTTAGAGCGAATCTGTGTTTAATTATTCGATTTTATTCAATTCGTACTCGAGATCCTCTTGTTTTTGCTGTTAAAATTGAATCTCGTTATTCAATTGTTAAACTTGGGATTCGTCGTGTTACTAAATCAAATCCTTGAATTAATTAATAATAATCGTTTTGAAGTCGAAAGTAGTTTGCGATGGTTTTAAGTACATCTCCAGTTCTTATTGGAATTTACTATCGATTTCGAGCAAAAACGGCGAGAAATAATCCATTTGTGATGTGAAAGTGTGCTTCAATACTTGCTTTAAATCAATTCGCTGCTAAATGGCCACATTCTGCAAGAAAAAGGACTAAAATACAGAAATGAATTATTGGTACTCGTCAGCTGTGCACAGTCTGTTGTTTATTATATCCTGGGCCACTGATAAATTCAATGACAGGCGCACGTTATCATTCACGAAGAAATTGGAATAATTGTTAGTGCAGAGCAATTTGGAGACCTAAGCTGCAAGTAACGCGAAATCGTTCGTCTCAACTATTTTTAAATCCTTACTAATGAGTTCGCTGTAAATTTTGATTATTTGTGAGTAGCCAAGTTTTTATTTAAACTGCTCTTATAAACGCCTTAATTATAATTCGGAGAGGAAATTGGCGTTTATGTGTTAGAAGATAAATATTATATATTAGCATTTTAGTTCGGCCTCGAATATTCTTTTAATTAACGTAAACTTAATTTGTAATTAATCGTCCTTCAAGTGTTGGATGAAAAGAGTGTTGAATTCAACTATTTGGAGCTCCATTAGCTTATTTGCTTCAATTTGTAGATTTTAGTGCAAATTGTACAACGAAAGCATAAGTTCAGGCTTTAATCCCATTTTGTACTTGTCTGCCAACTATTTCACAACCACAGTGAGCAACACATCTTCATTATAATCACTTTCAATTTACAGTGTATCGCATAATCTCTAAATAAATATTTACTGCTCAACAACACCTCCAAGAATTGCAATATCGCTTTACTCAGTTAGTTGCTACTATATTTGCTTTATCAAATCGTTCAAATGCACTGTCATTTCATCCAAACTTTTTTATTATGTAAGTAAAAACTATGTGCGGTCATTAAACGTTGAATTCAGTTCCTATAATGACTCGTGTTTTACTTCCATGTTAGCTTATTATGTAAGCAGATTAAAATGTTGATCTTTAAGAGCACTTGTTTTTGTGCGCTACTATTTCAATTAATCGCTCAAATCTTTTTGTTATTTCTTAAGCTAGGAGATTACACTATGAATTTTAAATGTTGAATCCTAGGTACTATTTAACTGAAGTTACTGCATTATTAGTTTATTATCAGTTTCAAATTTTTATATTTGCTTTTATTTATCTTATATTTCATTTGCAACGCAATTCACAGTTGTATCCGCTATAATTTTTGATTTTATTACTTAGTTATATTTATCGTATAGTTCAGTTTAATACGGAATTAACTCTTATAATTAGTTTATAATTACACTGTAGTCTTCAGTGAGACGAATCATATATTCTTGCTCTAAATCGATGGACTCTTGATTATCATTCATTTCAGAAGTGGTTATTAATAGATTATAATATAGGTTTATATATTAAATATTAACATTATAAATAGTGTTTTTCACTTTTCTTTCTCGTTTTTCATGGTTTGTTTGATTTTGTCGATGTGGTTTTGAACTTTTTGTTTATTTTGCACGTCGGATATGATTCTTTCAACGATGCCGCTTTCCCAGCTCTTTTTGCTCTGGTAGTAGATGAAGAATATGAGCAGAAGTGCGAATACGCCGGTTGATCCGCAGAGTCCTTTCATGATGGTGAGATGAACTTTCCCTTGGAATTCTATGTGCAGATCCGGTGCACCGTGAATGTGGTCCATGTTCAAATTTGATTTTACCAAAAGTACATTGTACTCTTCCAGATCGAACTATCCCTCGAAGTACTTGCAATTTTAGTGGCTGAATTATTACTGTTCAACACTAAGTAACACTTTAAAGTCAAATTCAGATAAATGGTGCGAATAAAGTTTCAACTAGAACGTGCAGGCCTTTGAACTGTTACACGTTAATGTTTCAGCCAAATTTACGCTCTAAAATCTATGTACTTCAGCGCAAAATGTTCTGTAGCCCTCAACGCAGAACTTGTCCATCAGTACCACCTCTTGTGTGTCTGAATAAACGAGCTTCATCCCAGCAAAATTCATTGTAGTATTTGGAGCAACAGTGAACTGCAAAACGGGCTTAGAGGACTTGAAGTGGAAGGAATATGTTATGTTACGCGGGTTATATAATTGCTTAGCTGATTAACAGGCGTAAAAATCATGGCGGATATCGTGCACGTGCCAGTGGTTGGTTAAATATGGGCGGACAGATTTCTGCTAAGTGGGGGTTAAATAGTCAGCGACGTTCACGTAAAAATCATTGCCAAACAAAAATGATGGGATCTTAACCGTTTTGTCGCCAAAGGTGTTATACAGCTTCATCGAACCGTAACTTATCATAGAGCAGCCAAACACGAGAAAAGCTACAACTGATACTATTTACGAATAAAATTAGCCCTTAGCAGTATTTTAACGCGCATTTTGCAAAGCTTCGTCCACGGCCTTTTACTCAGCTTCTGTTAACTTAGAAGGCTCTGATGTCATTGTGGAGTGATACTTGTTTAATTTCAAAAATAATAACAGATAAAACTTAATTAGACAAATAGCGTTATTTAAATACAAATCCTAATGTTTAAAAGTCAAGTTGTTGTTTATAACCCCCATAAAAACAAACAATGAAACTGTATTTAGTATTTATTCGTATAAATATACATGTTTACTGTTTTCTATCAGTGTTTAGCAACGAGGGAAGTGCATGTACATTCATTTTCAATTATTATTGTAAATCACGTATTTCAATGTAAACTAGTGCATATTTAAGTATATTGCGCATAAAAATAGTTGAATTCGTTATTGTTCCACTCCACTGATGAAGAAAATCTAGTTGTAGATTCAGCTGTAAACGGTGTAGTATCCTCCGAGTGAGCCTCAGCCGGTTCTCGAGTCTACCATATTCGAGCTTGGTGCGCGTGTGTAGGGTATTATTCAGTTAACTCCAAAGTAGCCTCTATCCTGTGATTCGCTCCAGATTCAGCTCCAGGGTAAGATTCAGGGCTCAAAAGTAACCACCGAGGACATTTACTCGCACAATGTTGACCTTTAAACCCCGAATGCATTTGAAGCGAACGTAACCAGTTCTGTTCCGTTTTAACTCTCAATGGACCTCCCCGCGTCCTCGTTCGTGAACAAACGCGGTTCAGTTGAATATCAAATTATCTGCAAAGTGATGAGCAAGGGACAGGCTCTAATTGAACAGAAGATCCCAGTTAACTACATCAAGAGGTCGAATCTGCTGAAATCGGTTCAGGCACCACTAGCTCACGTGTACAACAAGGGGAATTTCGTGCTGTACGTGCAGGCACTTGAATCAATTTTATCGGCTGCTGATATATTCACCGGGAGCATATAATTGATGTGCGCAAGCATTGAGCTGTAAGATGTTGAAATAAAAATATACAGGCACGAATAAATAGGTTTGGCGAAAGAACAACAATAACTCATGACAATACTGCTCTGCGAGCAACTTAAAAACGGAGACTCAATCCCATTCTGCATCCCACTAGGAGGACTCGTTCTACAACCCACACTCAACTTCCAACAAATATTCATGCAAACCAGGCTCGGAATTTCATTCGTAGCCGAAGGAAAGAAAGATGAAACACAAATAGAAATCATCATAAGAGAATGAACATTTTATTTTAATACAGATTTATAAATAATAATATAATTAAACATAAATTGCTTATAATTAGCATCACACTAAAGAATAGCTAACTACATAGATTCTTCCGTCATCCAATCTATCACTTGTCTTGGACACGCTAGAATCATTGCAATCCCACATTACACCATCCTGCTTTACTATAGCTGTATAATGACCACCGCCTGTGCTACCAGAATGTAATGATGCAGCATTAAATTCATATTCAAAGGATGTTTGCTCCGCTTCAGGGTGCAAATACTTACTAAGATCAGCTTTATCGGAAAACTCAACTGAATCTGTGATTTTTAGTCCACGACTAGAAAAGCGTTTCAAGACAATTATGAGTTATTTAGGAAGAGTCCATAAATGTTTAGACAAAGTTGCTTCTGCATTCTATTTACATTTAGCACACTTTCTTGAATTAACTTCCTGTGTTTAGAAATAGAAATCTAAACAATCAAGTAAGTTCGGTTTCTTATTTATTTTCAGGAGTTTATCACAATCTATTATTATTTATTGTTCAGGAATAAAAGTAAATGATGTATGTTTACAGTTAGAACATGTTACTTCTTAAATAACATGAAATTGTAGAACTTCTTAAATTGGAGAATTCTCAAATTTTAATTAATAATCATGATACAAACTGAATCCTTCTTATACTTTAAGCTCGTCGTAATTTAATTCAACATATGCTGGTTTTTCAGATACACTGTTTAATTCACGATGAGCCAAGTCAAGGAACTAAACGATGAATTCATGTGAGTCCTATTAACCAAACCCAGCGAACATTCTATATTTTACTCCCATTAATTATTTTATTTCAGATGGGTCAGTTCTACCAACAGTACCTCTTAAATTTATCAAATTAGCCATTGCAACAGTAAATTTCCCTTTCTTGTTTTCAGTAATAGCTTTTCCAATGTATTTTGAGTTTGTAATCAACTGAAGTGCTGCATTCATATAACATGTATTTCCTAAATTTTAAAATCCTACTGGTTTAGGCATTTTGCTTTTGAGGTGTGATATGATAGACTTTTCACCTATATTATATATAAATATACTTATTAATATATTTTCGCACCATAACCAGAATGTAAATTAGGAAGGTAAATACTGCTCCAACATTTTCTAGAGTCAATTAAACCTCAGTGTCTGCTATTACTCCATAAAAACAGGTTGCATTACGTTAGCCAGAAAAGCTCGAGTCATCCTTAAAGATAGAAGATATTTAGAACGATATTGAGATTCACTCTGATTTACCTTCTTCAGTTCCACAATTCCCGACTAAAAAGACGACTCCGTAGTAAAAACAAGTAATTAAGCCAAAAGAGTCTCCAAACGCAGTTGCACCAAAAGATTCACCTCAAGCCCCAGAGCAGAAGAAAGTGGAGTTCGCGGAGGAAACGGAGGAGTTCACTGGGATCTACGGCTCGAAGATCCACAGCTTCGACATTCAGAAACTGGACCAGCAAATCAAGGACAAGATCAACATGATCGACAAACCAAAGCACTCCGAAAAGCTCAAACAACCCGACAAACATAACGAAATAAAACCCGATTCCAAGCCCAAATCTCAACCTCAAAAACAACCCATTTAAACAACAACAACAACAACAAAATAATAATCCGTCCTCCACAAA
Source organism: Hexamita inflata (assembly GCA_963988835.1). NCBI lineage: Eukaryota > Fornicata > Diplomonadida > Hexamitidae > Hexamita > Hexamita inflata. The sequence continues at coordinate 169,884 of CAXDID010001008.1, forward strand.
CCCTCCACTTTATCCACTCAAAAAACAACACAAAAAACTGAAGGTCCAAAAACAACGCAGAAGAAAGAAACTGTAGCCCCGAAAACGGACATGGTGAAGAAAGTGACACTTTAAAAAGAGGCGCTGAACAAAATGAACCCGACCGAACAGGAACTGGGCCTGAGGAGAACACAATAATTGCAATATTTAGCACTGCTGGCGAGGAAGGAAAGGCTCATGCGCCTGGACGCGAGCAGGAACAGTATATTGGACGCAGTTCAAATACATAAAGAGAAAATAATCGAACTGCAAAAAGTTAAGAGCGAGAAGGAGTACGCGGAGGTGGTGCACCCACTGTTGACGAATATGAACCAGGAACTGCTAGAGGAGTCGAAACACTTACTATTACTGCCACTGGACTACATTCAAGACAAAATTCAAAACTACTTCGACCTCACGTAGTACTTCAACAATTAATAAATAAACGGCGTGCGGGTTGGAAGTGATTTGCAATGCCAAGAAGACCTGCAAAAATGCGAAGAATTTCTGAGGAAAATGTGCGGACAACTGCAAGACGGAGTTGGAGCCGAAGTTGAAGGACTCGACTCAATCCAACAAATTTGCGAACGCATCCAAGTGCTGCAATATGAAGTCAGCTCGCTGATGTTGTGAATTATAATAATGAATAATATGTTATACATCAATTTTATCATTCCATCTTCATCTCATTTATGATGACAATCAATGAATCTAAGTTTAGTTAATTCTCATAATATTGATGTTGTAATATGTTTATAATTAAGTTAATAATTAGGTTTTATTAATAATAATTGTAAATATCACCTTATTGTTTGTCGTTGTGGATAATCATCACATTGGCGTTTCCCTGATGTAAGACTTTCCCAGGATCTTTATTCGTTTTAGGGTCATCTGGAGCTATTTTGCTTGATTTAAATTGGCCGTACGTTGGGCTAAACTTTGGCTGGTGTTTGACAGGTGCTGCAATGAGATCGTACTGAGAAACATATGAAATTGCATACGATGGGATAACAAGATTATAAAGAGAAATATTTTAGAAATATTATAGATATCATATAGTATAGAGATCAGTTAACATTCTATAAATATTTTATAGAAAATACACCAGATGATAGCGAGAAGTTAGAATTCTTATTTGAGTCAACATTTGGAGTACATCCTGTTTATTTTACAATTGATGAACTTATAGAAAAAATAAATGTTATGATTTCATAAAGGGAAATTTATTAGAATATACCATAGAGTAAAGCCAACCAATAAGCGTTAGAAAACTGAGAAAGACGTTATAACGCGTTAGAAAAGGAAAATACATTAGAAAAGTCTCTAACGTACATGACGTTAGAAATTAAATCATAATTTGCACTATATATTAATAAACAATATAAATCAACTTTACAGTTATATTATACCGTATTATAGTAATTAAACTAATTTAAATGTAAAAATTCATTCAATTAAAGCTTTAAACGCTTGTAAAAACGATAAAATATAATATATTATTATACGTGTTTTACAACTATAAATTATCTTTCTACGTTATATTTTAGTGTTCTGAGCAAAATATTGTATATTAAATGTTTAAATTACTCCTTAATATCATTTTAAAGCAAGAATATTTATAAATATTTCAAATATTTTAAGTGAAGTGGAAATACGGAATTTTATTATTTGTATAATACTATAATACGTCAATCCCCACAAAATTAATAAAAGTGTAACGTGCTTGTAACATCTGTTTTAACGCGAAAAACGTTCGCGTTTTAAATTATTACTCAGTAGTGTTTTATGTCAAAATAATATTAGTTACTGGATAACCCAATTAAATTCAGATAATTATTAAGTGAAGAAAATGGAACCAGGTTCAATTTAGACTAACGAAGCATGAATTGCTGGAATTGTTAAATATCAGTGCTTGACAAATAAAAAGAATTTTAGTAACGAATAGATAGTCAAATTCATTCGAAGACATTGCCAATAAAATGTTATTATTGACAGTATTATTGACAGCAGTCATTATTATAACTATTTCGCTAACTGTGTACAAGTGATGATCTGAACATAGGGGTAGTGAAGTGTAAATATAAAATATCAGTTTTACTCACAGTTATAAATACTCCTAAGTTCGCGTTTCCCCCTCATAAAAAGCTTCTAGCTCGCACAAAAATTGTCTGTAAAAAGCCTTTTTGCTAAAGAGATATCTATTAATTCTATGTTATATTTGATATTGTGAAGAGAATTGAATCAATCGCGTTATAATTATACTTATATACTGTATTATTAATGAATTATTACAAACTGAAAATAAATCGTTTAACATATTCATAATCATCGACAGAATTTTCCGTTGGATATATAATTATTTTTCTCTGATCATCACATTTCCTTTCTAACCAATGATCAATAAGAAACCAACAACATTCCTCTCTAACCAAATTTCTCGCATGGCTAATTGAGTTTGTTTTGGAGATCTTTTTGTTGAAAGCATGTTGAGTAGGGGAGTTGCGAGTGAAAAATACCATTAAAATTAAAATGTTATTAAAACACTATAATAACGAACGATTAGGCTCGGTGTTCGACGTTAGAGCTGAAGAGGCATTGCTGGAATACCAGCTTTGCTTAGTGTGGTCGATGATGGGTTCATTCGGTTGCGCTTCTCGTTCCTCGCCGCGTCCAACTTTCTGAGATGCGGCTCGGCCAAATCGGTTGCGGAAGGTAAAATCCCCCGATTCAAAGTGCTGAGCTGGCATCATCAAGGATCTGTATGGCTAAGGGCAAGCCATCAACGAGCTTTCAGGATTGGAAAGCGGCAACCGCTCCATTGCTTCCTTAGAATTGCAGATGGTACGACGCAGGTGGATTCCCGTATAGATCTACTTGCACGAAGCAGCCGCGTTACGCCCCTGGAGGCGTGTACCTGAGTCGTTGGTCGCCTTGGCTGCGGAGGTGCGCCTAACGTACATTGGTGTATCTAAAACAAATGATCATTCGCGTGAACTTACAGTTCCTGTACAGAAGACCGAACTAGTATAAATGAAAGTTAAGTAAGTAGGATATATGTTATAATTGTTATAATAGTTGCCCGTGAAGACATGCGCTTGAAACGTAGACCGTGCAAGTATAAATGAAAGTTAAGTGAGTGGGATATATATATATATATATATATATATATATATATATATATATATATATATATATATATATATATATATATATAAAATAATATTCAATCAATTTCCATTACCATAAATAATTTATCCAAAACTACTACAACCACCTTATCCACATACAGTGCATCCCGTATATCCTTAAGTATTTGTACAACTCGCTGTTACAGCGCTTGCAGCTATAGATGAAAGTTATGCTTTAATATTATTAATTTATGTTTGTAAATTGTAAACTTGTTAATTTAGTTATGTATTAATTGTTGTTGTAAAAGAATTTAGATTTGATAGTTATGTATTCACTGTATTTAAATTTGTATTATAATCCGATTTAAATTAATTTAATGTTACATTAATTGAATTTATCAGATTTTACTATGTAATAATTTAAGACTGAACACTTGAATTTAAAGAATTTAGTTTCGTTATTGTAGTTTAAAGTGAGTTATTTATCTCTTGTATATTATATTATACTTAATAAAATTTATCGGTAGTTAATGAATTTAAACTTTGTATATCTTATTAATTTCTTTATAGTAAGGTATTTAAACTAGTAATATTATATGCTAATGATTCGTTAACAAGTGTCAGCTATGTATTTAAATAAGAATCCTGTTGTAATATATATTACGTGATCTGAGAGAGATTTCTTGTAATATAATTATCTAATTGACTGTAATTACTTATAATTTGTTCATTGGTTGCTTATAATTCTTATTAGAATAATAAAGAGTTTGTTTGTAATTCTTGATCAAGATATTATAACTAATTGATTATATTAACACATATACTAAAATTTAAAATGTATCCGTACATACAAATACACTGGTAACCATCAAAAATAAAAGGTTGTTGACAACTTAATGTATAATTTGCATTAATGTTACCATTAGCAAGTCCTGTCAAACACAAACCATAAACAGGCATATTTAAACCAATGCATATGTTTTCGCATAATAATACAACATTTTGAGTTAACATAAGCTTCATCATATAGTTATTACCAACAATATTTTCACTATTACTGCAAATTTATACTCCATTTGTTTATATTATTAATTGCGGAATATTAATTTTTGATATTAAATTGCCACTATTATTACTATATATTTAATTATATCCTATTATTTAAATATTTATTAACTCAAATACAATATCATCCATAATTACTTAAATTAATCCAGCAAACTATTATGATTAAAATCTAAATTATACTTATGTATTCGAAATTAATAGTTTTGACATTGAATTTTACATTATTGTAGATAAAAATTAACCTAAAGCGGTAAATATTAGTGTTGAATTATTTATACTTGTATCACATTTTTAACATATTAATGAACCAAACACAATTTCAAATTTAATACTTACATTAATTAATGAATGCTAAATATATTGTAATTAACTACTAATGCCAAATACTGCAAAATTATTAATATGAACTATATCTAACTGCAATATAGTCTCTGCCACTGCATCTGTCTAAATAAATATATTACTGGATTATTAACTAATAATCATATTGTTATTTATGACAATATTATTTAACACTTTTGACTTTTGACAATAACTGTATTAATTATTATCTACCAGTATTTCTTTTGAACATACATTTCGACTAACTTATATTTATCTAAATACTATAGAACATAACATATTTAATTTTGTAAATGTTTACTTTAACCTTTCTTCCTCTTTATTATATGAAATAATAAAAGAAAAATTACACTGAGTAGCTCGGAAACATGTAACGTATGTTTAACATGTTAAACAGCAGTCAAATAAATAAAATGTCAAAGAACCGGGAATCGATTCCTCGACGTCTATAAGAATTCAATGAACTATATACAGTATATACCATTAGACTATCAATACTTAAGTAAAATCGTTAAATTATACCTTGATATAAGCACAAATAGGTTACACATGTTTAACATGTTAAACATACGTTACATGTTTCCGAGCTACTCAGTGTAATTTTTCTTTTATTATTTCATATAATAAAGAGGAAGAAAGGTTAAAGTAAACATTTACAAAATTAAATATGTTATGTTCTATAGTATTTAGATAAATATAAGTTAGTCGAAATGTATGTTCAAAAGAAATACTGGTAGATAATAATTAATACAGTTATTGTCAAAAGTCAAAAGTGTTAAATAATATTGTCATAAATAACAATATGATTATTAGTTAATAATCCAGTAATATATTTATTTAGACAGATGCAGTGGCAGAGACTATATTGCAGTTAGATATAGTTCATATTAATAATTTTGCAGTATTTGGCATTAGTAGTTAATTACAATATATTTAGCATTCATTAATTAATGTAAGTATTAAATTTGAAATTGTGTTTGGTTCATTAATATGTTAAAAATGTGATACAAGTATAAATAATTCAACACTAATATTTACCGCTTTAGGTTAATTTTTATCTACAATAATGTAAAATTCAATGTCAAAACTATTAATTTCGAATACATAAGTATAATTTAGATTTTAATCATAATAGTTTGCTGGATTAATTTAAGTAATTATGGATGATATTGTATTTGAGTTAATAAATATTTAAATAATAGGATATAATTAAATATATAGTAATAATAGTGGCAATTTAATATCAAAAATTAATATTCCGCAATTAATAATATAAACAAATGGAGTATAAATTTGCAGTAATAGTGAAAATATTGTTGGTAATAACTATATGATGAAGCTTATGTTAACTCAAAATGTTGTATTATTATGCGAAAACATATGCATTGGTTTAAATATGCCTGTTTATGGTTTGTGTTTGACAGGACTTGCTAATGGTAACATTAATGCAAATTATACAATAAGTTGTCAACAACCTTTTATTTTTGATGGTTACCAGTGTATTTGTATGTACGGATACATTTTAAATTTTAGTATATGTGTTAATATAATCAATTAGTTATAATATCTTGATCAAGAATTACAAACAAACTCTTTATTATTCTAATAAGAATTATAAGCAACCAATGAACAAATTATAAGTAATTACAGTCAATTAGATAATTATATTACAAGAAATCTCTCTCAGATCACGTAATATATATTACAACAGGATTCTTATTTAAATACATAGCTGACACTTGTTAACGAATCATTAGCATATAATATTACTAGTTTAAATACCTTACTATAAAGAAATTAATAAGATATACAAAGTTTAAATTCATTAACTACCGATAAATTTTATTAAGTATAATATAATATACAAGAGATAAATAACTCACTTTAAACTACAATAACGAAACTAAATTCTTTAAATTCAAGTGTTCAGTCTTAAATTATTACATAGTAAAATCTGATAAATTCAATTAATGTAACATTAAATTAATTTAAATCGGATTATAATACAAATTTAAATACAGTGAATACATAACTATCAAATCTAAATTCTTTTACAACAACAATTAATACATAACTAAATTAACAAGTTTACAATTTACAAACATAAATTAATAATATTAAAGCATAACTTTCATCTATAGCTGCAAGCACTGTAACAGCGAGTTGTACAAATACTTAAGGATATACGGGATGCACTGTATGTGGATAAGGTGGTTGTAGTAGTTTTGGATAAATTATTTATGGTAATGGAAATTGATTGAATATTATTTTAAATATATATATATATATATATATAGGCCCTGCTGGGTCTTTACTGAGTGGGCATAAATGACGGGTTGAGCCCGTTTGAAAGTGGAAACACTGGCGTGCGAGAGCCCATGTTTTGCTTTCGAAAGTCTCACAGCCGTTCGTTTGTGCCGTCTCGAGGAAGTGAAATGAATATATATATATATCCCACTCACTTAACTTTCATTTATACTTGCACGGTCTACGTTTCAAGCGCATGTCTTCACGGGCAACTATTATAACAATTATAACATATATCCTACTTACTTAACTTTCATTTATACTAGTTCGGTCTTCTGTACAGGAACTGTAAGTTCACGCGAATGATCATTTGTTTTAGATACACCAATGTACGTTAGGCGCACCTCCGCAGCCAAGGCGACCAACGACTCAGGTACACGCCTCCAGGGGCGTAACGCGGCTGCTTCGTGCAAGTAGATCTATACGGGAATCCACCTGCGTCGTACCATCTGCAATTCTAAGGAAGCAATGGAGCGGTTGCCGCTTTCCAATCCTGAAAGCTCGTTGATGGCTTGCCCTTAGCCATACAGATCCTTGATGATGCCAGCTCAGCACTTTGAATCGGGGGATTTTACCTTCCGCAACCGATTTGGCCGAGCCGCATCACAGAAAGTTGGACGCGGCGAGGAACGAGAAGCGCAACCGAATGAACCCATCATCGACCACACTAAGCAAAGCCGGTATTCCAGCAATGCCTCTTCAGCTCTAACGTCGAACACCGAGCCTAATCGTTCGTTATTATAGTGTTTTAATAACATTTTAATTTTAATGGTATTTTTCACTCGCAACTCCCCTACTCAACATGCTTTCAACAAAAATATCTCCAAAACAAACTCAATTAGCCATGCGAGAAATTTGGTTAGAGAGGAATGTTGTTGGTTTCTTATTGATCATTGGTTAGAAAGGAAATGTGATGATCAGAGAAAAATAATTATATATCCAACGGAAAATTCTGTCGATGATTATGAATATGTTAAACGATTTATTTTCAGTTTGTAATAATTCATTAATAATACAGTATATAAGTATAATTATAACGCGATTGATTCAATTCTCTTCACAATATCAAATATAACATAGAATTAATAGATATCTCTTTAGCAAAAAGGCTTTTTACAGACAATTTTTGTGCGAGCTAGAAGCTTTTTATGAGGGGGAAACGCGAACTTAGGAGTATTTATAACTGTGAGTAAAACTGATATTTTATATTTACACTACACTACCCCTATGTTCAGATCATCACTTGTACACAGTTAGCGAAATAGTTATAATAATGACTGCTGTCAATAATACTGTCAATAATAACATTTTATTGGCAATGTCTTCGAATGAATTTGACTATCTATTCGTTACTAAAATTCTTTTTATTTGTCAACTAATTTGTCAACCACTGATATTTAACAATTCCAGCAATTCATGCTTCGTTAGTCTAAATTGAACCTGGTTCCATTTTCTTCACTTAATAATTATCTGAATTTAATTGGGTTATCCAGTAACTAATATTATTTTAACATAAAACACTACTGAGTAATAATTCAAAACTTACTGATAGAAGTCGTACATCAACGTACTTGCATCTCTTAGTTACTACTACTTAATAGAATTCAAATTCTTCATATTACTTCTTAAACCTTCCAGCTCCATAGACCTTCGTCATCTCTATAGTAGAGCCACCCAACGTTTCATTTCTAACGTACGTTAAGGATTTCTAACGTTTTTCGCGTTAAAACAGATGTTACAAGCACGTTACACTTTTATTAATTTTGTGGGGATTGACGTATTATAGTATTATACAAATAATAAAATTCCGTATTTCCACTTCACTTAAAATATTTGAAATATTTATAAATATTCTTGCTTTAAAATGATATTAAGGAGTAATTTAAACATTTAATATACAATATTTTGCTCAGAACACTAAAATATAACGTAGAAAGATAATTTATAGTTGTAAAACAAGTATAATAATATATTATATTTTATCGTTTTTACAAGCGTTTAAAGCTTTAATTGAATGAATTTTTACATTTAAATTAGTTTAATTACTATAATACGGTATAATATAACTGTAAAGTTGATTTATATTGTTTATTAATATATAGTGCAAATTATGATTTAATTTCTAACGTCATGTACGTTAGAGACTTTTCTAATGTATTTTCCTTTTCTAACGCGTTATAACGTCTTTCTCAGTTTTCTAACGCTTATTGGTTGGCTTTACTCTATGGTATATTCTAATAAATTTCCCTTTATGAAATCATAACATTTATTTTTTCTATAAGTTCATCAATTGTAAAATAAACAGGATGTACTCCAAATGTTGACTCAAATAAGAATTCTAACTTCTCGCTATCATCTGGTGTATTTTCTATAAAATATTTATAGAATGTTAACTGATCTCTATACTATATGATATCTATAAAATTTCTAAAATATTTCTCTTTATAATCTTGTTATCCCATCGTATGCAATTTCATATGTTTCTCAGTACGATCTCATTGCAGCACCTGTCAAACACCAGCCAAAGTTTAGCCCAACGTACGGCCAATTTAAATCAAGCAAAATAGCTCCAGATGACCCTAAAACGAATAAAGATCCTGGGAAAGTCTTACATCAGGGAAACGCCAATGTGATGATTATCCACAACGACAAACAATAAGGTGATATTTACAATTATTATTAATAAAACCTAATTATTAACTTAATTATAAACATATTACAACATCAATATTATGAGAATTAACTAAACTTAGATTCATTGATTGTCATCATAAATGAGATGAAGATGGAATGATAAAATTGATGTATTACATATTATTCATTATTATAATTCACAACATCAGCGAGCTGACTTCATATTGCAGCACTTGTATGCGTTCGCAAATTTGTTGGATTGAGTCGAGTCCTTCAACTTCGGCTCCAACTCCGTCTTGCAGTTGTCCGCACATTTTCTTCAGAAATTCTTCGCATTTTTGCAGGTCTTCTTGGCATTGCAAATCGCTTCCAACCCGCACGCCATTAATTTATTAATTGTTGAAGTACTACGTGAGGTCGAAGTAGTTTTGAATTTTGTCTTGTATGTAGTCCAGTGGCAGCGCGATTAAGTGTTTCGACTCCTCTAGCAGTTCCTGGTTCATATTCGTCAGCAGTGGGTGCACCACCTCCGCGTACTCCTTCTCGCTCTTAACTTTTTGCAGTTCGATTATTTTCTCCTTATGTATTTGAACTGCGTCCAATATACTGTTTCTGCTCGCGTCCAGGCGCATGAGTCTTTCCTTCCTCGCCAGCAGAGAGAACTATTTAGTTCACAACTTGTTGACGATTTAATCTACAAAATACATTCACACAACATTGTATAAATATGTAAATTGTAATCTTCGTTGTACTAAATAATAGTTTGATATCAAGAAATGTATTACAAGGACTAATTGTATAAATATCATGTGTTTAGTTTTAAAATGTCTCAAAAGAACTAATCTTACTTCTCACATATAGGTAATATTTATATATTACGTATGTACATATAAATTTATATTACGTACTTTATGATGTAAAGTTAATTTTTAATCATAAACACAACAAACGCATAACCACACAGAAATGAGGAAATATAACATCACTTTGTTTGAATAAAAGATGTTAACTAACTTGATAAACTGGGAAAATTATTAAAAAATATATTAATTTTACTTGGACTATAGTAAAATGCCTGATATATAGTTACTAATTGCATCTACACGTATTCTTGGACTTAGGCTGTTGAGTGAGTCATGTTATTATTATATTTGTAATAAATATTATAAATATCATCTGCTACAATCCTAGAATACAGTAAAATGCAATCGTAATAATTAACTGTAACTAAAATAAATAACTGTATAGATATAAGAAAATTAGAAATATATCTTAGTTTTGACGTTTTTAATTATTATAAATATCACAACAAAAATCAAGTTGTAGATTCTTAAACTAATTCATTTATTTCGATCAGGTGTTGATTTTAGCGAACTTGTCTTGTTAATAGTTTAATAACTTTCTTTAGACTTCTGTATTTGTTTATTGTTGTGTGCACCACATTTAGGTAGAAGCTCTTGATTTGACCTTCTGATCTTCCATCCAAGTGAGGAATGTACAACTTGAAGTTCTTCTTAAATTATTTATAGAGGAATACAACTTGAACACCAGCCCTATTCACATACAGACCCCCTCTTGATTTCCAAAAAATATCAAGGAGTCTATAAGTGAGAGTAAATCTGGCTGATTATGGCTCATATTTCATATCAGATTTGGTTTTTCATTTCAGTTAGACGTCGTTATTAAATAAATATATATGTACAGTTATTCACCGTTAAAAGTGAACTCATACAGAAAGTATTTAATACATTAAATGTTATATTTTGTGCATATATAAGGTTTCATATGTTATTTGATCATTTTATAAATTCACTTCAAATTCTAAATGCCCAATCCTGGAAAACGCAATAATAATTTAAGATGGACGTCCATCTGCGCAATATACTTCATTATGCACTAAATGGCGGCACTTTAACCATTAAACAAGTCATTGCAATGGGTATATCTAAGACTTGGACATATGAAATCAAAAAAGATACTGCCTTATTATAATTTAGTACAACGAATAATATAATAATAAGAAGCTTAAATATCTTTACAAGTAAGTTCATTGTATATAACAGCGACTTTAGTAAAATTTTAGACATTACTCAAAATAAACTATTTAGTTCACAACTTGTTGACGATTTAATCTACAAAATACATTCACACAACATTGTATAAATATGTAAATTGTAATCTTCGTTGTACTAAATAATAGTTTGATATCAAGAAATGTATTACAAGGACTAATTGTATAAATATCATGTGTTTAGTTTTAAAATGTCTCAAAAGAACTAATCTTACTTCTCACATATAGGTAATATTTATATATTACGTATGTACATATAAATTTATATTACGTACTTTATGATGTAAAGTTAATTTTTAATCATAAACACAACAAACGCATAACCACACAGAAATGAGGAAATATAACATCACTTTGTTTGAATAAAAGATGTTAACTAACTTGATAAACTGGGAAAATTATTAAAAAATATATTAATTTTACTTGGACTATAGTAAAATGCCTGATATATAGTTACTAATTGCATCTACACGTATTCTTGGACTTAGGCTGTTGAGTGAGTCATGTTATTATTATATTTGTAATAAATATTATAAATATCATCTGCTACAATCCTAGAATACAGTAAAATGCAATCGTAATAATTAACTGTAACTAAAATAAATAACTGTATAGATATAAGAAAATTAGAAATATATCTTAGTTTTGACGTTTTTAATTATTATAAATATCACAACAATAAATCAAGTTGTAGATTCTTAAACTAATTCATTTATTTCGATCAGGTGTTGATTTTAGCGAACTTGTCTTGTTAATAGTTTAATAACTTTCTTTAGACTTCTGTATTTGTTTATTGTTGTGTGCACCACATTTAGGTAGAAGCTCTTGATTTGACCTTCTGATCTTCCATCCAAGTGAGGAATGTACAACTTGAAGTTCTTCTTAAATTATTTATAGAGGAATACAACTTGAACACCAGCCCTATTCACATACAGACCCCCTCTTGATTTCCAAAAAATATCAAGGAGTCTATAAGTGAGAGTAAATCTGGCTGATTATGGCTCATATTTCATATCAGATTTGGTTTTTCATTTCAGTTAGACGTCGTTATTAAATAAATATATATGTACAGTTATTCACCGTTAAAAGTGAACTCATACAGAAAGTATTTAATACATTAAATGTTATATTTTGTGCATATATAAGGTTTCATATGTTATTTGATCATTTTATAAATTCACTTCAAATTCTAAATGCCCAATCCTGGAAAACGCAATAATAATTTAAGATGGACGTCCATCTGCGCAATATACTTCATTATGCACTAAATGGCGGCACTTTAACCATTAAACAAGTCATTGCAATGGGTATATCTAAGACTTGGACATATGAAATCAAAAAAGATACTGCCTTATTATAATTTAGTACAACGAATAATATAATAATAAGAAGCTTAAATATCTTTACAAGTAAGTTCATTGTATATAACAGCGACTTTAGTAAAAATTTTTTAAGTATAAAGTTTTTATCTTCTTACTTCCAACGTTTATTAGACAAAAATATATCCAAGGCCTTGATTAGGAAAACCGGCACTATTTTTGGTTGGGTTCATGTGGGTTAAAACCCGGAAATACCTGTCAAAAAGCACCTTAATAAAAATCATCACATCAAACCTAAAATAACCCACTCCAAACATTAAATGTTGGGTTCATGCAGCTGAACTTCGAGGACAAACTTCTGACTCAGACGAACGGGCACAAGAAGCAGTTTATTTAATCCGCTCAGATCACGCACAGAGACTTCAGGCAGTTCACATTTTAAATATATTATATCGTTTATCACTTAAATTTTGATTATTCTAATAAATCATCAAGCTGTGTGTTTATTATAATGGTGCTGAACTTGAATATTGAAACTTTACAAGGTGAGCTAAGTTTTCTATCAATATACATGTTGCTATCGTCGAACACCTTCTAAACGTATACTTCTAAATCTTGACCTTAACGCTTAACATTTGGCTCCTGTATTGTTTAAAGCAGGTTATTGCTCGACATAATTCTAGACGCTAATTTAGATGGTTATCTTGATGTGTGTCTAGAATTACGTGCTTTCAACACATTTGCGTCATGACAAGAATTATATCTCACTTGTAGGCTACCAGTGAGCAGAATGAACTTGTTCGAGATCCAAGATTTGCTTCGTAAAATACCGTTCATTATGACTGAGTACTGCTATGATGTCACGAGAATCTAAAATGAGAACATGTTCGACTGTTCTTTAACCTCCGTTTATTTTAGAAGGTATTCGTAAATATATTCGTGAGTTGCTCTGTTTTGTAAGAATTAGTATTTTGACAAGTCGTCCTGGAATATAAGCCCTGTTGTCAACTACAATCGGCTCGAAGATTCGACGAATTCAATGTTGTAAAATAACTCTGAGTTAACGCTTTGTATATAGTTAATGTTGTTTCTTATTCTTCGATGATTGCATGTTTTGCTCTCGCTACTCAAATATGATAATATCTTTTAATCTTCCATCTTTTAATCTTCGGAATAATAGAAGTCGAATGAAGGTTTTGAAATCTTGAATTTAAGAACCAATATAATGATAAGCAACAATAAAGGAATACATATTTAGTACATAATCGTAACGGTCTCTTATATACTTAAATTAAGCTTAATAATATTTGTATTATTAAACACGTAGTTTGTAGAATAAGTTGTACTTTATTATCTGCTGTTTAAATTACCGTAGTAATACATTATTCCATCTACAGATGGTTGAATTACAACTTTAAAATCTTTTGTGTAATTTGATATTACCAAGTTTTTGTAGATAATCAATAACCCATCAATAGCTCCTAGTTGTTTAACAATTATTTAACCACTTAAAAAATAATCGCAAGAAGCATTAAATATAACAGATCGTTGGTGTATTTCAGATTTGTTATAATCGCTTTCAGATATTCTGTTTTGGTATGTTGATTTGTTTTGAGTTATTATTATGGTATATTCCTTTTCTTGAGATAGTTTGAACGCATTTATCCAAAAACTACTATCAAACTCCAAGATATTTTGAATATTACCATAAGTATAATTTACAAAAATATTCTTTATATATTTTTGTTTAAAAAGAATTTATTTTACTCCGTTCTAATACTATGAATTCTCAACTCCTGCAATGTATCTCATATTCAAGTCAAAGAGCGTGTATGGCTCATCGACTGGGAACTGGTACGGCTAATTGAGAACGACTGTCAGAAAGCCGCCGACGGTGGTTTAGTTGTCGATCGTCTTAGACTGAACAGTTAGCGCTTTTGTTACGCTAAGTTTACCGTTGATCTGTCCAACTCTGAACTTTTCAGTTAGAGCAGTTGGTTGTGCTTTCAATTGTTCCCTCATGATTAGCTCCCAGTTATCGCCCGTTGAAAATGAGAAATGATGCAATTAATATACTTCCATGTTTTATTTGTACAAATTTATTCTTTCCAGAATCAATTTTTATA
>CAXDID010001009.1:0-299078 GCA_963988835.1 Hexamita inflata
GTTCTCTAACTATTAAAATAGTGACGTTATTAAATAGTTGTAACTGAATAATTTTTGAATTCTTCAAGAATACAGAAGCAATTCGAATCTTCGGTTGGTTAAATATTTTCGCTTACTACTATTTATGAAATTATTCATTTCACTTTCTCGAGACGAAACATAACCTACTTACGTAATATTTAGTTATATTTAATTCAGATTTAACAACTTTATTAATTAAACTTGTTATCATTACCAAAATGACGTTACCTGATAATATGGCACTTTTATCTTCATAATTTAATGTTGAATTAATCACAATATTTGTAAAATAATTATTAACAGTTCGTTTGGTTAACTATTTTTGTTTTGACTGAGATACAAATATTTATTACTATTTATTCATTTCATTTCCACGAATGTAACCTTTACATTTAGTTTTATTTATATTATACCATGTGATTTACCACTCTCAACACAAGGATGAACAAATCAAATGCTCCAAAATTAGGAAACGAAAATGATATTTTAATTAAACGCAAGTATTAAAGAAAAATAAATAATGGTAGTTTAGTAATTCGTACAAATTCCCGCAGTAAACCCGAACTTACAAGTTTGAGCTTCATTGAACAGTTAAACGTTTAAAAACTGCGGATTTACAGTAACAATTAAACAAAACTTAAGTTTAGAAGTTCAACAATTGTAGAGTTGATTTTAGAATTACGTGTTCAACCTGAAATGAAAGTTGATGATTTTGAACTAGAAAATCTTGAAATTCTGGTATTAAAAGAAACAAAATTGCAAAATAATTAATTATATAACTTATAAAAGTTTTTGAAACTCAGATCTCTGGACATTTCAAATAATTATAACATTGACTTAGTACATATTCATAACGTTATCAGTTTAACATATTTAAATTTATCTTACTGTTATTTGAAATAAATTAATTAAATAGAATCACTAGTAAACTTAGAAGAACTTGACTTAACTTAGAACCTACTGAAAAACATAGATTCAATACAATTCTTGGTTAACCTTAAAAAATTAACTGCCGATGATAATTCAGGACTAGATATAACAACAGTTAAATATTAAAATAGTCTCGAAAACTTTAGTGTTCAATACTGTGAATTAAAAGCTTTCAGTACTTAATAATATTTCATTAATTTTGAAAATATATTTGAAATAATTAAATCTTTCACGAAATTATCAAATAAATGTAAATGAATAACTGAAATATTTGACGAATCTTACTAATTTAGAAATAGAATTATGCGAATTAGTTTCTGTAACTGCTTTGAGGCCACTTACAAATCTAGAATCGTTGAATCTTTACCACAACAATATCGTATATGTAGACAATGAGTTTAATGATATGAAGAAATTAGAATAACTACCTACCTACCTAAATTTAAGCCTTAATCTTATAAGCGATTTCACATCACTTTAAAAGCACCAAAATTTTAGTAAGTTTAACTTATTGAATTAGAGACCACCCTTTTATACTTAACTTCTTCTTGCCAAAAAAGTGAAGAACATTGAAAATACGAATATTTAACTTATAAAAATAAATAAATAACGTTAAAAAATGTTTCAGTTCAGACAGAAAATAAACAAGCTCATGGAAAGCACATAAATAAATCTAATTTAGTTCACCTCGAACGTTGTTCGCCTCTTTCAAGTGATAAGTAATTCAGAGTGTTTTGAGTGAGTTACAAGTAAAAATGTAGGATATAATTCCATAAATGAACAGATAACCTGTTTTATAATTTTTATTATAATGTAATTGTTATTAGTGTAATTTTGGTGTTATACATCTATATAACACATATATCACCAGTGTTCTATTATATTATTCTGAAAAATTAATATAATATATATAATATATTATATTCATTTCACTTCCTCGAGACGGCACAAACAGACTTCATTGAGACTTTTGAAAGCAAAACATGGCTCTCGCATGCCAGTGTTTCCACTTACAAAACAAGCTCAGCCCGTCATTTATGCCCACTCAGTAGAGACCCAATAGGACCCTCACTGAGTCGTTAGCGGACCGGTTTCACCTGATTCGCTAACTTACTTTTTAGAAACTGGTTCTCGCTTCTCAGTTCCTTTTTGCTCGTTATTTCCTTCGGTTTGCACGAAAGGTTGTTCCGTTATATTGGCATTGCTTGATAATGGTTGCCTTTGATGCATCGTTTCATCAACTTGATTAGGTACCTGGAGTCCTTCTTAGTTTATTGCAAATTCCTAATTTCGGGGTATATTGCCGGTGGTGGATTAACTATTTCCTGACTTGATTATATGATATATATTATTCTATTAATGGTACTGATGATAAGGTTACAGTGAGTCATTTAATATTATTCTATTAATAAATTGGTTATTCCATCCCAACCCTAATTTCCTTTAATTATTATTTAGTTTAGTACTAAGTCTAGGATTTAATTATTATATTTCAATAACTAGTATCTATACATAAGAAAATTCTTAATAATAATAATACTGATTTATATTACTTTTGTTAAAGCCATTTACGGTAATTTATTGAAAGCTTTCATTAAATAATCAGGTCATTTACATTATTTTAGTACTCATCAGTCAAACTATAAAGTATTTCTTCATTATGCTAAATTGAAAATGACATCTATAGTTGAAGTTCACTGTATAAGAATTTAAACTCATATTTAGATAAATTATGATTTTTAGCATCAAAATATAGATTATAAATTGATCACATAATAACATCCCCGTTAGGCGAGTTACAGTCTGAGTACATATCTCCATAGCAGTTGAAATCTTTACCTGGTTTTTTACAGTCAGTGCAGCATTTTCCATGATTTTTGCACCAACGATTACCTTGTGAGTACCATGTTCCGCTTTGATCTTCTGTGCATCTGCATTGCGTTCCTTCAAGAGTTGACCCTCTGATGGTGCATTTGCATGTATTACCGTCGTAAACGGCTGAGTAGGGGCACGCACAAACACCATTTTGCATAAAACTTCCTTTCATGAGCTTTTGTGAGCACACGCATTTCTAATTCTCCATATCTGTGTATTGTAATTAGCAAATGCACGCCCCTTTACTTTCAATATAAATTGAAAGTGCTGGGCATTCACAAACATTACTTACAGTATTATTTTTCGCATCTACTGGGCAAATACATTAACTTCTATCATCATTTGGAAATGAGTTCTTCGTTTAACACTTGCAAACACCGTTTATTAAAACTGAACCTTTTGGACAAGTGCATACGTTTGAAATATTCGTTGAGTTCACTGGGCACTCGCATGAATTTCCAATAACAAACGCGAATTATGTAAAGCATTAACACACGCCGCTAACTGGTGCCTATTTTTGCACTGAGCATTTGCAAATTCCATTTATTAAATTAGAATTAATTGGGCAAATGCAGGAGTTACTGGTGTTAGTTGCGTTCACTCCACAAACACAAACGTTATTTTGAATAAATGCGTTTTTAGTTAAGCACTTACAGATGTTTTAATCTGGAACAGAACCAGAAATGCAGTGACAAAGGCCACTTATTAGCTTTGAATCGGGCATACAAGGGCACTAACCAGAATACTGACTCAATAAACCAATAGATTAACTGTCTTCCAAATCAACAAAGGAAATGTTTTAAGCAAATACCTCACCAGATCCAGTGTTAAATAATATAAACCCACAATTATACGTAGAACCAGAACTTACCAAAGAATATGATATGTTTTTTAGCTTGCAAACTCCTCTGTTTTCAAAAATGAACCCAAAAGTATTGCTTCCTGACATAGAACCAGACATGCTTAAATTTACAAAAATTGAATTACCTAGAACAACCTAAGCAATACCACAATTAGTTAACGTCTTTGTAATAATTTACACGCTTGAATTCTACATAATTAAATCTTAAATTTAACTCGAAATTCCATAAAAATAATCAACAATTTGCAATTTATACGTGAAGCTGCTCCTATTTATCATGAGGAGCTCTGTGAGGTTGTTGGCGATGCCGTAGAAGCTTGAAATGGAGTCCTTCGAGGCGAAGTCGAAGCATGAGCCCAGAATGGAAATGGAGTACTCGGGCACGGTGGCGGCCAGGAAGGCGAAGTCGGAGCCGCTCGAGTTGGAAAGGCGCATGTTCACCTGGGTGTCGATTATGGTCACGTTTGCGAAGACGAAGAAGAACAGGCTGAAGGGCTGTCTGTTGAGGTCGAACTCGGCGTCGATGCGGATCGAGAAGGCGCTCTGGTTCACCTCTCTGAAGAGGACATTGTCCGTTCTGTTGCAGAGATCTCTTGTCATCGCATCTTCAAAAGTGAATGTTGTATTGAAAATTATATGATGCTTCTCTTAAAATGGGCTATGAAACACATAATTATAACAGAAATCAAACTCAGAAATCGAAAATACCTATAATCCCATCACAGATTAAAATAGTGTTATCATAAATTAATAAAGTGAAAATGTTTTTATCAGAAATTTAATATAGAATATTTCAACTAAATAAGTATAATATAGTTACTTTACTATTGGCAAATCTAATCAATCAGATATTCTTTATAAATTATTACTCTTCAATTTGACAATAATATCACTCTTATTCAAAATAGGACAATTAGTTAGCATTTTAATTATTAAAATTTATAAGTTTATCATTTTTTAGAACTGAAAATAATAAGTCGATTTATAAATTATTAATATTAAATCCTGCTTTCACTGAACTAGAAGTACATATTGCTGCTTAGTTTTTCCCAATCATTTTTATACACGGTAATCACGAGCAATTCAATTTATTTAGAGCGTATCAGATATCTAGAATTATGTCAGTTAATCAATGTTACATTACATCACTAGTTTTAGATACACCTATGTACGTTAGGCGCACATCCGCAGCTAAGGCAACCAACGACTCGGGTACAAGCATCCAGGGGCGTAACGCGGCTGCTTCATGCAAGTCGATATATACGGAAATCCACCTGTGTCGTACCACCTGCGTTTCTAAGGAAGCAATGGAGCGGGTTGCCGCTTTTCAATCCTGAAGGCTCGTTGATGGCATGCCCTTAGCCATACCAATCCTTGATGATGCCAGCTCAGCACTTTGAACCGGGGGATTTTACCTTCCGCAACCGATTTGGCCGAGTCGCATCTCAGGAAGTAAGAAAAGTGGCGAGGAACGAGAAGCGCAACCGAAAGAACCCATCATCGATCACACTAAACAAAGCTGGTATTTCAGCAATGCCTCTTCAGCTCTAACGTCAGACGCCGAGCCAAATCGTTCCAAAGGAGTGGATTGGTATTATATTTACTAACGATGTAATACATATATATAATAAAACATAATACTTAAATGATTCAAAGTATATTATTTAATAAATATTTTAGACAACAAATCTATTCGTTTATCTTTAGACCATACCTAAATACTTAATCCAGTATAAATAGCACTAGATACTTTGTAAACACACTCAAACAGACCTAATTTTTGATTAAAATCTATTATTAATTATTCTTAGGCTTTAACATAATTTAAAAAAGATCACAAAGAAATCTCAACTAATGTCTTAATTTTGACTTTGTTCCGCTCCTATATGTTACACAATCTCACTTTTTCGAGGTTAGCAATGTACTTTTCAACAGTAACTTCGTTTTCAGCCTTGATGGCCTTACGGGCATCAGCTCTTCTGTGCTTGCGGTTGAACTAGACATCAGTCACAAGACGTCTTTGGGCTTATCTTACCGTTTTTTAGTGATTTGACAAGCAAATACGGCGTAGTGTGCTTTCTTGAAGATATCCGTCTTCTTTTGATCAATTAAGTATATAGTAGTTGTATTGTTGAGTGATGTTATTATATTGTTATTAACGCTACCTTTTAAACTAATCTCAATATCATATCCAATCTTCAAAGATTGTCAGGTGATTTATTTAATTTTATTAAAACACTCCACATATGGACAACAAGACTAAAGATGAACTTGGCTATGAACAAAATTTGGTGGATGAGCTCAAGTAAGAGATCTAAAATAATGCATTAATGGTATAAGATCTAGATGAACTGTAAGACATAGAGTTCATGAATGAATTTGACATTGAAGAACTCTTAATATCATAGTGTCCAAATGTGATTCCAAAACTAAATAACCCTCGGATTCGTGTACTTAACTTTTATTTTTGCAGAATAAAATATTTGAACGAGCTTAAACTACCAAATCTTGAAGCTCTTACTGTATTTGGAGACTTAGATGAATAAGACACTGTTATTCTGCAAAACTTTGGAGATTTTAAGAAACTTTAATAATTAATGATACGATGCTATCAAAATCTTGATTTGAAACTGATTCCAGAATTATAACTCTCTATGTTAGGGCTAACTGATTGCAATCTAAAAAACATTGAATAATTAACGCAATTTACAAAATTAGATGTTTTAAACTTGCCGTAAAATCCAAATATAGATATTAGACCGCTCTCAAAAATGGTCCAGCTTACTGAATTAAACTTAGAAGGCTGTCGCCTAAAAAACATTGACTCTTTAAGATCTCTTGACTAACTTAAAAATTTATGCATTTTAAATAATGATAATGTAAATATTCATGCATTACAATATCTAAAATAACTTACTTCATTGAATTTGGGATATTGTTCTATTGTCGATTTAACATATTTAATACCCCTTATCAACTTGAAATAATTAAACGTTTCTAAAAACGATATTGCATACTTAGAACCACTAAAAGTTCTAAAATGTATTACATTTCTGAATGCAACATACAACAAAATTTAAGATATTTCAATTCTTCACAATCATATTAACTATAATTAATATTTACTGAATAACTAATTGCAGGTAAATGAACAAGATATTATCTTTGCCAACAAACTGAGAGATATTAACGCCTAAATTACTTCACTTAGATAAATACGCTAGTAAAATTCCAATTTGAAAAACAAAATATCTTTGAACAAAGATAAAACTAACTTGTATTTACAACACATGTTATGTAATTTAAATTAGTTCACTGAATAAATAGTATCTCTCTTTTAACAGTTACTTGTATTTTAAGATGCACAGTGATATTTTAGCAAATGAATGTATTTAAGAATAAAAATATTTATATTTTATTAAGAAATGTTTTTGTTATTACATGTAATTACAATATGAAGATAACCTAAAAAAATAGTTGTTATTCTTTTCTTAAAATAAGTTATCAAGATGAGTTCTTCTTACATACTTGCTCAGATATGTACCCTTCCTAATATTTAGTTCCCTTTCCAACTTAAAAGTTAACCATAATTAAGTTATCGATAATAATTTATTACTCATAGTGATCAACATTTTTGAATTACTAATGAAAAACTCAAAATATATTTACATGTATATATTTTTTCATCTTATCAGGAGTGTTTCCACTTTCAAAATAAGCTCAGCCCGTCATTTATGCCCAGTAAAGACCCAGCAGGCATATTAAAATAATATTTAATATATATTAATTTCATTAAATGACAAAATATGTAAGAGTTGCACCGTTCATTAGTATTAGATGTTTGAAATGTTCGTCGCGTTCACTGGTATCCACTCACTTAACTTTCGTTTATACTAGTTCGGTCTTCTGTAAAGGAACTGTAAGTTCACGCGAATGATCATTATTTTTATGATACGCTTATGTACGTTAGGCGCACCTCCGCAGCTAAGGCAACCAACGACTCGGGTACAAGCATCCAGGGGCGTAACGCGGCTGCTTCATGCAAGTCGATATATACGGAAATCCACCTGTGTCGTACCACCTGCGTTTCTAAGGAAGCAATGGAGCGGGTTGCCGCTTTCCAATCCTGAAGGCTCGTTGATGGCATGCCCTTAGCCATACCAATCCTTGATGATGCCAGCTCAGCACTTTGAACCGGGGGATTTTACCTTCCGCAACCGATTTGGCCGAGCCGCATCTCAGGAAGTAAGAAAAGTGGCGAGGAACGAGAAGCGCAACCGAAAGAACCCATCATCGATCACACTAAACAAAGCTGGTATTTCAGCAATGCCACTTCAGCTCTTACGTCGGACGCCTAGCCTAATCATTCATATTTATAAAATTCTGGAGATTTTACAATGTGATAATTTTGAGTTAACTACTGTATATATAAGATTATATTATTTTCATTCCCACTATTCCCATATTCACGTTTGTTTGATAACGTTGCTAATGTTGAACGCCGAGCCTAATCGTTATATATCGTAATAACATGTATCGTTATATATTTATCATTGAAAATCCTCAATATTATTTATTAAAAGGAAATCGATTTATTATAAAAATTTATTTTGATTATAATATTAGTTTTGCAATTTTCGAGCAATTTAATATCTGAAATTACTTCTTTTAAATTTTAAGTTCTGTGTTTGTAAACTAATAGATCTTAGATTAGCTATTTGATTTTGGATTTCTTTTAGTACATCAGCAACTTTAAGCTCTTCCAATGATGGTCTATTTTGATAACCTAAATCGAAATTCTGTTCTAGCGAAATAACCTTTGTATCTATTATTTTATTATTTGCAGTATATAATGTGGATAACTATTTCAGTACCAATATAGGTTGTAGATAAATTATTTTATTGTCACTAATATTTAATTCTTATAGTTTAGAAAGAGGCCGTAATGGATCAATGCTAACAATATTACACTATTGTAATGATAGTTTAATAAGCTACCGTAGGTACTAAAGCGATGTGATATCGACTACTTTACAAAAGTTAAGAGACAATTCTTGTAAATTTATAAGAGTTTTAATTTTTTGTGTGTTGAGTAAGTCGCACCAATTTATAGTAAGTTTTATAAGTTTTATAATGTTAGAAATATGTTAAATGTTAACCATACAGCCAACAAGTCGTATTTCTTATAGTTTTGTATATATTTCAATTTCGTTTGATAATAATTTAGTTTCTTTCTTTTTACTGCTTTAAAATATTAAAACTTCTAGTTAATCGAGTTTAAATTTCTTTAAGCTGTATATGTTGCATCTTTATATTTATAGTTCAGTAATTGTTTAGTTTTGTAATATAGGTATTATGTTATAGCAGTTTTCAAGAACAAGAGTCTTTATATTCAGAATTTCAATAAAATTCAAACTCGTAAGTACTAAATTATTCTAGATTGTTAGTTTATCATCTTTGATCCGGTTTTGAAACATTTCTATCATCGCTTTATTATATTCCTGAAATATCTCAAGTTATTCTACGTTTAAATTAATATTACTACACTTTTCATCTTCATTGTTATTTTTTCTTCGCAATTTTGAATCAGATAACATGTGTTTTTGGGAGTGGTGCAATATTTCGTTAAAGACACTAAATCTAGATAACCCATAATGAAGAAAGAAGCATGTCGGATCATCATTTTCCCAATGGCGTCTTAATTCGCTGGTTTGTGCTTCAACTTCAACAGTTATATGCACTAAACTGGTTTTAAGATTTCTACCTGGGTTTTATACTTGTATCTATTTTCAATTTTTTCTTTTAAAACTGTTGATTCGTTTATTTTTTGTTATACGTTGTTGAGAAGAGCGAAGATAATTATTTTGTGTAAAACAACTTAATCAAACCAAATACACATTAACTCAACCCAGCGAAGTTATATGGAAATATTGAAAATGATCAGAGTAAACATCAGAATATTTAAGGTGTGATGATTTCTAAAATCTAAAATATAATTAGTACTACGAGACCATTTAAAATATATAATCTATTATTTGCATATTTAATGACTCATACATATGCCTTATAAAATGACTCACTTAACTGTAACCTTATCAGTACTAAGGCTCAATTCAATTCAATAATTCCATTTTCATCTCGATCATGACAATCCACAAATCAACACTTAGTTACACAATAACGTTACTAACAATTTTGACCTCGGAAGTTACATTCATTGTAACTATCTTTGTGATGGTTGGTATGAATCTTGGGACTAGCGTATCAGCGGCAACGAGTTTAGAGCGGGGAACAATGTCATTACCATCTAATCCGTTTCTTCCTGTCAAGGTAAATTTGCATTTATATTCTTATTCATATATGTTCAAATGTAAATATTAATACTGATCGGCTATATAATTAGTCCTCATTCAGCATCCGAAATCCCCATTTCCACACGCGTAACTGAGAGCTATCTTAGCTCATAACATGTGCCTTTACACACACGCTATAAAATACCATCGTTAGATGGCAGAATATTTTCCTCTACTTAATAATCAATCTAGTGATTCAATTTTTCTCTTCAATTTGCTTCTTCTGATCGGCTACATAATTATATATAATTTCTTCCTATTTAGTAATATTAAAAATGATTACAATTTTGTTATAAAAAATACGTATTGAAAATAATTTGAATCTGGTATTAATTTTTGGATTCAATTATAAATGCATCACACCGTAAATTACGTTTATACTGGTCATCATTATTCTCTGATTATCACATTTTCTTTCTAACCAAGATAGATAAAATGACTCAAGATAGATAAATGAGACAAAAATAAGTAATTACAAAATATACTGGGGTCACCAGAACTAGTTGATCAGAGGGTTATCTGGTGTTTAAATATGAGATTTATGTATTTTCATATTATATAATGATCAGTATATAATGATAATAATAATAATGATAATAATCAGTATCGGAACAACCGCTGATAATTGAGGATTTGCAACATGAGTGAGAAGATATAATAATGAACAGTATCACTTCCAAGTACCAGTAACTTCATTTATTTTTTCCAATTCCGATTCTTATATCAATCTATTTATGAACTATAAATATCGGGCTAAGCGACCACAGTGAAGATAATGTCGTGGCGATCATTCTTTGTGGATGTCATCTTCAATCTTTTGAACGTGAATAGTTCAATACTTATCACTTATTGGAAGAAGATCAGTATATTCTACTTTTCAAATTTAACTGAAGTTAAAATATTCAAAAGTCTCCTCATGCCTTCTTTGAACATTATTTTTTCATTCTATGCAGTACGCAAATACAACTTGAATTGAAAAAAGTACTTTCTTATTATATATCTCAAATCCAATTTGAAGTGAGAAGTTTACAACATTAAAAATTGGTATGATGTGAATAAATAACTAATATTTATAATTACAGACGGAAATTAATTAATTCTCACTATTACCCGAGTTATGGGCGTTTTTTCTCTGATTAACTAGTTCTGGTGACCCCAGTACATCAGCAATATATTATATTTCAATCACTTCATCTCCGTAAACGCGTAATCCATTCCCTGCTACCCATAGACCCCAGTAAGTATGAGACCCAGTCATAGTTAAGTACCTAGTCCAAGTTATTTTTCATTTTGTTTATTTTAGAATCAATGATAATTTGTATTTTATCAATTAATCAAAATGTTGTCTTCTATCATAATCTTAAAATTATTGCAATTCAAAAATATGTAATGTTTCAATAATATTTTAGTAAATAATAATAATTATAATTATTGTTAAAAACTAATATCATTAAATAATGTGAATGTAAATGATAATATTTATCTAACATAGAAATCCAATAACATAAACTTATTCATTTATACAAATGTTACTCAATAATCACAGATTGATGTTACAGTTAATAACATGAATGTAAATACCTTTTCACTGTTTGGATTCAGTATAGATAGTCAAACAATAACAGACTCTAATATAAATATTTCAATTCAGTTTTAAGTGCTAACTGGAGCTCTTCTATGTATAATTTGTGATGTCGATGTTAAAAAATGTAGTTTGATATTAATTGCATCTGGTTAGCAAATATCTGGTGTGATAGTCGAACCAAAATACAGCTTCATTATTCAATAGTCATTTATATAATACAGAATAAGAAGTATAAAGTCATCTGGATTAACTAATATTATTAATGAATCTTCAATATCATTTGCGATTAGTTAATGCTAGCTAATAGGAAGCAATTTACTTCAAAGTAGTAATAATGGTTACATAGCATCGGCTATATTAGTTCATATTTTACTGAATATAACTCAATTTGATATATGCGTAGATTCTACATCTCGTTTTGGTTAGAATAGTGTTTCAATTTCTATAATTGGCAGCGATTCTGTTAAATGTGATTTATGCGATAGCCAGTTTATTGTTTATGGTCTTTGCGGTGAACTTATAAAATATAGTGAGAACATAAATGGAATGTACTAATGTGTATATCCGTTTGAATATATTGATAACTAATGTGTTTGTGTTGCTGGGTATTTGCTCAACAACACTAAATGCATTAACGTTGTAGAATCATTGAATACCATTAGTAATCTAATCAGTAATAGTAGTAATAATCAAATATAGTAGTTAGAGTAAAAAGTTGATATAATTGAATCTTCTATAACTGTTATTGATTAGAGTATTTTAAGCAATTATACCGAGATTGAAAATAGAATAATATCAAACTTTTCAAAATCTGATGCAAACTTGTTTATAAACACATCAATTTTGGACAATAGAATATATTAAAATATAACTTCAATTAAATACGATATTTTAATGAATTAAATTACGGCTGATGCAAATTTGCTTACAAACACCACCGTATTGGACTGGAGAATATTCAATAACATCTCATAAGTATACAATATTATGAATAACTTTACACAATATTATAACGACTCGCTTTTTAAACAATAATAAACAATTGAACAACAACAAAATATAATCAATAATCTAACGCAGTAAATTAACTGCTCGAGTAATTCTGGTTACTCAATGGTAAACGGCTCTTGCGTTCAAGTTTCGTGCGCGATTTCAGGCCAATAAAGTATAAACGGGGTCTGTCAGTGCGTTAATATAAACTCAATTATTTAATCCGGTTCTTGTGTGTGCCCAGTTAATTCTTAAGTTGTTGGAATCGCTTGTGTTTGTAGTATAAGTGGATAGATAATGCAAAACGGATAATGTTTATGTGCAACTACTGGAGCATTTGTTTTAAATAATGTGTGTACGTGCGGAGTAAACAGCATAAATATTTCTAATACGTGCAGTTGTCCAAGTGGAGCAAGTTTGGTAAATGGAGTTTGCACATGCGTTAATATTAATGCATATATTTCTGAAAACCAATGCGTTTGTCCAACTTATTCTTTGTTAGTTGGAAATACTTGCACATGTCCAAGTAACTCACAAATTATTAATAATGAATGTGTCTGTAATCTAATAATTGGATAAATAATGAACAATAACGTTTGCTAATGCTAGACTACTGGAGCTTTTGTGACTAATGAAGCGTGTACTTGTGGAGTAAATGCAGTAAATGTCTCAAATACTTGTGCTTGCCCTACTAATTCGTCGTTACTAAATAATATCTGTACCTGTGATAAAATTATAGGTCAGTCAATTATTAATGAAACCTGCCAATGTCCTACAGGATAATCTGTTGTTAACAATACTTGTAAATAAATTAATTACGAAATAAATATTTCTAATTTCAAGTGCAGTTAAGAATTATTCACTTAATAATTTGATATATAAACAACAACGAATTAAATTAGTGCTTCAAGTAACTTCAGCGCTGGATATGTATTCAGTGCAGATACTGTTATTCAAAACGCTTTCATAGATATTTCAGACAACGTTTATTCAATAACTACTTATCCACTATTTCAGTCTCAAAGCACTTTCACAAACCTTAAGATTTAATTCGGAACACAGGCTTTGAACGGAGGTTCATTGCTTCTGTCGTCGTCTTCTGTATTAATAAATCAGATGAATATAATTTCTAGACCTGGTAGTCAACTTACGGTTAATTCTGCTTTAAATATCTTAACATCCTCGTCAACAAGCGCAAATTTAACCAACTTACTTGTAAATTTATCTTTTGCGCCTTCCACTGGAAATATAGCATTGATAAATATCATTAATGGCGGTTTAAATATTTCAAAGTATTAGATACAAGGAGACTATTTTAGTACTGGAACAGTTGCTATGATTAGCATTAATATTAATACTGCTTTTGTAAATGTAAACCAAGTTACTTTTAAAGCAAGTGCATTCAATGTTGGAAACAGTTCGTCTTATCTATTTGGAAATATAGTAACTACGAGCACAATATTGATAAATAATTTTGCTGTTATTCTTGGAAGTAGTTTTAATTTTTCACAACTTGGTTCAATATCTACAACTTCTTTAAATTCTTATTATTATCAATTTGGAGGAATTTTAGCTTGTATTAACGGTAATTCAGTTTTAAACGTCAATAATGTTATTTTAGATTCATATTAGCAGTTTAGTACGAGTTATGTCAGCTATTCTGGGTTTCTGGTTGGATATAACACAAACTCTAACTCAAACATAATAATAAAGAATATATGTCTGTAGCAAAACATGACTAGTACAACTCTATAATTTAACTATTTTGGCTTTATCGGATACAATTAAGGGAATACTTCCATTTAAAACGCTTCATTTTTCTTCTAAGCTCAAAGTGCGTATTTTAATTGTTTTGGCATTATTGGTTATTAATATAGTAACTCTTAATATGCAGAAATTATAAATTTAATTATTTCAGTCAAAATAAGTTCAGGTAGTGGTTCTAACATTGGTTCAATATTTGGAATATAATATGCGAGCAATTGCTCAGTTTAAAATGCGAGTTTAATCGGTGGTCATATTTATTCTAGTTCAGTGTGGGTTGGTGGTTTCATCGGTGAATAAATATGTTATACTAGAATTTTGAATTCTTCTATATAATAAATGAATATTTCGAGTTCTTAAAGTTATGTTGGTGGGTTCATTGCTTATTGTTATTAATCACTGTATTTAATAAATTCAAAGATTTAGTCCGTACGTATTTCAGGTACTTATGCAGGAATTATTGCAAGTTATATCACTGGTAACGGTAACATTTATTTTACAAATTCGTAATCTGCCTAGATTTACTAGAACGAAGTATTAAGAAATGATTGTATAGTTTTATCAAACTGGTAATCAGGCTGCTGAGTGATATTTTTGAAATAAGAATACATTAAATTATATATTAATGATACATTTAATTATATTCAATAATTTACAATGTAGATCATGAGATTTACATTATTGTTAGATTTTTATAATACACGAAAAATTACAGTCTTTATAGAGTTCTTCAATGGGCTTTTGTTTACACAAGCTCAGTCTTCTGTAAAGAATACTGTAAGTCCAAGCAAATAATCATCAGTTTAGATATAACAGTGCATGTTAGTATAGTATGTTAGTATATTACATTTAAATGTTTATACGTGTGTAATAATAATATGTATGTTACTGGTGTGGCAATTGGTGTGATAAAGATAAGGGTCAAAAGTGAGTATATATCATATATATTATAACCATTCAATAGAAAAATGGACGCTCAAATAGTAGTCACTCCTTAAATGAGTGAACAACTATAAATACGCACTCCGGCGGAAACTATAAATATGGTTATCTATATTACTTAGTAATTAATTAATTTATATTTGTTATATAAACCCGACAACTAAAACTTTTCACAGATTAAACGTCCCGATTGAATCCAGAAATTAAACGGCCGAGAACAAAACGGCCGAAATTGCGAACCCGATTTTAATCTTTTTCTCCGTTTCTTCATTTCTCTGAACAATTTATTGAATTAACAGTTCGCCTTGAATTAATTCCTGGTACCTCCGCTCCGATCTGTGTATTTTGAAGCTGGTCGTGTTCAAAAAGTGGCCGTTAGCGAATAAAATGATATTCCCGACTTATTTTGTTATTTTTACGTTACTATATAATGGGATTTAAGATGTTAACTTGAAATCCTCGTAATAAAGGAAATGAAAGCCAGTAATATCTTAACCAAATATAATTAGATAATTTTTAAAGCCAAAAAGCTGCTACGGGTGAAAACTCTCAGAAAATAACTTAACCGAAATTATATTACCGGACTTCACACGATGCATATTGTTGTGCTTGAGCACGTACAAATCACCCGAAGAAACAGCGAAATCGGTTATGTTCTCGTAAATCAAAGACAACACGCCATTCTAATCGTAACTCACTAACGATTTATTAGATAAAAGAAACACACGACCATTCTTGTACTACTGTACTTTCGCTGGTGAATTGACCTAAAAGTTAATCGCACTTGATGACGAAATATTCCAATTTGTGCTATTAACGTAGTTTATTTAATGAATTTACTGAGCTAGAGGACAAATGGCCTCTATATTTGACATAAACTAGTATATTGCACAAGTTATGTTCATTTGAAGTGTAAATTTATAAATAAATATCTAAAATGCAATATATAAATTATAGTGTTTATATCTATCCTTCATTCACATTCAAAAATGCATCTACGTAACCAATAAGGCTAGGGAAACTATTACCCATATTTTGGGTAGTTTACCCATTAGTTTCTTAACATTATAATCATGAAGTATGAAATCGATATTCGAATGCACAACTAAATTTTAATCGATAAATTGATTATCCATAGTTTAAACAACATTATATATTTCATTTTCATATGCTTTGTAATTGAGATTAGTAATAGATCTAGTATTAAAATCTACATATGTAATCTAATGCTTTTTCTAAAATATTAATCCTGATTAATAGCTTTTTATCAATTTTCCTTTAATAGATAGATTTTATACAACTTCAAATTTCGAATTGTAAAATTCACAAACATTTGATAAGAAAAATCGGCAAATGATTAAATTCTTTTGAGTTCCGTAAATTATCCCATTGCTTATTGTTATATTCAGGTTAGTTAGTCCACTATTATAACTTTACATATCAATTCTTTTCTCGTACAAAAAGTTGTCACGTATAACAAAAAGACGATCAAAAGCTACACAAAAATCTTAAACATTTCTTTATATTATTTAGAATAAAAATGTTTTAGCTGAAAATATTGAGACTAAGTCCCCTTCATTAGAGTGATATAGATAATAACCTGAGTATTTATACGATTTAGGATTAATAAATGTTATATGCTTTTATTAATCAAATAATTATAGTTAATTCTATATTAACTGGTTTTTATTGAGTTTAAATTCTATTTAAGATTAGTTTTATGGACATAAGGCATATACGCTTTACCCATAACTATATATTGTGCACATTGTTAAATTCATTTGAAGTGAAATATTTTCAAAACCGTTATATTATTATTATACTTTGTTTTTGTTATCATTTATTTTGAATTTTCTATATTTTTTACTTTCCTCCATTAATTAATAACATCATATATGTCTAAACCGCTCATCTATTTATTGTTTTGTATTGTATTGCTTCATTTTTGCTGAGCGGAGTAAGCCTTTATATTATAGTACATTTAATAATATTTTGACAATCGGTCTTTATACCACAATACTTGATAATACTATATATAATGAGACAATTCCACTGCTACTCAATTCTATTTAAACTGATTCTAATTAACTTGGTTTGAGATCAAGTAAGATAAGAGTTTGATTGATATTTTCCAATTCTACAATATTCGCCATTACAACTAGATACATTAAAAGCATTGTATTTTATTTAACACTCCACACAATGAAGAATTCTAAAAAAACTGATGTATTACCTAAATTCTAGTCTAAAACTGAAAATTAAGTTATTGTTATTAATTAAAACAAGACTAAGAAAACTATAGTTAAATCAGTGGTTGAGTACAAATAAAAAGTGGCATTTTAGAAGCAAAATGAAGAAAACAGAAATCCTAATTACTCTACTTCCGTTAGTTATTATATGAATCTTAGAGAACGTGCTCCGACGAATATTCTTAGACCACGATACTCTACTCAACTTGATATTGATCCTTAACAGTTATACAGTTAAGAAGAAATTGAATAACTTCACAGAGAATTTGGAGATATATCAAAATGCTTTACTAGTATGTGCGAAGGTATACCACAACAAATATAGCAATATGGATAATACGAACCTGATATGTCAATTAATAGCGAATTTAGTGCTTTTGTGTAAATAGAGTGATTTTATATTTTATAATATAGTGTTTCATTCTGTAATTATATATAGTACATTGTTGCATCTTAGCAGCATGTCAGAGATAGTTTGGTCGCCGAATGTTGCATCTTTGAGTCTCAGATTCATATATTCGTCAAACGATTGCAATATTCCGGTAATTTGCGAGTTCCATTTGAGTTCAACTGTTATTTGCTTTCCTATCTGAGTTTATAATAGTAGTTTTGGTGTAACTATTGTCATGTGAGGTGTGAAAATTGACGATTATGCTCACTTAGTTGCATTATCGTCAATTTTCCACACCAAATGTTAAAATTGCCTGCTGTGGTGTGCGATCACGGAACTGGGTATACCAAGCTCGGTTTTGCCGGTTAGTAGCTCCCCTCATTTATGTTTCCAACTTGTGTGACAAAATCTGCGAACTCTTTTCTATCCGATTTGACCTACAAATCCGGGTAAGACGCCGTTGATTCGGGCCAAAATTTAATTTACCCCCTTCAAAATGGTATAATCCAGAACTGGGATGCGCTATAACAACTTTAATTTGACTGCTTTAACAAGTTCCTTCATATAACACCGCAAGAACACGAAATAATTCTAACAGAGCCGCCCATGAACTCGCCCGAAAATAGAGAAAGACTCTCTGAGATAATGTTCGAGTCGTTCAATTTCAAGGGGATGTTCATTGGAGCCCAGGCTCTATTTGCGATTTTTTCCAAAGCATGGGACAAAAGTAATTTAGAGCAGACTGGGATATGCCTTGATATTGGTGACGGAGTTAGCCACGTAATCCCGGTCTACGAAGGGTACGTGATGCAGCACGCGGTGTAATCAGTACCAATAGCTGGGAAAGCGATCACGCAATTCGTTCAGGATATGCTCAGCCGCAGAGAAAAGATTCAAACAGACATATAACAGAAAATAGCAAAGATTGTGAAGGAAAAGTACTGCTACTGCGCAAATCAAGCACTCGCGATGGAATTCATGGATTTCCAACCAATAGCTAATTAAAATGTATGCGGAGTCAATATTGACATCGGCCAAGAAGCGTTCATCGCACCTGAGATATTCTTTGACCCATCCATATACTCAAAAATTCACGACCAGTCAATCGCACAGATCGTTTTCAATAGCATTCAGCATTGTCCAATAGACTGCAGAAAAACAATGTACGAGAACATTTATCTTTCTGGCGGTTCAACCATCTTAAAAGGATTCTCATAAAGGCTTTAAAATGATATTCAAGCTATTGTTGACTCGAAAAATTTACGGGGAATTACAGTAAACGTTAAATCTCACAGTTTGCAAAGAACTGCAGTCTTCTCAGGGGCGAGCATATTCGGAAGCAAACCCGAATTTAAAGACGTTGTTTTGAGTAAATAACGATACGACGAAGAGGGTAAAAATAGTGCAAGAGAGTTCCCTCTTGCTAAAAAGTGAATAATATAAGAATTTAATTATTTTTCTGTTAAATAATTACTTGACTAATTGTAAAATTACTTTTATCTTATGTATTTTTATATAGATTGATAGTTGAGTCTATTTTGAATTTCATTATATGGATGAATTGTTGTCTTTATGAAATTATATTATTATATTTTTGATTCCACTTTAAATGTCAGAATAATTAAATTCTTCTTATATGATAAATACGTAAATAACAGAGGAGATGAACACATTTCATTGTAGGGAAACAGAAATTCTACAATTTCACGTTTCTGAATATTTTATAGCACTGTCTTTTAGTCATAAAGTCAAGATATACGACGTGGTGAAGAGAACTAAATTTATCGAGTTTGATTTTGAGGAGAACGTGTTGCATTCGTATATAAGTGATTAAAAGTTGTTTGTTATTACGGATGCGGGCACCATGTTCGAGATTTAGTTGTAAATAAACAAATTCGGGCGTTAGCAGGTTAATTGTTATGATTTGATTTAGTCTTGTGCGAATAAGCGTTTAACGATGGCTACTTGTGAGTCTACGCGTGTGCTGAGTCGCAAGCAGAAGTCTAATATTAAAATTTCTTCGTTGCTTTGTTCTTTGCAGCCAGATATCTTCTTCTTCTACGCTTTGGTGAAGGAGCCAGTGTAAAAATCTCTTATTTTCTATTTTAATCCTAATTTGCCCGAGAATTTGAATTACGTTATCTTCAAGTAGTAGCCAACTTGTATTTTCAAGTACTCCGCTTCTCTCTTCTTCCTGGGCACAACTTTAGGCTAAATATTCTCTTTTAACACTCTCTCACAGTAATAAATCCCACTTTTACCAAATCCCTCAGAGTAGCCAGTGATTCAGCTCAGCGCGAACAATGCGAAGCTAACCGCATGCCTGCGCTCAGGTAAACTAATTGAACACGATCTAGTTAATAAAACACAGAAGCAGAAGAAGATTAACGAACCAGATCAGGAAGCACTTGACGCCTCAACATTGCTGAATCAAATTGCAAGGTCCGAAAACAACGATTTAACGGCCGAACAACAGCAATAACTCCAAAACAATGAACTACAAGTTCAAATGAACCGCCCAAATGCGATCAATTCGGGTTAGTTCATTGGCGAATTTTTACTTTTTTAACAAGGAAAATATTTTTAAGTTAAAAGCTTGAGAGACTAAAGAATGAAGGAATTTGACGTCACCACTTTAATTAATTACAAAGACACCAAATTCAGGAGCTACCAAACGCACATATTCGAGGGCAAAGTGTACTGCTTGTACAACGGTTATATGATACAGATCCCAGTAAATTTACAGAATAACGGCGAAAACATAAAATAACTGGACATTAGCAAACAAATCGAACAACTGGAGCAAGACATCGTCACCAAACCAAAAATGATCCCAGAAACACTGCAATAATCCGAAAATAAACAAAATGTACTTGCAATTACGTCACAAGACATCGCACCGGCAAAAAGCTTGATTCAGCCAGCACAAATAATCAAATAATTCCTACTGCCCTCGCCAGAATCAGCAATCACATTCGATGAAATCGCAGAATCCATCATTCACCCAACTGTCACTCAGCCAACGAAATACAAACCAAGATCGCCAAACGGATAAAAATCAACTGTATTCCCACAAGAAAACAGATTCAAATCACTACTATCATTCAATTAAATGAAAGAACTGTCCAGAATTCAACCACAAATATCAGTTTATGACTCCAAAGAAATCATTTAAATAAAATAACTAGGATAAGAAAAAGTACAAGCACCTGAATCACTTCTGAGAGTTAGTATTGATAGCACTGCTGAATAAAATCAAGTAATAACTATGGAACTAAATTAAGATGAAAGACCACCAATACCTAAAAGAAATCCACTCATGTAAGTAACCGCACTACAATTATCAGAATTATAAAGCTTTGGGTAAAAAATAACAGCTAGATCCGTTTTAAATTCTTCATATATTGTTGATACATCAAATTACGCCCCACTTAGAATCATTCAAAATGCCGAGTTTATCACCTCTTCTTCAGAGAGTGAAATGGAATAAGAAATTGATGTTAGACCATATTCACCTCCTAGATTAAATATAAAGAAAAAACCTAATATAAATAATGCATTACAGGTAACTTTCAAGCCACTTAATGCAAAGTAACAATAAGAAGCATTAGAGGCAGTAACATAAGAGCCAAGAACTTTGTCAGGACACTTATTACGCGTTCCCAAAGATTCATTGGAGCTATCTTAATTACCATCACCGAGAGGACGTTTGAGCAAGGTTGACGTTGATTGCTATGCAAGTTCAATTATCGATTTACAAGAAAAAGCTTCAAAAACTACACTTGATTCAATTCAAGAAGAATTAAAACAATTAAACGAAAATGTTAGATATTAGCGCAAAATTAAAAAAGCTGATGATGAAATAGATCTGAAATAGTTTAAGAAAAGCAACTCCTTCCATAATTCTAAGAAAATTGATACTGTTAAAAGAAAAATGCACAAGAAAAACTCACTTAGCAACAAAAATGAAAACAATGTTACTTTGAAAAATGCTTAAATGGTTTATGAACAAAAATAAATCATTGAATAAATGATTAAAAATGGAAACACAGAATAGGCAGAACAAGCGGAAGAACAATTAAAACATGTTATTAAAGATTTGGAGTTAGATAAGTTGGATAGCGATAACAAAAGTCCCGAACATGAATTAGAAGAGAATATAATTTAAATTGATTTGGACGAATCAGGTCGTAATTCGCATTAAAGCACAATACGAAGAGTTTCTGGAGCTAGTGTAAAGAATATTCTAAAAGTAAGCGAGAGCGAATCGTATTATTCTGATGATTCTTCCAACTATGAATCAGAATCCGTTTCATAATCGAAAGATACGGAAAGTGAATCTGTATCAAAAGATTAAAGCATTTCCCCAGATGAAAGTATTGATTCTGCAGAATTAGAAAAACAGGAATCTTTCTAATATATTAATAAGTCAGCAAGTTAATTAAATTTGGGCGATATGCAATCATTTTAGTAACATGAAAAAAGTCAGTCTCCAAGTTAGTTCAAGAAATCTACTGATAAAGGAAAGAACAAGATAACAAAAGTTACTAAAAAGGAAAAGACTGCCAAAGTAGTAAAAGACATTGAAAAGAGTGAAAAAAGCGAGAGTAAAGTTCTCAAGAAAGCTAAAGCAGAAAAAATTCTTGAAAAGCCTAGCGATAAGCCAGTTGAAAAACTTAAAAAGAAATCAAAGAAATCCAAAGCTGATGAAAATGATTAATCACCAATCAGTAATATCGAAGGGCAAGAAACTGAATAGGAAGACTTGTTGAAAGAAGGATCCAATAAACCGTACAAAGAAAAGAAATCGAAGAAACGCAAGGTATCGATGTAAGAGAGCGATCTTCAAGAAAGTGTTTAGGAAAGCGACATTGAAGACAAAAAGGAAAAGAAGAAAAAGAAGAAGAAAAACTTGGAAGATATAAACGAAAATTAGGAAATAGATCAGGAGTTTTAGAATCTATCTCCGACAAAGAAGGTAAAAACGAAGAAAACGAAAGATAGTGCGAGTAAAAAACCACAAAAAGACAGTTTGGAGGCTGACTCCGAAAACAGGCGTTCTTCATCCCAGAAGTCTAACTTTAACATTAAAAGTAGTGGAAAGCGCGAATCTCAAATGCGTGAGGGCTCAGAGTCCGGTTACAACTCAAATTCTGCTGCCAAGAAGAAGGATTTGAAGAAGAACAAAGCCGATGCCGTAAACGAAGACGTTACCAAGCTAATTCCAGATAAATCGTTCACCGTGCAGCAGCTCCACTTCCTTATGTCCTATTTCAATTAAAATGACTCATTCTCAAACCAACTTGGTTTAATAGATGAAATCCTCAAGAGAATAAAGCCACAAACTGACCCTGATATCCTCTCATCATTCACGTACAAAGACATGAAAATTGAACCAGAAACTGTTTTCAAACTCTTCCCCTTCTTCAAATATTCGAAAACTGATTAATTTTTAGAAACTGTAAATGATATAACCGGTATCAAAAAGGTGTCCAAAACATTTTAAAAATAGTTTATAAAAGAAATGCAAAATATAAACGATAAGCTCATAGAGACCACAAACGAATATTTACCACCAAAAGTTATTCTTGAAGAAGGAGACTGGTCTATGTTCGCCGAAAAGGAAGCGGAATACGCAGCGCTATAAATTATAGCTGCTAGAGAAAAACAATTCAGCGACAGGGACAAGATGTTCCTGAAGTACGTTCCAATGCGCAACTTCTTCTACAGTTACTAATTAAATAAGACACCAATGAAGAAAATGCCAAAATGTGAGCCCATGCGCAGCAAATCGGCTGATAATAGAGTGTCAAATGATGCTTTAAACTATGAGTACAACGTGGAAAGGTACGTAGACCGCTCCGCATTCAACAACTTCTACAAGAAAATGGAAGAAATATTCGAAATCGAAACTATAACCAAAAAAGAAAAGAAAAACGTTAAACCAAGCGACCTGCAAAAAATATGCACGAACATAGTGAATAATAAATTAAACACACTTGAATATCTTAAAAACCAGGGTAAACTTATAAACTACATACAACAAACTGAAGAAGAATACTTAGAACAGTACTAATCAAAATTTAACGTAAGAAACGCAACCGTTATGAGATCAGTATCTGCATTCTCGTAAAGGAAAGTAAATTACAAAGACTCAGAATTGCCTGAATTAATATCAAACCAGTAATACAAAAACTCTGAAAAGGAGCAGAAAATGCTCGAATTTAATAAGTATTTACAGCGTATAAATATATTCGGGGACGCTACTGTTAAAAATATAAGCAAAGACGACTTCAATGCATAGCGAGCTGTAAATATAGCCCCAATACAAAGATTAACTCGCAAACCTTGCAAATCTAGATCACTAAAATTGCACTAAATATAAAGAAACCAATTTTCATACTTTAAACCTAGTTGGTAAATTGATCCGTTCAGACAGCATAAAAAGGCTTTCAAAGAACTTTAAATAGCACCATTAAATAGAGGTGTTGATCAGTGCATTTCAGACTCTGAAATAACGTACACGGTCTTAAAATATGACCGCTTCCCAGAATATACCAAATATGAAAAGGCTACTTCAGCTCATTTATATATGCAAAAGTTTGATGTTAATCAATTATATTAAAAATCAGAGAAAGAAGTATAAATGTCGCTAGATCAAGCATTAAACGAATTTTACAATATCAAACCAATGACAGATGCACAATTGAGCATATTGGAACAAAAGATGGATGTTGTAGGTTCAGTTGCCAGAAAACCTGACGAATATAATACTGAATCTGAAAGTGCGACCCCAGCTCCTCCAGTTCCAACCGCAGAACCTTAAAAAATTGAGGTAATTGGTTCCATTTTAACGAAAAATCCAGCACAAGCAGCGTATAGGCACTAATTAGACGAGTTTTGTGCAGGTAATGGATTTGATATTGACGTGTTGACTTACGAGAAACATAAAGTTGATTAGAGTTTAGCTTAACTCAACCCAGAATACGCACAACAATTACTACGAGTTCCACAACCACTTATTCGTCCACCACCGAATTTAGAATTCAAAGTTCTAACAAAAGAATTTTTATCATGTAAATACGATGAGGAAAAACAAGAACGTAAAGAAGAATAGAAAATGTTGCGATATATAATGAAAGAAGAACAGAAGGCTTAAGAAAAAGATGTAAAAGTACTCAAAGTATCAAAAATTTATGAAGCTAAGAAGAAAATGATGTAGATGAAATTAAAAGAATAACAGCTAAAGCAGTTAACAAAACACTCCAAATAAATTCCTCTCGACGTTATAGAGTTATTCTTACTTAAACAAACCCAAGCTACTGTTATCAAATGGGATTAAATTTACGTTATTGATAATCGTTTGATGTTATAAGTTTCTAGAAACAATCAGTTCTTCAAAATCCTCTCAGTATCAACACCAATAGGTCAAATAGACAATATTGAGTTCATGAAGTCTGTTACTTATGTGTCCAACCATGTCGTAAACGAATTTGAAGCGATCGACTATTATGCAAAGCAAATGAAAATACTTGAGATGCAGCAGAAGTGCTAGAAGATGCGCGAATACACCAACGCGTTTGAAGATGAAATGTTCCCAAGTTATTTAGCTGCTAGTAGAATGAACATATACTACACATACAACAACAGCTTAAAAGAATTATTTTAAATTGCTGAAGACGAAAACCGCGCCGTTGAAATTCTAGAAGAGAGAGAAAGGTTGAGAATCGAAAATGAAAGGCGAATGGAAGAAGCCAGAAAGTAAGAAGAAATAGAACGCGAGCGCTAACGAATCGAATAATTAAGACTAGAAGCGATTGCAAGATTAACCGAGCTCGTGAACCAGTTTTTAACCAGGGACGGTTTTAACACAGCCGGAATCAGGATATTTTAAATCATTAGAGGGGTTGACCTTGAATTCCAGCCAATTTAATTCCAATCGCTGTTGAGTAGCTTCGACTTCGATTACAGCATGCGTGTACACTACCGCATATGCCAGTTTGAGTTTTCGCTGTAGTTACTCAGAGCCTAACTTTCAACTTTCAAACATCTGTATAAACTTGTGACTGATGAAACCGTTTAATTTATGTCTCAGACGAAAATGGTGGACTTTAAGTTCTTCGCGCGTCCCTCATTCAAGGGAGAGAGCAACTGTGGTGTGGCAGCGTTCGCGAAGGGTTTCGTTTCGCACCGCGATTTCCACGCGAGAGAAATGGTGGACACGGTGAATTTAACTAAGCTGGACATATAGTACAAGCACGGCGAATCGCAGCAGCCTTAATTTTAAGTTAACACTGAGCTGAGCCCGGTCAGAGAGGCCCTGCGCGACTAGAAAACGCGACTGTTGTAAATTAACAACTACGAGAAACCGCGCCTGAAAGCGGAATTAGTTGAAGCGCGCCCGTCCTCAGACCTGGTGAGAGCAATTCAGCGCAACGACGTGCAAAAGCTCCTTTAAATCACGCAAAGGCACTAGTCAGAACTCGGTTAGATCCTGAACGGCTCTGAAGCTGGCACCGAGAACTCAGAGATCCACAGCTTCGGGGAGCCCTCCGAACACACCTCCCAGCACAAAACTGCAATTCCCCTTTTGGAGAAGAAATTACAGCCAAAATTCATTCCAAAACCAAAACCGCTTCCAATGCAAATTTCAGATTCAATTCTGAAGATCCCAAAATCGGCCGTGAAGAAAACGAGACCTCCCTCGTAACTTGCGAACTCCTTCAAACCGAAAGAGGAGGAATCAGAACTGAGATTGAGCGCTGAACTGAGAACGAGCGGACCAAAAGAAACAAAAATATAAAAATCTAAGGCAGAAGAGCTGTTCGAAGAGCAAAAGAACAGGAACGACGTTTAATTGAAAGTTTACGTTGAAAAGAGAGCACCGAAGAAGTGAAATGTTTCTGTTGTAAATGTTAATAATTGTTAAACTGAATTGATTGAATACGAGGGTTTGTTGGTGATTGTATGTCCACATACCTTGTTTTAGACCAAAATATTATCTACCCTGCCAATTATTGAATAAAAATAAAACGAGTACTATTTTATATTATTTTAAGATTTGGCCACAAACTAACTATGATGTGTGAGGAAATGTGTTTAATACGTTATTTAGAAATTCACACATTAATTCTCGTTATTAATGACAAGATATGTGCACCGCTCTATTATATATACGCAAATAAAAAATATTATTACATCATTTATTACATTACAGTATTACATTACTGTTTTGATTCTATTTTAGTATACCCTCTTCGTCTTAGACTCATTAATATAACACAAACGTATATCAATTTGAAACAAATTTTCAAATTAAAATTAAAATCTTAAATGGTAAACTTTTAGTTCAATATGATGTACATTACTGATAGCTGTTTGATATTCCCATAATGTGTAACATACCAATATTTTGTTTGATTGATTGAATACAATTTGTAATTTCTATCTTATACATATATGCACTTGATCAAGAAAAATAAAATAAAGGTAAATTATAAACTTTATGTTATTGATTGATTTGGTACAGTAGGACACACAAATCAAATTTAATATTTTTTTATGATGCTGTTATTATACTATTTATACTCCAATTTAAATAATGGGTATCAAGAAATTTTTGTTTTATGTATACTATTCATAAAGACTTTCAGTATATTAAGTAAACATCTTATGACATTCATTATACTTCGTGTTTGATATAATATCAATGTAAAAAATCCGATTATTATGTCAACTATTTCCAAATCACATTCTCTTTAATAATATGAGACATTATACATTAAAATAACTATATTATTTAAATAAAACACAACACCTCCAGAAATGACCCAGAAGCACCGCCCCGAATACGTCTCTTGGTCGGACGCGGAGATCCGCAAACTAATCGACGCTTCGAACCTCCACAAGGAC
This sequence comes from Hexamita inflata, assembly GCA_963988835.1. Lineage (NCBI taxonomy): Eukaryota > Fornicata > Diplomonadida > Hexamitidae > Hexamita > Hexamita inflata. The sequence goes on from CAXDID010001009.1 coordinate 27,875, forward strand.
GGGGTGATAAACTGGGCAGGCGTCGCCTCCCACTTCCCCAATAGATCACCGCAGCAGTGCAAGTCTTTCTACAACAACCGGATCAGGGCCCTCGAGGTAAAAACAGACAAAACTGCGAACGAATACTACCTGTTCATGATCTCGACCCAGATGCAGAAGCCGGAGACGCCTCAGCAAAACGTGAAGAAGCTCTTCTGCGAGTGTGGGACGGCCGACATGTACATCCACATTGCGAATCTCCTCGCGGATAACCCCGAGTTTCAGTACAACCCAAAGTTCTTGGGCATCATGAAAGAAGTGATCGAGGTTCACGGACAGCTGAGAGGCTACCTGACGACGGCGTTCTCCAAGTAGAAGTATATAGAGGTCGGCGACTACATATTGAGCAAAGAGCTGTACGAGCTGATGGCCAGAAGAATGGCCAGCTTCGATGTGGCGACGGTCATACAGAAGATCCAGGCCAAACAGTGAATATTCTATTTATAGATATTATAATTATTGTAATACTCATTCAGCTTCATGGTTGAAGTTATATTTGAAATTTAGTTAGTAATTAGTTCTATCGCAGAGGTGGTGTTTGACAGCTTTGTTACTGAGTATTCAACCGCATCATAGCGATGTCATTGTATATTATGATTTATTCAGTACAATGAGTTTTTCAAATAATTTAGTTTGAGTTTTTAAAAGTAATACTTCATGATAATATTCGATATAGCTACATTTGAAAATAGATTTAACAAATGAAAGTCTTTTTAGATTTAGTACGATGTACTATTTAGTTCTGCTATGTTATATTTTACATTTAATAAAGAAACAAGTTAAACATATTTATATTTTCAAATTAATACTTATAATAATTTTAGTTACAAATAAATGTGATTATTATCACTAAATGACATCCCCATTTGGCGCGGTGCAATATTGGAAGTACTAGTCTTAACACCAGTAGTCCCACCCAGACCTCATGCAATCGGTGCAACATCTGCCTAAATTTGCGCACCAGTAATTTCCTTGAGATACCCACCCTCCACTTTAATCTTCAGTACATCTACATACGGTTCCTTCCAAACTTGACCCGCTCTTCGTACATTAACAGGTATTGCCGCTAATAACCGCGGTATACGGACACTTGCAGACTCCGTTGTTCATCGTGCTTCCCTTGAGTAGAGTTTATGAGCAAATACACTATTTGCTGCTCATCGCCGTGTAAGCCGGTTGGCAGATACACGCCGCCTGAGCTGTCACAAAAGTTGAATATTGCGGAAAATCGCAGGTGTTCGTGGCCGTGTTGTTCGTAGCGTCGGTTGGGCAGACGCACGAGGTGTTGGCGGCGTTCGGGAATGAATTAGTAGTCGAGCACTTGCAAACTCCATTTACCAAAGTGGAGCCAGAAGGGCAGTTGCAGGTGTTTGAAGTGTTAGTTGAGTTGACAGCGCACTGACAGACTCCACCAACCGGGAACGCGTTCTTGGTCGCGCACTGGCAGATACCGTTCACCAGAGAAGACCCAGTTGGACAAGAACAGGTGTTGCTGGAGTTGGTGGCGTTGACCCCGCAAACACATACCTTGTTGCTGATGAAGGCGTTCTTGGTGCTGCAAGAGCAGTTGTTTGAGGTAGGAACAGAACCGGCCGCGCAGTAGCAGAGCCCAGATTTTATATAATAATTCAGTGTATTTTTAATAGTGAAGTACATTACCTGTTTGAGATATGCAAGTTGGATATATTATATATATTATATATATTATATAATGAAATATGACCCATTATGTGGAAATAATAGATAATATTCCCCAAATATACTTTTCATGAATTTTGAGACACATCAAAAAACTGACTATTTCAAAATGACACAAAATGGCACAAATCAAAGTAAGTTATATTTTAAGATTGTACTAAACATTGTACAGTGGGTAACAGTTAATAATGGAAAAATATTTGAGGAGACTACATGAAGTGATAATAATATTAATTTTTTTTGGATATTAATAATCTAATAATATTAATATCAAGTATCAACAAATATTTTGCATGTACGAATTTACTTGAACTTATTTCTTTCACCTCAAACAGCGAATTATTGAATTTTTAGTCTTTCAATAACAACAACTATCTTACATATTGAAACTGATATCATATTTGTATCAGGTATGATGCTGATAAGTGATTATTAGCTCGTCGACCATTGTGATTATTCAAGTTACTTCAACTGCTAAATTGCTAGTGAATCTAATTCATGAAACTGCTTCATGAGCTGAAGCGATATTTAATACATCACGGTAGTAACATATACTACTATAAATACGTGACCTTGAATTCGACTCTGGTTCAAGTTATTAAAATTATTAACCAAACTTTGGACGCAATCTTCTAACCATCTATATGAACTGTACTAAACAATGATATTGTAATAATATTCGAGACTATGAACTACTATAACTGTCTCCACATTCTTCATTTTAATTTACAAAAGTTAACATTTATTTACTACTTTATAATAAAGTCAACCATCGTCCACGATTCTAGCGTACTTTGGCCATTTTCAGCGTGATATTATGTTATCACGATGAGATTTGGTCGATAGTTAATTGTTTTGTATTGAAATGAATTGTGATGTATATAATTATATTTTTGAGAAATAAAAAATAAATGAACACTCCACACAATTGCTTTTGTAATGGTGCGATAGAAATCTAATCAATGACAGCAATGACTAAGAAAAGATCCTCCAAAAGTATAGCCGAATGATAAATATATTATTTATAAGTTATATAATACATCATATTACATTCTTCAGATTTAGAAATAATATATGATTAAACTATTATATAAAAGTAATTAATAGATTAATTACTTATTTTTATATTCCACTCCAAAGCTAGCGCGTCAACACAAATGTGGCGCTACAGCTTATCATCGTCTCTATCGCGCTACAGCGTCTTTTGTAGATTTTTATCGTCTATTGGTTGGCTTTACTTTATAACTGGACTTGGAATTGGAGTAAATACAATAAGCATCAATTAACTTTAACTGTTAAAGTTCAGTAATATATTATATTGGATATTAAAATGATTATAGAACCGACTATTTCCTTTGTAAAAGTCTTTAAAGTAACATTCGTAAATATTCAATATTTTGGAAATTTTAATACTCTGGTTAAGAAATGATAATCAATAAATGTTACTTACTGATCTAATATATCAACAATGTGTGAACTTCAGTAGTTATACCTAACGATACTTCAAAAGTTATGTATAATTTAGCATTTCCCGTTTGAAGTGGAAAATTCTGTACATGGAAAATCTTCGTTATACCCTAAAGAATATAAATACATGATATATATTAATTATATTAATCACAGCATTTTTCTTTTATTAACTGTTAGCCACTGTACATCATTATATTTTCATGTCAATGATAGTTTATGAAATTAATTACAACAAATAACAACAAATTTAATTTGTACATATTTCAAAAATATATTGTACCATATTTTAGATGAAGATGGAATGATTAAAGTGAGCCTTAGTACTGATGATAAGGTTACAGTTAAGTGAGTCATTTTATTGTACCATATTTTAAAATCGCTTACTATTATTTACGTTATATTTCATATATTTGAGTTCTTCATAAACGTATAATATGTTCATAACATAACACAACACACAAAATCTTAAACTATAAACATATTATAATCACTTACATATTGTATAATACATAGTATACTTGAATGGATACGTTAAATATAAGCAAAATAAAAATTAGTATGTATTATTCTTCTGAAAAGTTGATTGATTTGGTACAGCTATTCATACATATTCATACTATTTCAGCAATGATAATAATTATATGATTATAGGACAGTTATAAGTGTCCTTCACCAATGTACTAAAACAGATTTATAAATATTTTTATTTTACATTTCTAAAAGTCAAAGTTCTTCTTTTAGATTTATCAAAATACTTGATTGGATTCAACACCTCCAGAAATGACCCAGAAGCACCGCCCCGAATACGTCTCTTGGTCGGACGCGGAGATCCGCAAACTAATCGACGCTTCGAACCTCCACAAGGACGGGGTGATAAACTGGGCAGGCGTCGCCTCCCACTTCCCCAATAGATCACCGCAGCAGTGCAAGTCTTTCTACAACAACCGGATCAGGGCCCTCGAGGTAAAAACAGACAAAACTGCGAACGAATACTACCTGTTCATGATCTCGACCCAGATGCAGAAGCCGGAGACGCCTCAGCAAAACGTGAAGAAGCTCTTCTGCGAGTGTGGGACGGCCGACATGTACATCCACATTGCGAATCTCCTCGCGGATAACCCCGAGTTTCAGTACAACCCAAAGTTCTTGGGCATCATGAAAGAAGTGATCGAGGTTCACGGACAGCTGAGAGGCTACCTGACGACGGCGTTCTCCAAGTAGAAGTATATAGAGGTCGGCGACTACATATTGAGCAAAGAGCTGTACGAGCTGATGGCCAGAAGAATGGCCAGCTTCGATGTGGCGACGGTCATACAGAAGATCCAGGCCAAACAGTGAATATTCTATTTATAGATATTATAATTATTGTAATACTCATTCAGCTTCATGGTTGAAGTTACAGTTATGGGAGGTGGAATTGCTTTTTCTTGTTTACTATGTGAGTAATTATATATTAAAATATTTTGCCACTTCTAATGCGGATGACAAATTCCAATAAATAATCTCAAGTTGGAGATTATTCATGAACTACTCATTAACACAAGAGGGCCAAAAATATGATTTCGATCGTATTAGACTATAATCGACTATTCAAAGTCGGTATTTAATATTCCAAAAAGGAAAAATAGAAATTACCACATGCAATAAAAGGACGGCAATGACAAAAATAAACGCGGTAGAAGATGTTTAGGGAAGGTCAACTAATTCACTTAACAAACTTAGGCAGTTCTGAAGCGTTTGTATTTTCTTCATTTCTGGGTCCAACGGATGAATTCATAAAATATTGTACCAATCTGAACTAGTTATATCACTTGTTTAAGATGTCCCTGTGTAATTTCTACGTTTTAGTCAACAAAACTAATTTATGAAAGATTTTATCTCGAAAATATATGGTAGTTAAGCCTGATTGGAGAAAAGAATAAGAGGATCCAATGATTGGTATACGGACGCAATATGTAATTTATAACTAGTAGCGCAAGCACTGGACCTGCAGAGGACCTCGGTGTTCATTTTCAACTGGGTCAATCTGAACGATTTTAGGTATTTCTTAATCACGAAAAACAATGGAGGACTTTTTCTTTCAATCTCAACCGGGAGCTCAAGATGAAGTATTGGTACTTCGCTTAATTAGAATTATAATTCAGGTAGTTACAGCCGCTTTCATTCTCAATATTCAAATAATGAATGCATTTTTGTTTCTTGAAGAATGGAATCAAGTGGGTTAGTCGGGCCCAGCATTAAATAATATATTGATGCTACTCTAAAACAACAGTTATTTTACTTATGATCTTCCACTTCCATTTCATAATGAGAAATCAATTTTCTTGATTGTTAAATTATACAACGTTAGGTAAAGTTGAAACTTATTATTGAAGTATATACAGAGTTATATACGTTAATTATTGTAGCACAGCTATCCAAGGCTCAACCAGGCCTTGATGTGATTGAAGCACTTTATAAATCAATAGTAAATAGAGTTAATGAGTGTATTGATGAGGAGGGAGAACACACTCATTATTGAGCCGGGCAGTGATATAAGTAAGATTCAAATAATAAACTTCATTCTTCTTCCTAATTCAAAAAAGCATTTCGAGGGCCCACCACTGTATATTTGAAATTTAGTTAGTAATTAGTTCTATCGCAGAGGTGGTGTTTGACAGCTTTGTTACTGAGTATTCAACCGCATCATAGCGATGTCATTGTATATTATGATTTATTCAGTACAATGAGTTTTTCAAATAATTTAGTTTGAGTTTTTAAAAGTAATACTTCATGATAATATTCGATATAGCTACATTTGAAAATAGATTTAACAAATGAAAGTCTTTTTAGATTTAGTACGATGTACTATTTAGTTCTGCTATGTTATATTTTACATTTAATAAAGAAACAAGTTAAACATATTTATATTTTCAAATTAATACTTATAATAATTTTAGTTACAAATAAATGTGATTATTATCACTAAATGACATCCCCATTTGGCGCGGTGCAATATTGGAAGTACTAGTCTTAACACCAGTAGTCCCACCCAGACCTCATGCAATCGGTGCAACATCTGCCTAAATTTGCGCACCAGTAATTTCCTTGAGATACCCACCCTCCACTTTAATCTTCAGTACATCTACATACGGTTCCTTCCAAACTTGACCCGCTCTTCGTACATTAACAGGTATTGCCGCTAATAACCGCGGTATACGGACACTTGCAGACTCCGTTGTTCATCGTGCTTCCCTTGAGTAGAGTTTATGAGCAAATACACTATTTGCTGCTCATCGCCGTGTAAGCCGGTTGGCAGATACACGCCGCCTGAGCTGTCACAAAAGTTGAATATTGCGGAAAATCGCAGGTGTTCGTGGCCGTGTTGTTCGTAGCGTCGGTTGGGCAGACGCACGAGGTGTTGGCGGCGTTCGGGAATGAATTAGTAGTCGAGCACTTGCAAACTCCATTTACCAAAGTGGAGCCAGAAGGGCAGTTGCAGGTGTTTGAAGTGTTAGTTGAGTTGACAGCGCACTGACAGACTCCACCAACCGGGAACGCGTTCTTGGTCGCGCACTGGCAGATACCGTTCACCAGAGAAGATCCAATCGGACAAGTGCACGTGTTGCTGGAGTTGGTGGCGTTGACCCCACAGACGCATACCTTGTTGCTGATAAAGGCGTTCTTGGTGCTGCAAGAGCAGTTGTTTGAGGTAGGAACGGAGCCGGCCGCGCAGTAGCAGAGCCCGGATTCCAGAGTCGCGCCGGTCTTGCAGGGACAGGAGAGGCCGGAGTACGAGGCGAACTGGCTTATGAGCGGGGTGTTGGAGAAGCCCGCAAAGACGAGGCCGTCGGTCGTGACCACGCCGGCGAGCTTGCTCTGCTGCACGAATGCGCAAGCGGAGGCCGAGCCGGAGGTGACCAGGGAGTAAGTCACGTTCGAGATCCTGCACGCGCCTCTGTTCTCGAACATGAAGCCGTAGGTGTTCGCTCCAGAAAGAGTCCCGGAAAGCGTCAGGTTCTGGAACAGGGAGTTGCCGAGCGCGAAGCCCACGAAGCCGCAGCTGGTGGCCGCGCTTGTCTGGATCTGGAAGCCGGAGTTGAGCACCTTCAGGTCCTGGACCTGGCCTGAAACGCCGTGGAACTTGGAAACTGGCGTCATGCAGCTGAAGGCGAAGCTGCTCCTGTTTATGGTGAGGAGCTCGGTGAGGTTGTTGGCGATGCCGTAGAAGTTGGAAATGGAGTCTTTTGAGGCGAAGTCGAAGCTGGAGCTCAGAATGGAAATGGAGTACTCGGGCACGGTGGCGGCCAGGAAGGCGAAGTCGGAGCCGGTCGAGTTGGAAAGGCGCACGTTCACCTGGGTGTCGATTATGGTCACGTTCGCGAAGACGAAGAAGAACAGGTTGAAGGGCTGTCTGTTGAGGTCGAACTCGGCGTCGATGCGGATCGAGAAGGCGCTCTAGTTCACTTCTCTGAAGAGGACGTTGTCCGTTCTGGAGCAGAGGTCTCGCGTGGTCGCATCTTCAAAAGTGAATGTTGTATTGAAAATTATATGATGCTTCTCTTAGAATGTCTTATAAAAAACATAGTTATAACAGAAGTCAAATTCAGCTATAGTGAATACCTGTATACTCAATATGTTGTGCAAAACTGCTAACATTTTAAAAGCGTGAAGTGTTTGTATATATTTTCGTCATATTTCATTTTTTAAATATATAATAATTCAATAATATATACTTTTAATAAATTAGATAAAAACATTAACTATACATAATATATAACCTATCACCTGTTATCGAATATAAACCATTGATAAGAATATCATATCACGTTTCGTGTAAATAACACCTATATAATGATGAAAAATATTATTAATCAATTTACACTTATAATATTTGTATAATTAATCGTAAACAACATCATATAAAATTAAAAAATGAGCTATACATTATAAATAAAAGTTGCATTCAAATAAGGTGCGTTTTTGCGGGATTTTGCGCTATAAAACACGGCGTATTTTATGTTTAAACATTGCGCGGCGCGAAAGTGCGAGTTTGCGGGTTTTTTCGCGCATGAGCAGTTTGTAGTGTAAAATGTACGTAGTATAAAATATTTAATCTCGGCTAATTTTATATGTCACTGTAATCGTGTCTAAACATGCCGCTAAAAATAACGCAAAAAATTATATCCGAGATCATTTATAACAAAACACGCAGTGTTTGTGCGTGTTTGAGCGTGTTTGGACACGCAAAATCCCGCAAAAACGCACCTTACATTCAAATAATAACTATTAACTAGATCTTATTATATCATATTATTTCCACTTTAAATAAGACATTCACGATTCCTGATTCGTTAAAGAAGTTGAGGTAAGTGCACTCGCATTTTTCGGTATTTACTTCTAAATGCATTTCTTTGTACAAGGTAGTTTATTGGATTTTGTCGGGAGTTATGTGATTACGACCGTATCGTCTTTAAACCAAAGCGAATTTATATGAGTTTCCATTTTAGTCTTTTGCGGCATATATATATATAGAAGCGAGAATCAGTTTCTAAAAAGTAAGTTAGCGAATCAGGTGAAACTGGTCCACTAACGACTCAGACGGGCATAAATGGCGGGTTGAGCCCGTTTTGTGGCGTGCGAGAACCTATGTTTTTGCTTTCGAAAGTCTCACAGTCGTTCGTTTGTGCCGTCTCGAGGAAGTGAGATATATATACTAGTATATATATCAAAAATTAATATATGCTTAAATATCATATGAGTAGTAAACCTTTGAAAAAATCGAAGTCAAAACTTAATCCCAAAAAGTTGATCGTGAGTGTTTCCTTACTTATAACCAAATGACTTGTTTCCACCTTTGTTTTGTGTTCTGAAGTTGGTCTAGCCATATATAGCCTATTTATATTTTGACATACATGAATGAGTCATTTAAATTTAGACGAGTCGTTTAGATTTAACTTCATCGTATTTGTATTCGTGTAGGGAATTGAACAGTTTCCCTTAGTTGTTGTTGAATTTGTTGAAAGTGGAAACACTAGCGTGCGAGAGCCCATGTTTTGCTTTCGAAAGTCTCAATGTCTGTTTTTGTCGTCTCGAGGAAGTGATATATTGCTGTTAGCGAGTCAGTCATAATAAAAATGATACGATATTGTGTAATGAATATAGATCATAGATAATATTGTTTTTACAGCCATTGTTTATATATTCTTAATTATATTCATAAAGGTGTAGCATTCTCAAACAGTAGAACGATGTATGATTTTATTATGCTAAATTTCAACATTATATTGATGATTTAGATGGTTTGTTGAGTATATTAATAAAATATATAAATTATACTCAGTAGTTAAAAGACAATACTATTGCATTTATTTTTGTAATGTATTAACATAGTAAGTAACCCAAGTTTTCTTACCGAATACATAAATATCATATTATATTCATTATGCGGTATCATTCTATATTTATTTCAAAAAAGTGGTTCAGTTTAAACCAGTGTCTGAATTGAAACTGCAAAGTAGTAAAACAAAGAACTAAAAATAAACGATGACGAATTTGTTACTAATAAAACTCATCTGAACCAATTCAAAACTTGAGCCAATTCAAATTAAAACGAAATTATTAAACGTGTTTTATTTCTCTAATTAATATTAATTAAAACAAATGAATGATAAAATTGAATGTTGAAATAGGAATAAAAATGAATTTATTATTAAAATAAGAGCAATATAATCTAAATCAAAAGATGGTAAGTTATTCAGTACTGTGGTGTCCGAGCCAACTTTGATTTTAACAAATGTTTATGTAATAATTGCGCTTGAAAATTAAATCACTGTATTTATGCTAATTATAACATATTCAATTAATTCTGCGGTTCATTTCTTTTTCACTTCATCCTTCAAATGACGAAGCACACACGAAGCCGACGGATCACAATACAAGAGCGTCGCATAATGATGAGAATGTGAGAAACAGAATCACAAACTGTTGCAACCAAGAAATACATTGCTTGTTGCCTTCAATGTAGTCTCCAAACTGTTTATTCCATTTTTAAGCACTTTGAAGTTACAGGCAAGCTAGAAGCTTCTCATGCCGATAATAGTGTCAGAAAATTTGACTAAGCTGAGATTTTCGCGTTGTTAAATATCGCCAGAGCCATAGATTCGAAACTCGACGAATCATAGCTGAAAAATACTAAGCCCTTCGTGGAATTTCCATGTCTCTAACAACGGTATCTCGTCTCCTGGCCAAATTCAGTTTAAGCTTCTATGTTGCTAAGATAAAGCCAAAACTTACCGAAAAGCATAAATTGGAAAGTTTGAACTTTGCTCGAATGAACCTGAAACAACCAATTGAATATTGGAGAACTTTTTAGTATACCGATGAGTATCGCTCAAAATGCTATGCAAATCGAGCGAGTAGAGTGCTCAGAACACCTAAAGACGAGTGGAATCCGAAGTATTTTCTCGAAGTGTAAAATATGGACTGTTTTCGTGCATGATCTATAGTACGATTAGCTATAGATATAAGGGTCCATTATGGTTTATGCCGTGCGGTACGACCATGAATTCAATTGTCAATTCTTAAGTTCTCAGACAAGTTACACTTCCATCACTTAATAGCATAACTTGAAGTTGCAACAAGATAACGCCCCGACACATTTTAGTAAGTATATGAAAAACTTTTATACTGCTAACAACATTGAGCTCTATCGCTTTCCAGTAATGAGTCCAGACTTAAATCCACTTTTTCACTGCTGGAATCCACTGAAGTCAAACATTTCCCCTGAAGAATGTACCACATATGACTTATTAAATGAAGAAGTAAAGAGGGCGTTGGAGTAAATCTCGTTAGATATCATCAATCATTTGATTGACTCTATGCCCAAAAGGTTAGAAGAAGTAATAAAATAGAAAGGAGACGCTACTAAACATTGAGTTAATATATAGTTAAAATTAATACAAAAAATAGTTTTGAAATAGTTAGTATTTTTTGAAATCAAAGTTGGCTTGGCGACCACAGTATGTGTGTAATAAGAATACACATGCTTGCTTGGTCATGAAAGATCTTATTATGTGATTTATTAATAAAATTTTTACAATATCTTAATTGAATAGTGACGAATACACTATACTAAACAATGAATATTAACAAAATTCTGTAAAACCGTCTTCTTATAAGTGCATATTCATACACTAATTTTATAAATAATTAATAAAAAGTATTAATCTTATATTTCACTCATTTCCAGTAGAAATAATATTTCTAGTGATAATTTGTTCCATTTTGTTCGTCAGTTTTGGAATTATTTCTTTCATTTTAAGAATATTTTAGTTCAGATTATTTATTAACGAAAGTTATTGATTATGTTTCAGTTCGTTTTGTGTTTAAAGTTCTTGAAATTCTTTAAAATATTTATTTATAGTCAGATTCGTTTTAGTTATAACATTTTATATATTTTTTTAACCTGAATGGAATTCTATCAGCGTAATCCACGTATAATCTTAATGTGTTTACTTTTGGACTTGAAAATGTTTTTAATTAAAATTCACAGTGGTCAATTATCAGATTTTATACATCTGGAAGTTCGTCAATAATTGTTGGATTGTAGTTACGTATGGTTTCACTATCATCAAATATATTTTCAGCTTCAAAGCACATATCTAAGCACTCATAAGTTATGAAGTAAGCAAATCAGAGCGTATTATTGATAAAGACTCAACAATGAGATTTTGAGTGGCTAAATAAAATATTGAACAACTAGTAATTTACATTTCCTTTACTTCAAGGTGAAGTAAGCGCAAGTCCACATCTGTTTGTTCAAATGATACATTGACTAGATTATCATATTGCACTAAATGAAACCTTTTAACAAGCTGAGTCCCTCGACTATAAACACTTTATGTATATCTTTCGTTACCAGAAACAGATTACTGAAATCGAAAAGCTGAAACGCGTTTTGACAATAAATGCCCATGAAAGTATAAGGCTTGCTATTTATCAAATCGTGATTCACAATCACAATATCTCGGGCTCTGTTTTCGTCATCTTCGTCCTATGATTCTGTTTTTCGGCGTAAAGAACTTTGAATATGTACGATTCTTTATCTTTCTTATATCTTAAGTCGTTAATCACGTAGTACTCTTCTTTGTAGGTTTCTTCAGAGTTTTGTGATAACTGTGATACAAAACTGCACATGTTCATTTCATCCGAAGAATAAGAATCTGAGGAATTATAGTCTTCTGAGTCTTCTGTCATTCACGGAGTGGTAAGAAAATATATTGTTATTTGCAGCTTTAATAGTAAGGTAACATATTATTACTTATTTATTTCATTTTCCAATACTTTATTTTCGTTGTATGATCAGAGAAAAAGGGTGACCTAGACGTAATTTACAATTAATTTACGGTGTGATGTTTTCTTAAACTAAAACTGATAAAGTACAGATTACATATTGTTGTAAAAAACAGTATAGAATCATTAATATTAATAAGGGCTCGGAACAACCGTTGATAATTGAGGATTTGCAACATGAGTGAGAAGATTTCTAAATAACATCACTCAACACTGTTGAGTCAACAGCAACAATACATCTAAACGCAATATTCAAAAAATCGGTAACATTATGTGTTTGGACCACTACTTGGTCTTTAGTAAAGCCATTGGGTCTATATATATTAATTTAGAAATTAATATATTATATAATGACTCACTTAACTGTAACCTTATCATCAGTACTAAGGCTCAATTAAATCATTCCATTTTCATCTCGTAAATCATGACAATCCACAAATCAACACTTAGTTACACAATAACGTTACCACAAACTAATCTCAATATCATACCTCATCTTCTAGGATTGTCACTCTGAATAGCCTCCTCAGACAACCTAAGTTAGTTCGGCACTTGAACTAACATTATTGACCTCGGAAGTTATCTTTGTAACTATCTTTGGGATGGCTGGTATGAATCTTGGGACTCGCGTATCAGCGGCAACGCGTAGTGCTTCTAAGTTTAGAGCGGGGAACAATGTCATAACTCTTTAATCAGTTTCTTCCTGTTCAGGCTCATTTACTCTTGAAAGCGAAACCTCTGCAATATATTGACTGCATAAAATTTGTGTTTGTGTTTTGTTGTTTTACATAGTAAGTTCCATACGGATTTCTTCCTGTATTACAGGGAGTGAAAGCAGGATTTCGTTCTAATTTATTTAAAAATTGACTTATTCTCTTCTTTCAATACTATATAAAACTAATACCACCTATAATATCAACAATTAAACAAATATATCCAACTTTCATTTCAACTTTTATTTCTTAAACTTCTTCGATTTCGTTTTTACCTTTTCTGACTTTTTCTGAATCGTCGCTTGTACATTTGGTTGCGTCGTCTACCTTACTGTGTTCGCTAAGTATTCATTAATTGCTGCGTGTGGATTTTTCTTCGGAATACGAATATCATCACTTGCTAATGCAGCAAAGCGATTATTCTAATTCCCTGGAATTACGTCTTCATGATCGTTGATTTCATCTCTTCTTATCACCTTTTTCTTATACATGATTGCTGTGCAGTTGGCTTTATACACTCCAAGTAAGTTTCCTATCTCCTCGTATACGCTTTCCATCTTAATATCAAGCTCATCTAAAAATTCTCGCGATTTTGTGTGAATTGTACAGTTCTTTCCTATTATTATAGGAATCACTCTCAGTGGTTCGTCATTCTAATCCTTCGTTTGTGCGTAATTATTTTATTTAATTCTAAAATATCTTTTAGTATCAAATGTTATACCTATATCAAGGTACACCTTCTTTCCATCAACTGTGATTTCAACATCTGGTTTCTTATTATTCAATGCTCTGTTATCATTTCCTGCTGTTACCTTAATCGCGTTGTACTTTTTCCTCAACTATTTCTCCAAATAATTGGCAAACACATCATGCACTTTAATGTGTATTTCATTTATGACCTTACATGCCTATTCGTGTCCTGCTTTTGCATTGCATCCACACAATTCGCATACTTTAGACATACCAAGATCATACTTTCCAAACGCCAGATCTATTAAATGCTAAATAGATTCATTAGGGAGCATCCCATAACCCATTAAAGCATATCCAACTTTCGGGACTGAATCATCAATCGTATTCTGCTGTATCTCTTTCGCGCGCATCTTTCCTTTCTTCTCTTATATATCTCTCTTATATATTTCTCTTATATATAATAAAACTAATTTATTTACATTTATATTGTACATTTTTTATGTGTTCAATTTTCTTGCATATACAAATATTATTATAAGAAAATAAATTATATATCAATCATTAATATAAAATAAAAATACATAACGTATATAATATCATCATACATATACAGATAACCAAAGATAAATCTCTAATTTTGTATATTTTAGATTTTGATTGACATTTTTCATTCCATTAAATGGAACAATAGTACAATCCTAGTAATATCACTGTGCCTCAGATGTCAGAACCACAATACTTTAACCAATAGTAATTTGCACAGGACTAAACGCAATATAATTACTAACAACCGAATTAGCTGACAGTTTCTAATTAGCCTTTAACAGGGGTTCAACCTGTGTATGCGGCTACCAACAATACTACAGTTATTGTAAATAAGTAAAATGATGTCATGGAAACGGCTGCTGAGGTTGCATGCTGCTGCTTGTGTTGGACTTCAGTTTGCAGAATGTTCTGCTGCTGCCTTGATTGTTTCTTGCATCTTATCTGATATGAAACTAAATTATAAATACTTTAATTTTATAATAATAGGGTTTTTAATAATGACCAACTAAAAGTCGTCAAATAGTATTGAATTAAAGGCTATTACAAATGAGAACTCATCATGTGAATTCTTATTGAAACCAAAAACATTTAATTTAAAATTTAATAATTATGATTATGTTTAAAATATTACACTGAGAAATGTAAATGTGATTTTCTTACTTACTATAAAAATAGAGCTGTCGACAAACTATATACAAATATCTGAATATAAAATGACTCACTTAACTGTAACCTTATCATCAGTACTAAGGCTCAATTAAATCATTCCATTTTCATCTCGTAAATCATGACAATCCACAAATCCAAACTTAGTTACACAATAACGTTACCACAAACTAATCTCAATAGTTCTTCTTTTTGATATATATATATCACTCACTTAACATTCGTTTAAACTTGTTCGGCCTTCTGTACAGGAACTGTAAGTTCACGCGAATGATCATTAGTTTTCACACCTATGTACGTTAGGTGCACCTCCGCAGCCAATGCAACCAACGACATCTAACGGAATCTTGGGAGCAACATAATATATTTAATCTTGGGAAAAACATAATATTTCCAATAGAAATTAGTTAAAAGCCATTATTCATAATATTTTTTGAAATATGTTAATAATTTTGAAATATACTTTAATATAATTAAATTGACATTTGTACACATGATGCACATCTTTTCTTTGTAGATTGTACATACTATAGTTTTTCAATGATAATATTTATGAACACCACTTCCTAAATGAAATGTTATGAATTAAAAGTGGAGTTATTTGTATTAATTGATCCATTGAAATCATATTCCACTGAAAATAGAAAGGTGCTACGAACTGTATCATTTAGTACTATAGACGAGGAAGAAAAAGAAGGATACGAGCGCGGTCTCTAAAACATTGAGCCATTATTTCCTTATAGCTGGTACAATGAGAATCAATCATACTGGGAGATGAAGTATTCTCATAATGAAGAGTATAAATAATTAGTTGATGCTTCGGATTAATTTGTCCGCTTTATGAAATCAGCTCATTTCGATCCTCTGTAAACTTAAGCAAGCAAAAACAAGGATATCAAATAAAAACGTAAAGATGACCCAGATTACGAGTATTTATAGTACACAAATCCTAAAATTCACTTAAGTTATGAGGAAAGGCATTAGTTGGAGCTTTAAGACCCTTTAATTTATGGTCAGTATAGCATTAACACGACGTTTGGTTGCAAGCACGGTCTTAGGGGCGCTTATATTTATTGTGAAGTTTGCGATCAGTTCTATGGCTGTGAAATATGCCACAACGAGGAGGCCGACCATTAGATTTAATTCAAAAACGTGAATAAAGTTAAGTGTTGCAATTGTGAGCAAGTACAAGATATTTCTGACCACTGCGCGTTTTGTAGTACTCAGTTTTCAAATTGTTTCTGCAATAAGTGCAAAACGATTCAGATCCTGGACAAGGAAACTGAGCCTTACTACCACTGTGATTTCCACGACGAGTGCCATTTGTTCTCTATGAAGGCGTTTTCAACAATATGTTAAAAATGTAACAAGTGCGTTCCAATCACTCAATAAGATGAACATGAGTGCGATGAAATCACATGTCTTATTTGTCAAGGAATTATTAGCACCAATTTCGACTATATTACACTCCCCTGCAACTCTCGACACAAAATGCACGAGGTCTGCTACCAGAATTACCTCCGCTCCCAAACAAAGGGGAACTGTCCACTATGCAGACGCAGTATATTAGAAACCTCAGCCAAACGCTTCATGTAAACCGAAATTGTGAACTCACTTAAAAAATAAAACGGAATTCTATTCCCTTATAACGAAATAAGACTCGTAAAGTTCCGCTGTAGGGACTGTTTGAAGGTTCAAATGGACTGCGATTTATTAATTTGTAGGAACTGCTGGTTCGATAACGTGGACAAACTGGAGGAGAAAGTCGTTTTGAAAAAATAATTGATTGAATTTCTTGATGGAAAAGAGGGCGAGTTTGAACAAAGTAAAGAAATGGTTGAAATGAGAGAGGAAATGACAGTCAAATTTAAAGAGGTTTTTGAGAATATTATTAAAAGTATGAAAGATGACAACGCGGCACTGAGGTACATAGCTCAACACAGAGAAGAGCTGCGCGGGATACACATGGACGTGGGAGAGGAAGAAGAGATGGAGGAGGAGATGCTGGAGATGCTGGAAGAATTCGAGGAAGAAGAGTTTGATGAGCTGTTTTGAGCTATTTTATTAATATTATTAATATTAGTTATAATTTTGTTTTACTACAAAAATAATTTTTATACATCGATTTAATCCTAGTATCAAATCATTGATAAGATATTACTGATAATTTACATATCAATCAAAGAAAACATTAATTAATTAAAGTTGATACATTTAAACATATTTTAAGATTTAATCCTAGTATTTTTATTATTATAAAATATTTAAATTAGAGATGAGATAACTTTGAAGTAGTTAAGTTATTATTTCAATTATGGAATTGAGCCTTTTTGATCTTCTTATTTCAATTTTGTGAGGATAGTTATTTAATTCTAATGGTGATACAATGTAATGTAATTATTTCACTTTTTAAAATGACTCTCTTAACTATAATATATTTAACGAATCTAACCTAGAAGATGAGGTATGATATTGAGATTAGTTTGAGGTAACGTTATTGTGTAACTAAGTTTGGATTTGTGGATTGTCATGATTTACGAGATGAAAATGGAATGATTTAATTGAGCCTTAGTACTGATGATAAGGTTACAGTTAAGTGAGTCATTTTATATAACGAATCTATGTTGGAAACATTGCATACCATAAGATAAAGTAAAATAGTTACTTGATATTAAAAAGATGTTTAATCAGAACTATACATTAATGTTGTTACATAAATGAGAAGCGGAATCACTTAGATTGGAAAAAAAAGATGAAAGCCATTTTAATAAACTGAAAAATTATCAACCACAAGTATTATATTAAGGAAAGCTTTCAATAAATTACCATAAATGGCTTTAACAAAAGACAGTAATATTTTATAACTTTTTTTGGAATTCAGGAGTGAAATTTTATAAATATTATGCGTTCACTACCTCTCGTAATATTATAGTAAAATATTCTCACAATACAGCTTTCATTTCATTTATCGCATTTAGTTCATTTTTGATCATAATTCAATTTTCATAAATGTTATATTCAATCAATTGTTGTAATTATTTGTTAATCTACGCAGTATAAAATACCTTTCACATTATTGCATTGAATGAGATATTACAATAGATACTTACGAAAAATTCAAAATTGAATTTTTGTATGTTCATAAATGTGTACTTTTAGCAACCTAAATAATCATGTGCATTTTCCGGCAATTCAATATTATTTTCACGATTCGTTTGAAACGTAAAAATAGCACATTAAAAAGTATTTCCATCACAACGATTATTCCAATTATCAACATTTTCGTAAACTAGTAAGTTTTGATTGTTGTGATATTTTTGTAATAATATCATAGAATCTTCTTCAAACGATGCGTGCATAAATTGCAACATAAGATCCCTTGCATTCTTTGTATTGTTAACTTATTCAGTTTTTGCTCTAAATTTAGTTTTACATGAACCGATATATTAATGTTCGATAGAACTAAATTACTATATTAATTATTAATACCAATATGTAAAACGAATACTATGATAATATATTTAATTATTACTCCAATTTGATTTCAGTCGAATTAAATGTTTAAACTAATTAAACTGGAATCAGGTTCAAATCTAAATAAAGTTAATATTATTAGGTACACAATAGTTTGTAAGCACCATACCAAGTAAATGTATAAGTTGCTAAAGTTACATGATTTGTTAAAAATGAAAGTTTATAAATTGATTATTAAGTGTATTAATACCACCAAGCGTGCATATTATATTATATATTCTATTGAATACTTTGAACTAAAAATACTGGACATATTATATATGGTTCAAGCTTTCTATTACAATTAGTAGTTGAATATTTATGTCTACTCTGTGTCGCAGAATTGAAAGTTTTAGTTTCATTAATTTACTACTTTCTACACTTGACTAATTATACAAATCACAAATAACTCAAATATTATATTTTGCTCCTTGTATTCTAATACAAAATGAATATATATAATAAAAAGAAGTGGTAACAAACTTTTGAAGAAACTTTTGAACTCTTTTGATACTAACTAACATATAATACTTATTAAAGTAAGTATATTGCTTCAGCAATGTTCGAAATAATTGTTTCAGCTGTTGTAAATTAAAGATTTGGATGTTAATTACAAAGAATTAGTAGACATCACTGAATATTATTATTATTATTACTTATTAAATTAATATCTTGATAAATAGATCTATTTATTCATAGTGTGAATAATTAACAGGACACATAATTCAGAATATTGTCTAACTTGAACCAAGCGCTCAGCTCTCGAAACTATTACAACCAATTATTTTACTAATTCAACCAAGTCATTTAAGCTCTTATTATTAAATTTAAAGGCGTTAACATTTATTTCTGAAAAATGAAAATTCGTTATTTTCAAAAGTTCTTTGTTCTTCAAATTAAATAATAAATATTGAATTCTAGCATCTCATCAGTTGCTATATTGTTAAAGTACTGCAATTTTTTGTGAATTGCCGGAAAACACAAATCAATTTTTAATATCTAACTGAACCCAATTTCTTGTAGCAATTAGAACAAGAAAATTTAAACCAGACAGAATAATACATGGGTTTCCGCCATCGTTTAGGAAAGACTATAAACAAGCTTTTGGTTGGTTAAGTTTCATTGAGTGTTAGTAGTTCTCTACTAAATACTTTATTTTACCAGATGACTCTTTACAAATTAAAGACAAAACGAAACTGATACCATTATGATTCATATGATCGATTTCATGGGGAATTTATCACTGGTTTGCGTACAATATCAATGAATCACTAGATATAGTTACGATTAATAATCATTTTTGATGCGGAAATTTTGGAGTGTGATACATAATTTTAATAAAATTTTACTAAAGTATTCGCGGCCAAGGTAAAACGATTTCATTCAATTAATTGCAACCCGCCTACTAATCTCGGTCCCAACTCGATTACTGTAACAATATATACAATTTTTTAATTTTTTAATATTGGTTAGAGAGGAATGTTGTTGGTTTCTTATCATTGGTTTAGGAAAGATATTGGATCATTGGTTTAGAAAGGAAAGGAAATGTGATGATCAAAGAAAAAGGGTGACCATGTAATTTATGGTGTGATGTCTTTCTTTTATATTGGTTACTAGTAGCAATTGATTTTCATTTCATTTTATTTATGTTAGTTATTATATATAAAATAACAATAATTAATAAATAAAATAAATGTATCACTCACACATACAGTATTTAGTTTAAATTTTAATAATATTTTTAATTGTATTTTTAAAAATTAGACTCAACCTATCATTTAATTGAACCATTTGGAGAGTTAACTGTTTTTACATTTATATCTCTTGTAATTTACAATAGTACGCATAATCTTAATAATGTATTTGGTTTATACACTGTTATCATGTTGTTTAATTAGCTTAATTAATTAAATAGCTTAATAAAGTAGTTATTTAAATAGTTTTTATTTGTGTATTTTTATTGAAGTATTTTATGAAGTATCTACCTATTTTAATGATTATTATAAAGTTATACTAAAAAATAATTATGATTGATAAATCACTCTTATTATTGATTGATATATTCTTAATATTAATTAAATAATGATAATAATCAAGTATTATGTACAAAAATTAACTAACACTTCACACTCTATAAATGTTAAAAGTAGTAAGTTATATATTAAATATTCAGGTATTCTCAATGGCCGAGTTTGATTTTTGTTATAATTATGTTTTCTACAAGCCGTTCCAATAAAAAGCACAAATAATGTTCAACACAACATTCACTTTTGACGATGCGACCACAAGAGACCTCTGCTCCAGAACGGACAACGTCCTCTTCAGAGAAGTGAACTAGAGCGCCTTCTCGATCCGCATCGACGCCGAGTTCGACCTCAACAGACAGCCCTTCAGCATGTTCTTCTTCGTCTTCGCGAACGTTACCATAATCGACACCCAGGTGAACATACGTCTTTCCAACTCGAGCGGCTCCGACTTCGCCTTCCTGGCTGCCACCGTGCCCGAGTACTCCATTTCCATTCTGGGCTCCAGCTTCGACTTCGCCTCGAAGGACTCCATTTCCAACTTCTACGGCATCGCCAACAACCTCACCGAGCTCCTCACCATAAACAGGAGCAGCTTCGCCTTCAGCTGCATGACGCCAGTTTCCAAGTTCCACGGCGTTTCAGGACAGGTCCAGGACCTGAAGGTGCTTAACTCCAGCTTCCAGATCCAGACAAGCGCGGCCACCAGCTGCGGCTTCGTGGGCTTCGCGCTCGGCAACTCTATGTTCCAGAACCTGACGCTTTCCGGGACTCTTTCTGGAGCGAACACCTACGGCTTCATGTTCGAGAACAGAGGCGCGTGCAGGATCTCGAACGTGACTTACTCCCTGGTCACCTCCGGCGCGGCTTCCTCTTGCGCCTTCGTGCAGCAGAGCAAGCTCGCCGGCGTGGTCACGACCGACGGCCTCGTCTTCGCGGGCTTCTCCAACACCCCGCTCATAAGCCAGTTCGCCTCGTACTCCGGCCTCTCCTGCCCCTGCAAGACCGGTGCGACTCTAGAATCCGGGCTCTGCTACTGCGCGGCCGGTTCTGTTCCTACCTCAAACAACTGCTCCTGCAGCACCAAGAACGCCTTTATCAGCAACAAGGTATGCGTCTGTGGGGTCAACGCCACCAACTCCAGCAACACCTGTTCGTGTCCGACTGGATCTTCTCTGGTGAACGGGATCTGCCAGTGCGCGACCAAGAACGCGTTCCCGGTTGGCGGTGTCTGTCAGTGCGCTGTCAACTCAACTAACACTTCAAACACGTGCAACTGCCCTTCTGGCTCCACTTTGGTAAATGGAGTTTGCAAGTGCTCGACTACTAATTCATTCCCGAACGCCGCCAACACTTCGTGCATGTGCCCAACCGACGCCACGAACAACACGGCCACGAACACCTGTGTTTGCCCGTAATATTCAACTTTCGTAGTTGCTAAAGCTGCTTGTATCTGCCAACCAGCCTACTCGGCAATGAGCAGCAAACAGTGTATTTGCTCATAAAATCTACTCAAGGGAAGCACGATGAACAACGGAGTCTGCAAGTGTCCGTATACCGCGGTAATCAGCGGCAACACCTGTTAATGTACGAAGAGCGGCTCTACTTTGTAGGGTACCGTTTGCAGATGTACCGTAGACTAAGGATGTATGATCTCTGAAGGAAATTCGTGGTGCGCAAATTTAGGAAGATGCTGTACAAATTGCATGAGAATGGGATATGATTATTTATGCTAAGATAATTATTACCAATCCTGCACAGCACCAAATGGAGATGTTATATAGTGATAATTATAAGTATATTTGTATGTTATTTATAATAATATTTATTCAAAAATAAAAAAATATTTATAAAAATATTAATAAAAAATATATCTATTATTATAGACAATCAATGATCTCTTCTATTCTAATAATGTTTAGGTAACTTTAAAATATTCAACAAACTAAAAATATTTGTGATAATTATTTATTAATAAATAATATATAATATTAATACTGTTAAAAAAACAAGAATATTAATAGTATAATAATAAATAAATAACTGTTCAGCGCTCAACAATCAAACTTTATGTTTATTTATACTGAAAAAATGTAAACATCAACACTATAATTAGAAATGTATTAAGTACACTAATTTGCTGTATTTGGATTCAACAACTTCAAATAAAAAACAATAGATTCAGAAATTTTTGTAAAAATTAACTATACGGTATTAACTGGTGCTTTACTTTGCTTTGAATGTGATATAATTGTAATAAATACTAATCTACAATTCAGTGCTAGAGGTTTATAGCTATCTGCCCTAATTTTCAGGTCAAAAGATATTATTTAACTTGAAAATGTCAACATATCGTACAGATTTTCAAGTAATGCTTCGTCTGGAATTGTTAATTAAATTTTGACTAATATTTTATAGTTTACTTTAAATGATATAATAATCATTGGATTTAATGATATAGAAAGTTAACTTAATGGTTATTACTTTTCAAGAGTTGAAAGTGATTTTAGTATTGAATAAAATTAAGTAGTTGTATGTGTGGATTTAGAAACTCGTCGAATCGGTAAAACATAAAAATCAATTTATATTACAAATTAAGAAGTTTTACAATGCAATTCTGTTTGTTAGGATAACTAATATGTAACATATGGTATTTGTTAAGAACAAATTAAGTTTTCTATATTACTTAGTAACAACACAGTAATATGTGATTTTCCATTTGCGTATGATTAGTAGTCTGATTCCTGCATTTGTAAATATGGTTATTATTTAAATATTTCAGTTTGTGTTAATGTGATAGATTATTTCTCGTAGATAGTAATTAATATGTCATTAGTTGATAAAAAACTGCATGGTGAGATCTAGAGTTCTAGTATTGAGCTGAAATCGCTGTTTTATAATTTGGAAATGGAAATTCAGAGCAATATATCAAACTTATCATAACTTGTGTTTGAAACATACACTGATGTTAAAAATGATATTCAAACGACAAATTTTACCCTGCATTCTGATATCACATATATTTAAAACTAAATGTATTTAAAGTTTTAGTAAGCTTCAGAACAAAATTAACAAACTCAGAGTATTATGAACGGGTTTTAAAACGAGAATTAAAATAAACTAAACAATTTATCCTCTTTAATTAATAATGTTCAAGCTGACATCTCAAACCAGTTCGTAACAACACAAAATCAAATAACTGATCTTAAAAGTTACGTTGGAACAAACTTTGATCAAGTTGACACCAGTATTTCGGCGATAAACAGTTAAAACTAATAAATAGTTACTTAATTGAATAGTATATAAGGATTAATTAACGAGAACGAAAAATACTCAAAGAATAATTTTACACAAACACAAGCTTTAATTACAGATCTAAAAAGTTATGTCGGAACATAAATAACCTAATCAGTTGCAAACACAAATACAGGTATTGGTAACTTGCAAGCAACATTAAATTCAATGAATTCAGTAATATAAAGCATGAAATCAAAAATTGATTCAATGGGTTCAGGTAGTTCTGGTTCTATGACATCATAATAATATAATTGTCTAATGACTGCTACAGTAAATAAGATGTACAATGGCTATTATTGTGCTTACACATAATAAGCTTGACATACAAATTGTGATATAATATTTTTGTTTATTAATTTATATATCTTTTATTAAAACAATATAACATAAATTAAAATAAATTAATATAACTTTCCTTTAATTCATAATATTTAACTTTCTTATATTTGTTGACGAAAGTTAAGTGAGTGGGATATATTTGTTGTTAAATAGTGGTTCAGTTCACTTCAATGAAATCAAAGATGATGGAAACTCAACATAACGTAAACTTCAACTCAGTTTAAATTTCTAATGTGATGTCACCTCAAAGTAGCCTTTTGAAAAAATTGTATTCGAGTTCAATAGAAAATAGACATGACAATTATTATTTCGAAAATAATTGAGATTGAAGGAAACGAAAATAATTATGTTAGTAAGGATTGATATCTGCGATAGAATTATATTATTTTAAATTTTTATTCAACTTTAAAATTTATCAATATCAATAGCTAATTACGATTAATTAAAAATGAAGTATAATAATCTAGTCAATGTCTCATTTGAACAAACAGATGTGGACTTGCGCTTACTTCACCTTGAAGTAAAGGAAATGTAAATTACTAGTTGTTCAATATTTTATTTAGCCACTCAAAATCTCATAGTTGAGTCTTTATCAATAATACGCTCTGATTTGCTTACTTCATAACTTATGAGTGCTTAGATATGTGCTTTGAAGCTGGAAAATATATTTGATGATAGTGAAACCATACGTAACTACAATCCAACAATTATTGACGAACTTCCAGATGTATAAAATCTGATAATTGACCACTGTGAATTTTAATTAAAAACATTTTCAAGTCCAAAAGTAAACACATTAAGATTATACGTGGATTACGCTGATAGAATTCCATTCAGGTTAAAAAAATATACAAAATGTTTTAACTAAAACGAATCTGACTATAAATAAATATTTTAAAGAATTTCAAGAGCTTTAAACACAAAACGAACTGAAACATAATCAATAACTTTCATTAATAAATAATCTGAACGAAAATATTCTTAAAATGAAAGAATTAATTCCAAAACTGACGAACAAAATGGAACAAATTATCAATTTCTATCATCTTTATTTGTGTTCTAACTTTTACAGATACAATTAGAATATTCTTATAATTGATTTAATCTGTTGAGCCTAGTTATAATTATATCAAATTCATTTAAGTTTATCTACTGTTACATTAATCGTTGAAGTTAAATATCGTTTGCTAGCAATTTTAAAGTTCAAGTGACAAGCGCTTCTTAGCACAAATGATCTATTGTAGAATTTATTATATTTTGATAATTGTTTATTTTATATATATATCCCACTCACTTAACTTTCGTTTATACTAGTTCGGTCTTCTGTACAGGAACTGTAAGTTCACGCGAATGATCATTAATTTTAGATACACCTATGTACGTTAGGCGCACCTCCGCAGCCAAGGCAACCAACGACTCGGGTACAAGCATCCAGGGGCGTAACGCGGCTGCTTCGTGCAAGCCGATCTATACGGGAATCCACCTGCGTCGTACCATCTGCGTTTCTAAGGAAGCAATGGAGCGGTTGCCGCTTTCCAATCCTGAAGGCTCGTTGATGGCATGCCCTTAGCCATACCGATCCTTGACGGCAGCTCAGCACTTTGAACCGGGGGATTTTACCTTCCGCAACCGATTTGGTCGAGCCGCATCTCAGGAAGTAAGAAAAGCGGCGAGGAACGAGAAGCGCGATCAAATGAATCCATCATCGACCACAATAAGCAAAGCTGGTATTTCAGCAATGCCTCTTCAGCTCTAACGTCGAAACGCCAAGCCTAATCGTTCTTAAACCGTGGTATATAATTCCACTTTTATCTAATTTTCATCATTGCATTTGAGGTGAGAAAATAAATAAACGGTCGTTTAAATTATTATTTTGATAATTAAATTATTTTGATAATTGTTTATTTTATTGTTTGATAATTAAGTGGATAAAAAGTCATAATTATTTAACAATAAAATTTCGTTATTTATCGTTGTGTCAAAATCTATGATAATATCAGAGTTCAGTTCTATAGATGAGAAGTTTACAACCATGCTCGGAACCTGCCTCACTTACAATGGGCTGAAGTAGAAGAAACTGTCCAATTTAAACGTTATGCCATAATCGCCAGCGCAGCTTACATCAGCTTACGTTAATGCTCTAATATCAACGAACTAAAGTGGAATTTGTGAAAATCTATCTCTTGAATCGGCCAAATACCTAACCAGAACCGTTTCTAAACTTAAAATTTGTTCCACAAATCCAGCTTTAGTAGACCTGGTTAATTCAGATCCCCTTAGCTAACGTAATTATAACGCTAGTTCACGTTGTACCAGTAGTCAAAGCTAAAACAAAGATTTTAACAATTACTATTATTCGATTCGCGTTATTTGTAAACGTGAATTAGTATTTAATTGTTCATAAATAAACGACATTAGTGAATACAAACGGCTCCGTTTAAAATATGAAACATAAAATATGAAAACGAATTGAAGAAACAAACGAAATGGGAGACAATATTTCGTTCTTCCAAAAAATTAAGATTATTAATGAAATTCGCAGAGAGAACAGAATAAAAATACAACATAAAAATTAATTATTTTTCAATGTTGTTAAGTGTGAACTTATGACTCTGTTAAAAACTAATATTAAACTTAAAAATTAAGTTTTCTGCTGTTTTATTATACTATTGGATGTAACCAACCATTTTAGTTATCAATAAAAAATTCTTATCTGATAAATATATAATGTTTAACAATATTTAAGGACTCAACGAAATCACATCAAATGATAATTTAAACTTAATATGTTTATCCACCATCATTAGTTGTTGCTTGTGATAGTTTCATAGTATCGTCTTCGAAAACAAAAGTGATGGTAGCATCAAATCCAAAATAAATGCCTTCGGAGTGAAGTCCGGTAATTTTATCAGGTGTTTATCCAGGTTGGTATGGTTTATCCAGGCTTTTAACTTTAAAAACTAAAATAGTGTTGACTCCGACTTCGTTATTAGTTTAAAATTGAGTTTGGTATAATTCCATTGGTTCTTCGGGTGTGGATATATTTCCACTTTGTCCGAAAAAGTTTATGGCGCCTTTATTCTTGGGGATGAAGAACGTTACGTTGACTTTGTCTGCCTATAGAAATACTTTTCCATCTGCGCCTGCTTTCGTGAGCCATATTCTGTTTATGTCCGAGTGGTCAACCGAATATCCTATTTTCTCGTTATTAATACTTGTGTCGAAATCAATTATGATGTCCGATTTAATGTCAAGCCCAGTGAAGTTTACTATTTAATTTGGCACTTACCTAATCAGTAACGGGCTGAAGCAGAAAAATTATTGTAATTAGAACGTGACCCCGTAATCGCCCGCGCAACTCACATCGGCCTAACTTAATGTCCTCATATCAACAAACCAAAGAGGAATTTGAGAAAACTTATCCCTAGAATCTGCAAGGTACCATTTATCGTCTGAATAGTCTTTGAACTCAAATTCAGACCCGCATAATTTGCTCGGGTTCGGACCTGGTTAACTCGGATCCAATTAGCTAACATAGTTGTAGCGCTCGTTCACGTTGAACCAGTAGTCGAAGTTGAACCAGGGCTCTGAGATTTGCATTCGGGTCCTCTTTGGGTTGTCGATTATTATCTCGAACGCCGCCCCATTATCTTCAGTAACTAAAGTGGAGATATTTTTGTTGGTGAAGGTTAATTTAGAGATAGCGATTTCCGGCGCGTAAGTGAAGTTGAAAATTAGTGCAAGGGGGAAATCTGGAATTTTGATTTCAGTTCTATTGTCTATAAGCACAAAATGAGCATCAGGATCATTTTCGAAAATGCTCTGGTTGAAGGCGAAGAATCTAACGGTGTCTT
Source organism: Hexamita inflata (assembly GCA_963988835.1). Classification (NCBI taxonomy): domain Eukaryota; phylum Fornicata; order Diplomonadida; family Hexamitidae; genus Hexamita; species Hexamita inflata. The sequence goes on from CAXDID010001009.1 coordinate 56,060, forward strand.
ATAAATTGTCATAGGTCTTGTAAACGCCATCTTCAGTTTGAGTGGCAGTTAAACCAGTGGCAGTGATGGGATAGGTTACCATACGCATTCTTAATGTATGAGTGGAAGCATCGAGGCCGCACATGTGAATGTTAATAGACAACATAGCGGCTGTTATGGCAGCCACACATAAATACAAGAGAACAGTGTACTTGACGCACTTGCAAAGCGGTGAGAAGCGGGCTAAATACACATATTCAGGCTCATCTACTACTTTAGCAATATTTGCGTCATTATAATGAAAAATAAGTCCAAATCCATTTTTCTTTTGTTGTTCTTCGATAGGTGCTGGAGAACCTTAATGGAATATATTTTTTGGTTAGTGAATTTCTTATATTATTTGTTATACATCATTTTGAACATCTAGTTAATCTTAAATAGCTATAACTGGTGCAAGACGCTCCATTTAATATTTGAAGTGGTTTTCTATTGTTAATTGAATATAAATAATATATTTTGTATTTCAATAAAATGAAATTTAGAGATTTAATAACAAGGACATGAAATAAATTTATAATTATTAATTAACTATTTAATGCAATTATAAAGGAAAGTTTCATAACATAATAGTTATTTGATTAAAGTTAGAATAACAACAAGGCGGCCCAGAAAGGAAAGGAAATGTGATGACCAGAGAAAAAGGGCGACCAGCATAGACGTAATTTATGGTGTGATGTCTTTCTTTTCTTGTTCTATATTTCATATTTGTTTTAGAACTTCTTTCAATTATTGAATATGTGATGTTTTCATTTTTATCATATATATATAAATTTTGAATATGTTTAAATTTTAATCATTAATTTATTACTCTCACTCATTAAATTTTAGAGTTGCAATAATAGATGTTGAACGCTTCATCTATAGTATCTGAAGTGGGTATATTTAATTAAGTAGATTTAAAATACTATTTGATTATAATTTTCAAAAATTTAGAATAACTATATCATGAAATTTCATGTCATATTTATACTTATTCATATCATATCTTCGCAATTTTGACCTACCAAGGATTCACTATGACAATATATTAAGCGGAATCCTCAAAAATAAAGGTAAGTGTGATGGAAGACCCGATATTAACGATTTATTGAGTTACTCCGGCAACTGTTGTTTTTGATTGGATGTCAATCGTTTATCCACTTACCGGCTCAATTTTAATAATTGTGTTAACGCCAACTTTGTTGTAGATTTGGAATTCCGTTTGGTACAGTTCCATAGGTATTTCTGGTGTTGATATGTTTCCGCTTTGTGCGAAGAAGGATATTTTGTTGTTTTTTGGGATGTAGAAAGTTGCGTTTGCATTGTGTAGGTCCAGTTTGATAGTTCCGTCCGCGCTAGCTTTCGTGAGCCATATTCTGTTAACAGCTGAGTTTTTAATCTCGTATCCGACTTATTCGTTGCTTACCGTGTTGTCAAAGTCGACTATAATCTCCGAGTTCAGCTCTATATCGGAGAATTTTACCATTTAGCTCGGCACTTACCTGATCAATAGTGGGCTGAAGCAGAAGAACTTTTACAGCTTGAATGTGACCCCGTAATCGCCCGCGCAGTTCACATCAGCTTAACTCAGAGTTCTCATATCAACGAACCAAAGAGGAATTTACGAGAATTTATCCCTTGAATCGGCCAGGTACCACTTACCGGTTCCGTCAGTGTAGTCAAAATTAGTTCCGCACATTTTGTTCACGTTTGGGCCGGGTTAGTTTGTTCCTTTACTAACGTAGTTGTAGCGCTCGTTCACGTTGAACCAGTAGTCGAAGTTGAACCAGGGCTAGCCATATTCTGTTGCGATTGATGTTAGATTAATAGACGGTGTCGATTTTTGTAAGTCTGGAATATGGAATGAAAAATTTATATTTATAATAGTTATACTCTATACAATTATACATATACAATAATAATAATAATAATATCATACTCAAGATGTTTTTTCTTCACAAAATTTAATAATTTATATTCTATCTCCGTATCTGATTTTTAGAACAACCTGCCCTGTATTCGTTCTCTCTATATTATCTCTATATATCTACCCAAAACTTTTTGACTTTTGCAAACTTTTCTAATTCCTCTTCATCTACATTTTCATTACTAGAATACACATGTGTTATAAGTTCCATCATAGTTTCAGCGAGGTCATCAAGTGCTTTCATTTCAGAAACAAGAAGTTTATCTCGTATCTAGATTTCTTAAGTTTGATGAGCACGAACTCGGTTAGGCTCTAATTCCGTATCCAACTCTGTACACAAGTAATCAATAATAAAATAATCCGTTATTACTTGTCTCGCTCTATCGACTGAGTTATCCATTTTTGAGTGCATTCTGATTTAGATTATGTTACTTACTTTAATCGAATAACTGTTATGTAACTATTTAAAGATTTTTATTCATTTTCTTTTGCTGTTGGCTCAATACTACCTTGCACATCCGCAACCAAAGTTGATTTTATTTATGAAGTGTTACCAATAACATAAATTGTAAATCAAAAGTCAATATCTAATTTTCAGTTTCTTTTGAATTCGTTTGAATTCCAAAATTTATTAAATATTTGTAAAAATATCGTGTAGAAAACCTATCATACCCTTAACTTACACAAATCAGCTTCACCATATTTCCTTCACCCAATATTAAATATTTCCGCTCCAATTCAATGCTCTTCGCTCAAATCTTAACTTATCAGGTCTTCTCCATAGCCGAGTTCGACTTCTGCTACAGTTTCGTATTTCAGAGCCCATTTTAACAGAAAATGCAGCTCGTTTTAACTGATTAATTTACATTCGAAAGGAAAATAACCCGGGATAGGACGGATAATGTTCTGTTTCAACAGGTGAACCAAAGCGTTTTCTCGGTCAGAATTGATGCGGAATTCAACTTAAATGCACAGCCGTTCAGTTTGTTCTTTTATATTTTAACCAATTTAACGGTTGTTGATACTGATATTAATATGAGACTTATTAATTCCAGTAATTATGAATTTGCATTTCTGGTCGCGACAGTTCCTGAATATTCACTTGAAATCAGAGGCTCGAGCTTATAATTTGATACTAAGACCTATATTTCTAGCTTCTACGGCATCGCCAACAACCTCACCGAGCTCCTCACCATAAACAGGAGCAGCTTTGCCTTCAACTGCATGACATCAATCTCCAAGTTCCACGGCGTCTCAGGCCAGGTCCAGGACCTGAAGGTGCTCAACTCCAGCTTCCAGATCCAGACAAGCGCGGCCACCAGCTGCGGCTTCGTAAACCTCGCGCTCGGCAACTCCCTGTTCCAGAACTTGACGCTTTCCGGGACTCTTTCTGGAGCGAACACCTACGGTTTCATGTTCGAGAACAGAGGCGCGTGCAGGATCTCGAACGTGACTTACTCCCTGGTCACCTCCGGCTCGGCTTCCGCTTGCGCCTTCGTGCAGCAGAGCAAGCTCGCCGGCGTGGTCACGACCGACGGCCTCGTCTTCGCGGGCTTCTCCAACACCCCGCTCATAAGCCAGTTCGCCTCGTACTCCGGCCTCTCCTGCCCCTGCAAGACCGGCGCGACTCTAGAATCCGGGCTCTGCTACTGCGCGGCCGGCTCTGTTCCGACGGCTGACAACTGCTCCTGCAGCACCAAGAACGCCTTCATCAGCAACAAGGCGTGCGTTTGCGGGGTCAACGCCACCAACTCCAGCAACACCTGTTCGTGTCCGACTGGGTCTTCTCTGGTGAACGGGATCTGCCAGTGCGCGACCAAGAACGCGTTCCCGGTTGGCGGTGTCTGTCAGTGCGCGGTCAACGCTTCTAACACCTCGAACACCTGTAACTGCCCTTCTGGCTCCACTTTGGTAAATGGAGTTTGCAAGTGCTCGATGACTAATTCATTCCCGAACGCCGCAAACACCTCGTGCGTGTGCCCAACCGACGCCACGAACAACACAGCCACGAACACCTGCGATTGTCCGCAATATTCAACTTTCGTAGTTGCTAAAGCGGCTTGCATCTGCCAACCGGCTTACACGGCAATGAGCAGCAAATAGTGTATTTGCTCATAAACTCTACTCAAGGGAAGCACGATGAACAACGGAGTCTGCAAGTGTCCGTATACCGCGGTAATTAGCGGCAACACATGTTAATGTACGAAGAGCGGGTCAAGTTTGGAAGGAACCGTATGTAGATGTACTGAAGATTAAAGTGGAGGGTGGGTATCTCAAGGAAATTACTGGTGCGCAAATTTAGGCAGATGTTGCACCGATTGCGTGAGGTCTGGGTGGAGCTACTGGTGTTAAGACTAGTACTTCCAATATTGCACCGCGCCAAATGGTGATGTCATTTAGTGATAATAATCACGTTTATTCGTAACTAAAATTATTATAAATATTAATTTGAAAATATAAATATGTTTAACTTCTTTCTTTATTTAATGTATGATTACTTATGCTAAGATAATTATTACCAATCATGCACAGCACCAAATGGAGATGTTATCTAATGAAGTTCTAATTATTTATTATTAATTATTAATTATATATTCAATTATAAATGAAAATAGATGAGCTATAATTTAAATATTATAAATAAGTGATAAAAATATTAATGATAATGAAGTAAAATATTAATGATAATGAATCATAAAAATTTAAATGATAATATATATATCGGCTCACTCTTTCGGTACATCTCAAAAACATCCACTCAATAATCAATTACTTCAATCACAAGAAACATTAAAAAATGATGTATTCATTTTAACGCGTTCTTTACTCCTGTACATAAAGGACTCTATATTTTCAGTGTTAATTATTTGAGATGTCATCAAATTATATCAATTCAGAAATGATAGTATTGTTTTATAAATAAATGATAATTATCAGATTTATGTGAAATATAACAAACAAAAAGTTGAATAATACATTGAATAACAATAGCACAATAATGCACACAGCATTAATATCCTTCATAAAGATGAAGCAAGCATTACTAAATACTACTATTATTACATTATGTACCCGTAGTACTTTAAACTGTAATGAATATAAACATAAGTTAAAATTCCACTATTTCTTCAAACTTACAACTATTCCAATCTGTTAGCGGCGTGTGAGATTATTGCTGTATGGAAGATTTATGAGTTATATCGCATTAATATAAACTTTCAATAAAATTCTATGCATCATTTCTCTCATCATAACTGATTTAGCTTTCATCATTTTGGGAAAATGTGCGATCAAAATAATTCATTTTTTGTTAATGTTTCCACATCATTAATAAAATGCTCATTTTCAATAAAATATTCGTATTACCTAAACACGGCCAAACGTAGCTGGAATTCTCTGGTTCCAACAATAAGAAATATAAATCTGAGCTTTAAAGTTTTTTAAAAGTGATAGATCATCCCAGTTTCCAGAGCTTTAACAAATTTTGATTTTGACAAAGTCTTAATAATAAACATAATTTGATTTTTAAAGTCGCAACGAGTTAGAACTAACTAGAGCCCGCAAGTAAAGCTATAATTCGACTAAATAAATGTGTTATTACCATTATTTCTGAAGGTCAAAATTGGGGGTTAAATATGGTGTTCTCAAAACTAAAGTTTGAATGAATTTAAAATCAAATAGAGTATCTAGCCATACTAGCATTCTCTTTGGTAATCTTACTGAGCAATGTGGACTTGCGTATTAGGTCTGAAGATTTAATCCCACCAAGGTAGAAAAAATAACAAGGAGAAATTTTCTCACTCGCTCATGTTCCATGTCTTCAATTGTCGACGGTTACTCCGAGCCCGTCCGATCCAGCGTTGCCTTGGGCTTCGCCTTCTTGCCTTGCTCCCACACCCTCGAGGCCTGGCGGCGCTCGCGGTGCCCTTCTTCCGGTAGCTTGACGGTCTCTCTAACCTTACTTCGTCGCGATGGTGCCTTCATGCAGAGCATTAGTGATCAATTCTTATTGTTAGTTATTAATAGTAGCTAGTAGGCATTGTGACTTTATATTACCACGGTCAAAATATTGAGCATTCACTATTAACGTGATGCCACAGATGCCATTTGAAGACTACTAACACATCTCATTTAGAAATAAGATGGTAATGATTATAATTTTCTACAATATCAAAACTTGATATCACACAATTTCCACTTACCACGACTAACCATTTACAAATATAATTTTTTACGTAGAATCCTCAAAAATAAAGGTAAGTGTGATGGAATATCCGATGTTAACGATTTATTGAGTATCTGTCGGAAGAGTTTTAGGTACAACAGTTACTGTTTGGCCGGCTATCTCTTCAATCACTATGATTGTGCCTGGTCCGACATTGTTGTAGATTTGGAATTCAGTTTGGTACAGTTCCATAGGTATTTCTGGTGTTGATATGTTTCCGCTTTGTGCGAAGAAGGATATTTTGTTGTTTTTGGGGATGTAGAAAGTTGCGTTTGCATTATATAAATCCAATTTGATAGTTCCGTCCGCGCTAGCTTTCGTGAGCCATATCCTGTTAACAGCCGAGTTTCTAATCTCGTATCCGACTTATTCGTTGCTGACCGTGTTGTCAAAGTCGACTATAATCTCCGAGTTCAGCTCTATATCGGAGAATTTTACCATTTAGCTCGGTACTTACCTGATCAATAGTGGACTGAAGCAGAAGAACTTTTACAGCTTGAATGTGATCCCGTAATCTCCCGCACAGTTCACATCAGCTTAACTTAATGTTCTCATATCAACAAACCAAAGCGGAATCTGTGAGAATTTATCCCTTGAATCGGCGAGGTACCACTTACCGGTTCCGTCAGTGTAGTCAAAATTAGTTCCGCACATTTTGTTAACGTTTGGGCCGGGTTGGTTTGTTCCTTTACTAAAGTAGTTGTAGCGCTCGTTCACGTTGAACCAGTAGTCGAAGTTGAACCAGGGCTCTGAGATTTGCATTCGGGTCCTCTTTGGGTTGTCAATTACTATCTCGAAAGCTGCTCCGTTATCCTCGGTCACAAGTGAGGAGGCGTTTTTTGTGGTGAAGGAGATGGAGGAGATTGCGATTTTGGGGGCATAGGTGAAGTTGAAAACGAGCGCGAGGGGGAAATCGGGAATTGAGATTGAGGTTGTGTTCGGGATCAGCTCGTACTGCGCTAAATTATCAGTTACCTGATTGAAGGCGAAGAATGTAACAGTGTCGTTCAAATCGTCGTAGGTCTTGTAAATATTCGGAGTTGTGTCACTGGAAGTTAAACCAGTTGCCGTGATCGGGTACATCACCTTGCGCATTCGTAAAGTGTGAGTTGAGGCGTCGAGGCCGCACACGTGAATGTTAATGGACAACATAGCGGCTGTTATTGCTGCAACACAAATATACAACAGAATGCTGTACTTTACACACTTGCAAAGAGGTGAGAAGCGGGCTAAATACACGTAATTCGGTTCTACTGTAACTCTAGCTATATTCCCTTCCCCACGAAACTAAAACCCTCTCAAAATGTTCTTTTTAGGCTCTTCAACTGGCATAGGCTAGATATTATTTTCGTGCACTTCAAGCGGTTATGGCTCATAAATGTTGTTTGTTTGCTACACATCATTTTATACATCGTTTTCTTAGTCTTCTATCGCGATAACTGGTGTTGGGCGCTCCATTGAGTATGTGGAGTGGTTTACCATTTTAATAGATAATAAAAGATATATTTTCTAAAATATGTTAATTGAGGAATTGATATATTTGTTTCACACATTTTCAACTAAAACACACTTAGATTGGAAAAAAGATGAAAGCCATTTTAATAAACTGGAAATTCACTAACCACGAGAATTATTAAAATATATCTTATTTTTACTTGGCTATAGTAAAATAACTAGTATATATTTATTTATTGCGTTTAGATATATTGTTGGATTGTTGCTGTTGAGTGAGTCATGTTATTATTTCAACTTACCACAATCCACCAACTTATTATTTAAAAGTTTTAACGTTCTGTATAAATCAATAATAACAGAAAATATGTTAATTTTAAAGAATTGATACTGATATTTGTTTCACACAATTTCAACTTACCACGGTTATCCACCAATTTATATAGACCTATTTCCATCCTCAAATATAAACGTTATTGTGATAGCCGAACCGATATAAATTGTTTGTTGAGTTACTCCGGCAATTGTTGTTTTCGGTTGAATGTCAATCGTTTATCCACTCACCGGTTCGATAATTATTATTGTATTTACGCCCACGAAATTGTTTATTTGAACTTCAGTTTGGTACAGTTCAATTGGGTTCGTTGCTGTGGTTTTATTTCCGCTTTGTCCGTAGAAACTGATAAGTGGAGAGCTCGAGATGAAGAATTTAACGGTTGACTGTGATATATTGAGGTAAATCTCCTTATTTGCGTTGTGCTTGGTGAGCCAGAACCTGTTGATGATGCTCTAACTTATATTGTAGCCCAAAAGAGTGTCCGCTGGGTGAACGGGGCTGAAATCGACTATAATATCCGAGTCCATGATGACCTCGTCCATCTAAACAACGTGATACGGTACTTATCTGATAATGAGCGGTGCGAAGCAGAACCACTTGTTAATGCTGATTTCGATGTCGTAGTCGCTCGCACAGCTCTTCGTAGAGCCAATCGCGTCCTCAAGGCCAATGTACCACATTGGAATAATGCTCAATTGGTTCCTCGAATCCGCCAGATTCCACTTCGATCCGTTCTATAGGCTGAATCCCGTTCCACACAATTAATGTAAATCCGTGCCAGGAGTGGTTAAATCTGCTTTTAATACGTAGTTATATCGTTCGTTCACGTTGTACCAGTAGTCGAAGTTGAACCAGGGCTCGTTGGTTTGAATTCTTTTGTGCTTCTAATTTGAGATTTTAATGTCGAAAACGGCTCCATTGTCTTCAGTTTGTGTAGTTGTTTTCGTTTTAAAACTTAATTAACTGATATCATTTGTGTTATTGTGCGTGTAGTTTAAAACAACTGCCAATGGGAATTAATTAATAGTGATTGAAGTGGTGTTATCGAATAAAGCAAATTGATTTAGTGCATCAGATTTAGTCCATACAAAATGGGTCACTGTATCAGTTAATCCATCATAACTCGGATATGTGGCTGGAGTGGATGATTAAGAAGTGAAACCTGTGGCTGTTATTGGATACGTGTTGTTCCTCATTCGAATTATGTGCTGAGGAGCGTCGAGGCCGCAAATTTTCACGTTTATGAACAACATGGCGAGCATGAATGCCAAAATACACAAATAAGTGAACACAGTGAGCTTCGCACACTTGCAAAGAGGCGAAAAACGGGCCAAATACACGTACCGCTCGCCCTTTATTATCTGTTCAACTTTTCCTTTGTGCATGAAATTAGTAAACGACTTCGGCTCCACAGTTGCCTGAATTCTAGGCTTAGGCTCCTCCTTTTTTGTTGGCGGCTACTACTTCACCGGTTGCTACTATTACTACTATTGAACTGGCTATTACTGCTACACCGGTTGATATACCGGAAAACCGGGCATATTAAAAGGTTAACTTGCGTTCATATCTTGCTAGCTATTAATACCAGCATTTTCGAATATTACGTCCGGATTAGATTATTGCATACCTGGTGGCAAAGCAATTGCACTAACATCATCTGTATATATCACAGGTTGCATTGGCGTCATTCTGGACATTTGAAATGGAAGTGGAATTCCTATAAATTTCATTATAATGTGATAATTGTTATAAAAATTAAAAGATTATTTCAGATATTAATAGATAGATTGTGAATACCATCACTTTTACTGAGCGCCCGTATTAAATCTCAATATATAGACTAGTTTTATGTAGTATTTATAAAGATTTCTTGAGATTTCATTCGATAAGTTTGGATATTAATTATTTTCGATTATTGAGTCGTTTAACCAATTTAGCATACAATTTTTGGAGATTATTTCTATTTAGCAACATTTAGAGTTATATACTCTTCTACTTTATTAGATTTTATTAGTTTTAAAGGTGCAGTTTTTGTAAGATTATCTATTCATTATCAACTTTGTCTTGGATATGTTATATAGTATCCAGAATTGTTTTTGCTTTAAATTAAGTCGTAAGTTTCAGATTCTTGATTTTTATTTTGAGCTGAGTTGCTGAATAAAACAATTTATCTTAAACTGATGTAATATTACAATTTAGTTCAGTTACATGTAGAGTTTAAATGTGTTACTTGAAATCTTGTGAATTAATTAACTGTTATTATTTGTTTTATATTCTTTTTCTAAATTCTATTATTTTTAGTTCTTTCTAAAACTATTCGTGATAGTTTTGTTTAAGATTTAACAGTTTCAGTTTATATTGTAACTGAACAGTCAATTAAAACAACTATTTAGATTTAGTAAATAGTAAACGCATAATTAAAGGCCTTTATTAGATTATTCGTATTTTCTGGAGTTAGTTTAAATTATATTGAAGCCAATGCTTTCTGTTATTCAGTTTAGGAAGTTATTTATACAATGAGAGTTTATACTTTAGTTGTTATTTTCTTTCATACAAGAAATTTAGTGTTTCAATTCTGTCATACATTTCTTCTTGATTGAATAGCATTTACACATTCGCTTTCGCCTTAATATTTTGCAACCTTAGTGGAATTAACTCATAATTATTTTGTAATTTGTACAAATATCGTTTAAATCTCTTTATTATCAGTATTTAATAGTCACGGGCGAAATTCTTGTATAAATCATCTTGTTATTCAAATTATACATCATTTAGAGAATTAACGGTGCCATATTATTTGTCTCGTTATATTATATTTGTTACAGTACTTGTTTTCTGAATATTTGGTTTATATTCTTGCATTTCAAAAGAGTCAGATTCTTAATTTGGTGTTTTACTCATATCATTATTTTATTAATGTAATCTGCTTGGGAAGAAGTTATCATTTAGCATTTGACTAAGAATTTCTGTGTTATTTTAAGCTTTTTATCCATTTATTTTTGACTTGTGTTAGTTTTAACTGTTAATTTAATCTTTGTGCGTATCCAAGCGAAAATACTATGGGAAGAACATATCATCAAGAACTTTCGACAAATCAAATTTTTCTTTTGGTTTGATTGATTAACTTGGGCTAGCTTACTAATATGGAGTAATAACGCTTTTATTTTGCATTGGGTCCAAGTCGCTTATTTAAAAGTCATCGATTTCTTTTTTATTCTTATTTATTTAATCTGAATTCTTTGAATCATTAATTAAGTTTTGTGAATCATTTGTTTCATTATTTGTTTCAGCATTTATGTATTCAAATTAATTAATCTAATAAACCTAATAATTAGTATGTTAATTATTTGGTTCTGAATTGAATTCATTTTAAGACGATTAATTCAATTATTTTAATTATTAAATCCCGAATTAAAAATTAAATTCGTTTTCAGTTGTTTGCGCTTCAGTTGAAACGTTAACATTTTCAGTTCCGACCTGGACTCCGCTGTTTTGCGTAATTTATCGTTCCGCTCCGTTTTAAATCGAATCCACAACCAAATTCGGTTTAAATTTGGATTTAGTCCGAACATTCAATTTGTACTTGTCCCAGTCTAATTTACTGTGCTGCATGTTAAGGGCGTACTATTCAGCCTACTAAATTCGCTCCTTTAGTCTCAGGCTCCTGTCTGGGAACAAGTATTACGTTTGCGTCGAGTTTTGCACTACAATCGTATTGCGTTTATTTGTTGTGAATTGATTATTAATGGTTGATTTCATTAAAGAGGTGGAAATATTAACATATGCTGTTAAATGATGTAAAACTCAGTGTTTTAAAACCGCTTCAAACAAACAGAAAATGTTTCAGGTGCTAATAGACTAGGAAATTAAGCTATTACCGTACAAATTTAAGAAATTACACCAGTTGATTAACAATACGAATCCAAGCCAGATAGATATCAGGCAAAAACTGAATTCCGTGCTCGGAACAGACTTAACAAATCCACTTTCGTCGTACCACTTTGACCAGATTAAAGAGGAGCTAAAAAATATTGAGGACATTACAAGCGTTTTCGACGATCTGTTTCAGTTTTATGAATACCAGTTATAATTTTACAAGGACTTCGAAAATGTACTGAATTGCGAGTCACAGTAGCAAACATCTTAGTAACAATCCAATAAGCCAGAAATAGACGAGCTAGAGATTTGCGAGCTGCAAAACGCGAATAACGCGCAGAAACTCCTGAACTCAGATTTATACTCCCAGATTAGCTCCGAGAAGGACGAAATCAAAAGCCAGTTCTACGAGAAGAAGGACGCAATCAAAAGAATCTAACTCCACTACAGCAACATATTCAACCAAGTGCACCTAGATCCCAGCCAACTACTTCTGCTGAGAGACCACGTAGAACTCAAAACGAATTGTTCCTACAGCGGTGCGACCAATATACCAGACAGTCAATTCACCGTTTTGAAGAGCCAAACGGAGCCGAAGAAAACGCACAAGTTTAATAATCACTACAAGAGCGTCGTTCGCTCGTTCGTTAGAAAGTGAAAACAAAATTTTACTTTTATATTTTGTAATAAACATTTAAATAGTTCACAAAAAATGACCAACTAATTGTAACTTTATCACTCATTATCAGTACTATAACTCATTATTATTGGTAAAATTATTGGTAAACTAAATCATAATATTAACTCCACACATATTACTAGAACTGAAACATTAACACAAAACAATCTCAATATCATAAGTACTAGGGCTCAACATAATCATTCCATCATCTCATAACAATCGTAACAATCGGGTTTGAAATTACCATCAAGTTTATTTTCGAGGACCACACAATGCATCTTGAAACAGATGGGTCATGGTAAGTAATAGTTAAATAGATTTGATTTTTAACATTTTATTTTTTGTTAGGTTATGTAATATACTAATTTCACTCATTAACCATTATTATTTACATCAAAAACTATTTTTGTTAAAATAAAATGACTCACTTAACTGTATCCTTATCATCAGTACTTCTTCATCTCATAAATCATGACAATCCACACTTAGATCCCCACAATAACGTTACCGCAAACTAATCTCAATATCATACCTCATCTTCTAGGATTAAACATATACACGTTATGGTATTAATCTTGGGAGCTAAAAACATAATATATTGAGTTATTTCCAATAGAAATTAGTTAAAAGCTATTGTTCATAATATATCTTTCTGGGGAACAAAGTCATAACTCTTTAATTAGTTTTTTCTTGTTCAGGCTTATATACTCTTGAAAGCGAAACCTTTGTAATATATTAATAACATTATACTCGATTAAGTGGCTAATTGATACTTTTTGTGTAATTTATATAATGAATTAATATTAAAATTATAAATAAAAACAAATTAATTTCACTATTATATCACCACCTCACCACAAGAAATTACGGATGGAATAACAATATACACACTGGGATAAAGTAGTTAAGAAAGTAACGCACTTCGATCTAGATTTTTCTGATATGAGCATCTAAACTAATTTCAACAAGCTTATGAATCACGAAATACCTAGCATGGACTAGTTTATAACTGTTTGCTAAATGGCAACTCGCTATTTAAGTGAATATTAAAATGTGGTCGATGTTGACATCCAACCTCATGACAAGTTGGTTATTGTCGGCGATATTCACGGATGCTTCGAATCGCTGATTAGAATGTTTTTTGGTACTTATAAAACCGAATCATTTGGTTTGGAAGAATACCCATATTAACCAGTTGGGTTCCCTTCAAAGAAAACAATAGATGTTAGAAAATACGAATTATGTTAAGTTATTAGAGATTAATATATTTCACCTTAGTTAGAATTTCCTATAACAGTAGATTAAAATATATAGACTGATAATAGTCCTGCTAAATTAGAATAATTTACATAACTTGGAGGTGGAAATAGATTAATCTCTGGTGAAAAGGATTTCAGATTCAAAAAACAAATTGTTAATTAATAATTGATCAATTTACTTGAGACTGATATACTTTTGTCTCTTGAGGAGAATTCTAAGTAAAGGACAATTTTCCTGTTCAATGGGGATATGATCGACAAAGGTGGATCCAGTTACCAAGTTCTGTTTTGGTTGCTTTATTTATGTCTTTGTGGAAGAGAAATATATCTCAACAGAGGTAACCACGAATAAGACGATGTATCACTTTAGTTCATAAATAACAGTCCAATAGTGTACGAGCTGAAGCGCAAGTTTCCAGACTGCGACTTGAACTACATTAAGCCCATCCTTAGCGATTTGTTTGCATCACTTCCTATAGCGACTAAGTTTTAAAAGATTCTCACAGCTCACGCCGGAACTCCTGACACAAGAGAAGAGTACTACCTCAAAGACTTGCTTCAAGAAAACAGATTCAAGCAAAAGAACTTCTTCTGGGATCCAACAGGCAGAGATACTTTCTGGCACAGTTTTGTTTGGAACTACAAGAGAAACTGTTATACTGCATTATTTATGGAAAGAAACGATTTAGATGTTGTAGTTTGCGGTCACTCACCCGATTGCACACATAATAAAAGAATATTTACCAAAGAAGCGTTTGAAAGCAGCGATGAAGATTAAGATGACTGGACACCGCAATATGAATAGGATGGACAAATATATGATAAAAATAATAAATATTTCATTGAAATATTTTCAAGTCCAACGAATAACAGTGAAATATTTGTGGGAGTTTTAATTACAGACGAACATGGTGTATTACCAGTTGATGATAACAAATGGTAATATGTTAAAATTGGAAGTAGAAATGAGTTTTGATATCACAAATTTACATATTACAAATTTACAGCATTTAATTTTAACAAATTATAACTATTTTAACAAATTCATATGATAATATATTTGTTGTAAAGTGTTATTATGAGTGTTATTATGAGCTTTTTATAATATTGATAATAGATTTCGTCTTTTTCAATTTTAAAAAGAATTCACTTTGTCTCATATATATTTTATCTATTTTAATCTTATATTTTCTATATAACTGCCGTTGCATCGAAACTTGCCATTCGCAAAGCCATGATTTCGTACATCTCTTTGCTCACCACATATTCGCCGACTTCAACGTAATTTTTCTAAATGAATTCTGTTTTCAGATATTCACTTACCAGTTGGTGAATTTCTATTATTTCTACAATCACGCCCATAAATTAAGCATTGAACTTGAACTCAATATTATCAGCCAGTAAATTCACAATATAAATGAACATGTCTGCTGTCCCACACTCGCAAAATAGTTTCTTCGCATTTTGTGTGGGCGTTCTCGGTTTTTGCATTTGAGTTGAAATCATGAACAAATAATAATCGTTTACCATTGAATTCGTTTTCATTTTCAAAGGTTTAACCCGGTTGTTGTAAAACGACTTGCACTATTATGGAGTTCTGCCTGGAAAATGAGACGCAACACCAATCCAATCAATGGTTTTGTCTTTGTGTATATTGGTCGCATCGATCAGCTTCCTGATTTCAGCGTCAGACCACGTAGCGTATTTGTGATTCAAAAACATTTATGGAGGTGACAAATAGTATTAATAATTATAAATAATAAATACAACGATATATATTATTTAGCTGAGCTTAAATATGTAATTGTAAAACAAATATTTGTCCCAACGATTTTAATAAATAGAAATAAACAGTAGTGTGCAGATTTCAAAATGAGAATGAATGTACCAAATCAAACTACTTTCGAGTATTTAGAATGATTGAAATTCTGATTGAATTGCTTTTAACTGTACAAATGATATAAATATGAGAAAATATCATTACCACTTCCGATTGAGCTAATTACAATCAAAATACATATCGGATGAGTCCAAGCAATAAAACTAATTGACGGAAGTCATATAGCTTCTAAGATTAATTTACAAAGCATTTTAGGAGATCAAAAAAACGGTTTAAAGTTAATAGAATCATATTTCAAAAAGTTATACCTGCTTAGAGGATTGTTTGGATTGATAATTGAAAAAAGAATTAGCCTAAAGAATTTTCAGACTAAAGATAAGCGTTATTGGAAACTTATTGCATAAAACTTCATATTTCGGGACAGAGTCTAATTTTTAGGCGAAACAATTCTGGAACATTATTTATTATAGTTTCATAATCTAGCTTCAATTTTTTGTATGCATGTTGTAATATCGAAGCTATTCATTCTTCCAATCATTATATCATACAAATCTTTGCTCAGAGTATATTCGCCAAACTCTATATACTTTTAAATAGAAAATGCAACGGTTAAATCCTCTCGCAATAAGCAGTGAATTTCTATAATTTATTTCATGATGCTGAGGAACTTATAGTTGAACCTGAACTCTGAATTATCGACCAGAAGGTTCGCTATGTGAATATACATGTCTGCAGTACCACACTCACAAAATAATTTCTTTACGTTCTATTAATGCGTTCTTGGTTTCTACATTTGTGTTGAAATCATGAATAAGTAATAATTGTACACATCAGTTGTGTTCTCCAAAGGTTTGATTCGGTTATTGTAAAACGACTTGCATTATTGAGTTGTTCTATTTGGAAAGTGAGACGCAACTTCATCCCAATTTATTACAACGTTCTTGTGGATATTAGAAGCGTCTATAAGTTTGTGGATCTCCGCGTCCGACCAAGAATTGTATTTAGTTTGATGAGTTATCAACATTTTTAGAGGTGATTATTTTAATATTATTAAATTAGTATACATGTATAAGTATACATGTATTCTGTTTTCTAACAAAGTTATCAAAAATGTATCATGTATATGAAAGAATGTATACTATAATTTATATACTATAATTTTTAAATAAAGAATAATAACAAATAATAGTATAAAGTGATTCTCAAAATATGTGTATCAAATACATGTGTTATCAAATCATTCGTACTCAGTAACATTTTTATCAAGAAAAATATTACTAATATTACTAATTAATATTAATATTACTAACAATAATTCTGCTTCAAACATATAGTTAAGAACATAAATCAATTACAAAAATATTATCTCAACACTACAATATAAACATATAATATTAAAATAATTTCATAATTTAAGTTATATTTTCTACTTTACTGCGGCCACATCGAAACTGTTCATTCTCATTGACATAATTTCGTATATTTCTTTGCTCACGGTACGGTAAACTCACCGTACTCTATAAACTTCTAGTGTGAAAACGCCACATTTAAGTTTTTGCTTAACATACTATGGATCTCTATATTAATTAACATGAACTTCTGGTTGTACATGAAATTGCGATAAGGTTTGCAATTAGTACGTATGTGTCGGCTATTATAGATAAGTTTTGGGCTATATTTGTGTTGAGATCATAAACAGGTATTTTATGATATTTTAGCCAGTATTTACTTTAAGAGTCCAATCAATAGTATTATTTTTATGGACATTTGAGCACTTGAACAGCTCAAGGTAAACTCACCGTACTCTATAAACTATGACCATCCAACCAATAAATAGATTATATCTCCCCCCAGTCTTTGTATCCTCCAACTATTGACAATAGCTTACTTTTGACAATAGTGGACAATAAGAGAGTAATTGTCATTTATCTTTTCACATTTATATGTATTGATTTAAAAATAATTATTAATTATTTATATATTTTAAAAACGAATTTATTTTAATATGTTAATTACAGTTATGGGAGGTGGAATTGCTTTTTCTTGTTTACTATGTGAGTAATTATATATTAAAATATTTTGCCACTTCTAATGCGGATGACAAATTCCAATAAATAATCTCAAGTTGGAGATTATTCATGAACTACTCATTAACACAAGAGGGCCAAAAATATGATTTCGATCGTATTAGACCATAATCGACTATTCAAAGTCGGTATTTAATATTCCAAAAAGGAAAAATAGAAATTACCACATGCAATAAAAGGACGGCAATGACAAAAATAAACGCGGTAGAAGATGTTTAGGGAAGGTCAACTAATTCACTTAACAAACTTAGGCAGTTCTGAAGCGTTTGTATTCTCTTCATTTCTGGGTCCAACGGATGAATTCATAAAATATTGTACCAATCTGAACTAGTTATATCACTTGTTTAAGATGTCCCTGTGTAATTTCTACGTTTTAGTCAACAAAACTAATTTATGAAAGATTTTATCTCGAAAATATATGGTAGTTAAGCCTGATTGGAGAAAAGAATAAGAGGATCCAATGATTGGTATACGGACGCAATATGTAATTTATAACTAGTAGCGCAAGCACTGGACCTGCAGAGGACCTCGGTGTTCATCTTCAACTGGGTCAATCTGAACGATTTTAGGTATTTCTTAATCACGAAAAACAATGGAGGACTTTTTCTTTCAATCTCAACCGGGAGCTCAAGATGAAGTATTGGTACTTCGCTTAATTAGAATTATAATTCAGGTAGTTACAGTCGCTTTCATTCTCAATATTCAAATAATGAATGCATTTTTGTTTCTTGAAGAATGGAATCAAGTGGGTTAGTCGGGCCCAGCATTAAATAATATATTGATGCTACTCTAAAACAACAGTTATTTTACTTATGATCTTCCACTTCCATTTCATAATGAGAAATCAATTTTCTTGATTGTTAAATTATACAACGTTAGGTAAAGTTGAAACTTATTATTGAAGTATATACAGAGTTATATACGTTAATTATTGTAGCACAGCTATCCAAGGCTCAACCAGGCCTTGATGTGATTGAAGCACTTTACAAATCAATAGTAAATAGAGTTAATGAGTGTATTGATGAGGAGGGAGAACACACTCATTATTGAGCCGGGCAGTGATATAAGTAAGATTCAAATAATAAACTTCATTCTTCTTCCTAATTCAAAAAAGCATTTCGAGGGCCCACCACTGTATATCTAACATTAAGAAGCTAAATTCATAATATCTATTTATATTTTTAATATGATTTGCAATAGTACGCAACTCACTATCAATGTATTTTGGTTTTAAAGAAATTATTGCATTATTTTGTGAATATAGCTTATATATAAGAAAATTAATTAATGTATTCTTACTTGAATATATACTATAATGTTATATTTATAAATTTTAATAACTAATATTTTGAAATTTACGAATTAGACGCATACGCGAATTAGACCAATAAATGAAAACAAATTTTTGTTACTAAGTATGTTCTTTGATCATTTAGATTGATTTATTTAAACCTCAACTAATTATTTATAATAAGAACATATAATATAAAAGTCCACAATTTAAAAACACTTCACATTACACAATGTTAACCGTTTTACATAACATATTAAGTATTCAAGTATTCTCTATAGCTGAATTCGACCTCTGTTATAACTATGTTTTCTACAAGCCGTTCCAATAGAAAGCACAAATAGTGTTCAACACAACGTTCACTTTTGAAGATGCGACCACACGAGACCTCTGCTCCAGAACCGATAACGTCCTCTTCAGAGAGGTGAACTAGAGCGCCTTCTCGATCCGCATCGACGCCGAGTTCGACCTCAACAGACAGCCCTTCAGCCTGTTCTTCTTCGTCTTCGCGAACGTTACCATAATCGACACCCAGGTGAACATACGCCTTTCCAACTCGAGCGGCTCCGACTTTGCCTTCCTGGCCGCCACCGTGCCCGAGTACTCCATTACTGTTCTGGGCTCCAGCTTCGACTTCGCCTCGAAGGACTCCATTTCCAACTTCTACGGCATCGCCAACAACCTCACCGAGCTCATCACCATAAACAGGAGCAGCTTCGCCTTCAGCTGCATGACGCCTGTTTCCAAGTTCCACGGCATTTCAGGCCAGGTCCAGGACCTGAAGGTGCTCAACTCCAGCTTCCAGATCCAGACAAGCGCGGCCACCAGCTGCGGCTTCGTAAACCTCGCGCTCGGCAACTCCCTGTTCCAGAACTTGACGCTTTCCGGGACCCTCTCTGGAGCGAACACCTACGGCTTCATGTTCGAGAACAGAGGCGCGTGCAGGATCTCGAACGTGACTTACTCCCTGGTCACCTCCGGCACGGCTTCCTCTTGCGCCTTCGTGCAGCAGAGCAAGCTCTCCGGCGTGGTCACGACCGACGGCCTCGTCTTCGCGGGCTTCTCCAACACCCCGCTCATAAGCCAGTTCGCCTCGTACTCCGGCCTCTCCTGCCCCTGCAAGACCGGCGCGACTCTGGAATCCGGGCTCTGCTACTGCGCGGTCGGTTCTGTTCCGACCTCAAACAACTGCTCCTGCAGTACTAAGAACGCCTTTATCAGCAACAAGGCGTGCGTTTGCGGGGTCAACGCCACCAACTCCAGCAACACCTGTTCGTGTCCGACTGGATCTTCTCTGGTGAACGGGATCTGCCAGTGCGCGACCAAGAACGCGTTCCCGGTTGGTGGAGTTTGTCAGTGCGCGGTCAACTCTACTAATACTTCGAACACGTGCAACTGCCCGGCCGGCTCCACTTTGATAAACGGAGTTTGCAAGTGCTCGACTTCTAATTCATTCCCGAACGCCGCCAACACCTCGTGCGTGTGCCCAACCGACGCTACGAACAACACGGCCACGAACACCTGTGTTTGCCCGTAATATTCAACTCTCGTAGTTGCTAAAGCTGCGTGCATCTGTCAACCGGCTTACACGGCAATGAGCAGCAAATAGTGTATTTGCTCATAAAATCTACTCAAGGGAAGCACGATGAACAACGGAGTCTGCAAGTGTCCGTATACCGCGGTTATTAGCGGCAACACATGTTAATGCACCAAGAGCGGGTCAAGTTTGGAAGGAACTGTATGTAGATGTACTGAAGATTAAAGTGGTGGTTTGGCATCTCAAGGAAATTACTGGTGCGCAAATTTAGGCAGATGCTGTACAGATTGTTAAAGAATCGGATGGGACTACTGGTGTTAAGATTAATACTTCCAATATTGCACTGCGCCAAATGGAGATGTTATCTAGTGAATATTTTAATTATTAATTATAAATGCAATCTGTGAATATATTTGTTGCAAAGTATGTTATTATGAGCTTTTTATAATATTGATAATAGATTTCGTCTTTTTCAATTTTAAAAAGAATTCACTTTGTCTCATATATATTTTATCTATTTTAATCTTATATTTTCTATATAACTGCCGTTGCATCGAAACTTGCCATTCGCAAAGCCATGATTTCGTACATCTCTTTGCTCACCACATATTCGCCGACTTCAACGTAATTTTTCTAAATGAATTCTGTTTTCAGATATTCACTTACCAGTTAGTAAATTTCTATTATTTCTACAATCACGCCCATAAATTAAGCATTGAACTTGAACTCAATATTATCAGCCAGTAAATTCACAATATAAATGAACATGTCTGCTGTCCCACACTCGCAAAATAGTTTCTTCGCATTTTGTGTGGGCGTTCTCGGTTTTTGCATTTGAGTTGAAATCATGAACAAATAATAATCGTTTACCATTGAATTCGTTTTCATTTTCAAAGGTTTAACCCGGTTGTTGTAAAACGACTTGCACTATTATGGAGTTCTGCCTGGAAAATGAGACGCAACACCAATCCAATCAATGGTTTTGTCTTTGTGTATATTGGTCGCATCGATCAGCTTCCTGATTTCAGCGTCAGACCACGTAGCGTATTTGTGATTCAAAAACATTTATGGAGGTGACAAATAGTATTAATAATTATAAATAATAAATACAACGATATATATTATTTAGCTGAGCTTAAATATGTAATTGTAAAACAAATATTTGTCCCAACGATTTTAATAAATAGAAATAAACAGTAGTGTGCAGATTTCAAAATGAGAATGAATGTACCAAATCAAACTACTTTTGAGTATTTAGAATGATTGAAATTCTGATTGAATTGCTTTTAACTGTACAAATGATATAAATATGAGAAAATATCATTACCACTTCCGATTGAGCTAATTACAATCAAAATACATATCGGATGAGTCCAAGCAATAAAACTAATTGACGGAAGTCATATAGCTTCTAAGATTAATTTACAAAGCATTTTAGGAGATCAAAAAAACGGTTTAAAGTTAATAGAATCATATTTCAAAAAGTTATACCTGCTTAGAGGATTGTTTGGATTGATAATTGAAAAAAGAATTAGCCTAAAGAATTTTCAGACTAAAGATAAGCGTTATTGGAAACTTATTGCATAAAACTTCATATTTCGGGACAGAGTCTAATTTTTAGGCGAAACAATTCTGGAACATTATTTATTATAGTTTCATAATCTAGCTTCAATTTTTTGTATGCATGTTGTAATATCGAAGCTATTCATTCTTCCAATCATTATATCATACAAATCTTTGCTCAGAGTATATTCGCCAAACTCTATATACTTTTAAATAGAAAATGCAACGGTTAAATCCTCTCGCAATAAGCAGTGAATTTCTATAATTTATTTCATGATGCTGAGGAACTTATAGTTGAACCTGAACTCTGAATTATCGACCAGAAGGTTCGCTATGTGAATATACATGTCTGCAGTACCACACTCACAAAATAATTTCTTTACGTTCTATTAATGCGTTCTTGGTTTCTACATTTGTGTTGAAATCATGAATAAGTAATAATTGTACACATCAGTTGTGTTCTCCAAAGGTTTGATTCGGTTATTGTAAAACGACTTGCATTATTGAGTTGTTCTATTTGGAAAGTGAGACGCAACTTCATCCCAATTTATTACAACGTTCTTGTGGATATTAGAAGCGTCTATAAGTTTGTGGATCTCCGCGTCCGACCAAGAATTGTATTTAGTTTGATGAGTTATCAACATTTTTAGAGGTGATTATTTTAATATTATTAAATTAGTATACATGTATAAGTATACATGTATTCTGTTTTCTAACAAAGTTATCAAAAATGTATCATGTATATGAAAGAATGTATACTATAATTTATATACTATAATTTTTAAATAAAGAATAATAACAAATAATAGTATAAAGTGATTCTCAAAATATGTGTATCAAATACATGTTGTTATCAAATCATTCGTACTCAGTAACATTTTTATCAAGAAAAATATTACTAATTTATATTAATATTACTAATTGAAATTTGATTAATTTTTCTCTCTCTTATGTAATAACAGAAGTCAATAATAACAAAGGTATTCAGAATGACAATCCTTGTAGATGAGGTATGATATGTGGTTCAGAGTACTGGCAAAATAACTTTTCTTGAAAGGTACTAAGAAACAACACAAACACAATAACACGCAACTCCCCTACTCTAAAACTGTTATCAACAATAAAAAGTTCTCCTAAACAAACTCTGTTCTCTTCTTGAAAGAGCAGGTTTGATCTGTGATAACGCAGTGCGAGATATTATGATGGAGAGGAATGCTATTGGTTTCTTATTGATCATTTGTTAGAAAGAAAATGACCAGTAGATGTAATTTACGGTGTGATGTCATCTATTTGTTGAAATATGTTTAATAATTTCTTTCCTGTATTATAATTTTTACATTAAATGTATTACTGAAAGCGATCAAAATTCTCGACCAAAAACGATCCATTTGTCAAATCGCCAACCGAATTAAATTATTCTACCTCGAACTATAAATCTTAAAATCCAAATAATTCCGCTCCAAACATGTCAACTCAGATAAACCTGCGAAAACTGAAGAAAATGAACTTCCTCTTGAGAGAGGACAAATACGTTTATCTCAAGAATATAATTCACTAATAAATTCCAAACGAACAACTTCTGCTCGAAAAACTGCTTATCGCATTCGAACCGATTTACGATGAAGTGGAAATAAACACTTATTTAGAGAGATTATAAGATAGTTTAAGATACTGCACGAGATTGCAAGTTGATATGGCAGCAATTAAAGCCTTCTTCAAGTACCAACACAAAGCGCTCAAAGACCTCTCAGAATTCGAGAAGGACAAAGCAGCCAGCAGAATCATCTGCCCAGAAATATACAATTTTTAGGAGTAACAACAAACTGAATTCAAAAACAGTTTGAATGCGCAATAATAACTGGTTGAAACTTACAATAGAGAGAGAATGGAGCAAGAAACCATAGAAAGCGTATATAAAGCACACATCAGCACCAACCACGTTGCCAAAAGCAAACTAGAGCAACTTTACCTTAGCACCATTCACTCACCAGAAGATATTATCGGACTCAGCCCAAACTGCAAAACTTAATTGAGCCAATTACAACTGTTCGACAAAGAAAAATTCGCCGACATTTTCAACAGAACCAACAAAAAGATTATTATGTGAGAGAATGTACTTTCTTATTGTTAATTCTTGATGAAATGAGATGACGATAGAAATAACTGTAATATACTATCATAACTAATATGTAACATTTACAACAGAATTTTACTAAAGAAACCAAAATGAACAAAATATAAATTATTAGAAAATGTCATTGTAAATTTTGAAATGTATATATTCCCAGTAAACTCTTTCTATATGCTATTCTACTCATTAGTTGATCAATGTATTATTGGCTACAGGTGATACAATTGAATTCCATTTTAATTTTTTATTTTCCTTAAGTCCACTCAAAAGAACTTTTACATCATATTATATTTGAAATTGAATCGTTTCAAGCGTAAACTACGTTTATATCAACTATATACTCTATATCAACAAACTCATTTACTTTTATTTCTTTCAAATTTACAGTTGTGTTCTTGGCCAAAGAATTATAATAGATCTAATTATTCAACTTATTATTTTTGCTTCAACTTATTATGTTAATTACTTATTTAGTTAACATGATCGATATAGTTTCAAACTTAAAGTTCCGAAATATTTTAACTATGTTCACGCTGCTTTATACTGAGACGAATTAGAATGAATTAGAGATTTTTTTCAACTTTAACTTATTTAGTCATTAACTCGTACAAACATGCGTTTAAAAACAGATTTTTTAAAAATATTATAATTGTCAAAGTTTTAAAAAAGCAATATTATTCAATTCTTAATTTCGATTATAAAT
Source organism: Hexamita inflata (assembly GCA_963988835.1). Taxonomy (NCBI): domain Eukaryota; phylum Fornicata; order Diplomonadida; family Hexamitidae; genus Hexamita; species Hexamita inflata. Next base: position 80,988 of record CAXDID010001009.1, read on the forward strand.
ATAGTGGCATATTTGGTACTTTTTGGTTTGCATTATAATATTAATATAAAACATTATTCTTCCAAAAATTTTCTATCATATACGTTGTTGAGTGATGTTATAAATAGTTCACAAAAAATGACCAACTAACTTGTAACTTTATCACTCATTATAATATCACTATGTCAACTCAAGTAAATCATACCACAAAATATTACGACCAACTTTATCAACTCATTATTAACAATATCCACATCTTCATCTTAAAATCTCACTTAACTGTAACCTTATCATCAGTACTAAGATCAATTTAATCATTCCATCTTCATCTCATAAATCATGAAAATCCACACTTAGATCCACACAATAACGTTACCGCAAACTAATCTCAATATCATACCTCATCTTCTAGGATTAAACATATACACGTTATTTCCAATAGAAATTAGTTAAAAGCCACTGTATAATATTGTCATAATATATTTTTCTGGGGAACATATGAACAAAGTCATAACTCTTTAATTAGTTTTTTCTTGTTCAGGCTTATATACTCTTGAAAGCGAAACCTTTGTAATATATTAATAACATTATACTCGATTAAGTGGCTAATTGATACTTTTTGTGTAATTTATATAATGAATTAATATTAAAATTATAAATAAAAACAAATTAATTTCACTATTATATCACCACCTCACCACAAGAAATTACGGATGGAATAACAATATACACACTGGGATAAAGTAGTTAAGAAAGTAACGCACTTCGATCTAGATTTTTCGGATAAGAGCATCTAAACTAATTTTAACAAGCTTATGAATCACGAAATACCTAACATGGACTAGTTTATAACTGTTTGCTAAATGGCAACTCGCTATTTAAGTGAATATTAAAATGTGGTCGATGTTGACATCCAACCTCATGACAAGTTGGTTATTGTCGGCGATATTCACGGATGCTTCGAATCGCTGATTAGAATGTTTTTTGGTACTTATAAAACTGAATCATTTGGTTTGAAAGAATACACATATTAACCAGTTGGGTTCCCATCAAAGAAAACAATAGATGTTAGAAAATACGAATTATGTTAAGTTATTAGTGATTAATATATTTCACCTTAGTTAGAATTTCCTATAACAGTAGATTAAAATATATAGACTGATAATAGTCCTGCTAAATTAGAACAATTTACATAACTTGGAGGTGGAAATAGATTAATCTCTGGTGAAAAGGATTTCAGATTCAAAAAACAAATTGTTAATTAATAATTGATCAATTTACTTGAGACAGATAAACTTTTGTGTCTTGAGGAGAATTCTAAGCAAAGGACAATTTTCCTGTTCAATGGGGATATGATCGACAAAGGCGGATCCAGTTACCAAGTTCTGTTTTGGTTGCTTTATTTATGTCTTTGTGGAAGAGAAATATATCTCAACAGAGGGAACCACGAATAAGACGATGTATCACTTTAGTTCATAAACAACAGTCCAATAGTGTACGAGCTGAAGCGCAAGTTTCCAGACTGCGACTTGAACTACATTAAGCCCATCCTTAGCGATTTGTTTGCGTCACTTCCTATAGCGACTAAGTTTTAAAAGATTCTCACAGTTCACGCTGGAACTCCTGACACAATAGAAGAGTACTACCTCAAAGACTTGCTTCAAGAAAACAGATTCAAGCAAAAGAACTTCTTCTGGGATCCTACAGGCAGAGATACTTTCTGGCACAGTTTTGTTTGGAACTACGAGCGAAACTGTTATACTGCATTATTTATGGAACGAAACGATTTAGATGTTGTAGTTTGCGGTCACTCACCCGATTGCACACATAATATAAGAATATTTACAAAAGAAGCGTTTGAAAGCAGCGATGAAGATAAAGATGATTGGACACCGCAATATGAATAGGATGGACAAATATATAATAAAAATAATAAATATTTCATTGAAATATTTTCAAGTCCAACAAATAACAGTGAAATATTTGTGGGAGTTTTGATTGCAGATGAACATGGTGTGTTACCAGTTGATGATAACAAATGGTAATATGTTTAAATAGGAAGCAAAAATGAGTTTTGAAATTACAAATTTATGTTTTATTACGTCACTCATTAAATTATATTATCTAATATATACATCAGTATTAATTGTACAACTAAAATATACAAAATAATTATTTAATTTAGATATCATTAATCTTATAAATTTCATATTAATCTTATAAATTTCATTGAGAGAATATATTTACTTAACTTACTTTCGATCTAATGATTCAAAATAGGGACATGGCGTTCCAAGATCCGACTAAAGTAAATAAGGAAACGAGAGACTTCTTCTCCAAAAACAGACATGAATTCATCAATTCCAAATAATACCCCACTAACGTGAAGTCAGAAGTAAAACTGGGACATTGCCTGGATAACTACTACTAAATCACAAACAAAGGGTTCTAATTTTTAGTTGACATGAGATTCAACAAAAAGCAAAAATACATAAGCTTAGATACAAAATGTGATCTTTGCAACTGTAAGAATGACATCTACAACGAGCTTAATTGTAAAAAGCTTCAAAGAAATCACATCTTAACACATGATTACTTTGTTAGATAGCTGGCCGATAAAATGATTGACGCCAACAAAGTTAGAGAAGTCAAAGAAGTTAGCAAGAATAATAACAACAAAACTGACCAAAAACACAAAGCCAGACATATCTTTCATAAAAGATGACAAACAACAGTTCTTTGACATAGGCATATCCTGGGACACCGAGAGATACTTCGCCGTGAAACAAAAGCATTATCAAACGGAAACTGTTAATGGTTAGCCTATTACTTGCACTCCAATTATTATCGGAAAAGATACGACGGTCCATCCAGAATCATTAGCCGCACTTCGACAAGTATGTATCGAAGATTCATGGTTATACCAGTAAGTTGGAATCCTAATGTCCAACTACAGAGAACAAACAGACTATGTTTTCAGGAAAAAGACTAGAAAAGCACAAGATCAACCAACAGAACTAAACATATAGGAAATTGATCAAACAGAGGAATTTAGCAGTATTCCAGTCAATGAGACAACAAACTCAAACGCTGGAACACGAAACACTAGCGTAAAACCTAAGAAGAAACCTAGGCAAAAATCTCAAGTGCAGCATAGCCAAGAGATCCAAGCCAAGATGAACACATAAACTCAACCAGCTTAGGTCACCAAGAATACACCAAGACGTGAGTCTTCCTGTATAACCAAAGAATCAAAATACCAACAAAAGCGAAGCAGCCTTAACCTAACCCAAGCTAAACTCCAATTAAAAGAAAACACTTTGGCATGAAAACTCTGAATTTTTAAGAGACCAAGACATAAAAATTGAACGTCAAATAGAAACCGATCTTACCGAGTAAGACATTAAAATCGAAAGAGACGTGCAAACATTGAGTTAAATTGAAGAGCAAGCTAGCGAAATTGGACAGATGGTTGCGGAAGAAAAGTTTGAGCCTGAACTATACTAGAAAAAATATATATAGATATTATACAGAACTACGCAGAAGACCACGCGAACATGAAGATCACGAAGATATAATCTAACTTGATGATTATTGTATGTCTTTCTACAAGCGAAATCTCATATCTAAAGATCATTGCGGAATATTCTAGAAAATCGAGAACATTGAAGATATCTTGATACAGAGACCAATAAAGGCACTGGAGAATCGAGCACTGACTCGTTCTTCTGAAGGCGCTTCTTCTAGATGAAGGAGCATACCTTTGATGCCCTCAAAGGTTTAGAACACGATACTGATCCAGTGTAAATATTTTTATGGACGCCTATATTCTATTAAACGTACTGATACTCCCAGTATTTGGCAAGATTATCACTCCACTCATAGTAAATTGGACACTGAATCTCAGTAGGGATGAAATTAAGGATTATGCCAGCTGTTAATAAAGAAAGGAACAAAAAGCAGAACCTTTTGGTTAAGACGCAACAATACTGATTATTCTTGGACATTAGAGAGGAGTGGGACAAATAAGATACCATAAGAAATAATCGATTTAACGATTTTTACTTTGTGTACGAATAGAACATGATAGAACTGAAAACATTTTGTAATTTTTACAAACTTAATAGTTATGTGTAAAAACAAATATGACTTCTATTAGAGTAATAAATTGATAAAAGTGGATGCAGTGTTAATTATTTATTAAATAATTTATAACTAATATCGTATTACATTAACAAAACACTAAATACTATATTAACATTATATTATCATTTAAACTACAAATTATTAGTTATCCACCGTAATCTAAACCAATTTCAACATTTTATTCAATATCGTGTTGATTGTAGTTGAAAATTAGTATTATAGTTGATAAATATACATTCTATGAAAAAGTATTACATTTAGTACATTAGATTCGAATTACTTCTCGAAAGTAAGATGGTACATAATATTACCTATACGTAATATTTAAAACATTATTCCCTTCAAAATAAATTCCCTATTTTTAACTACTACTTTTTGCAGTGAATCATTTCATTTATAATCTATTCCGGTTACCTATTTACTATAATAAAGACTATATTTCGTCTCATAAAATCATAATCACAAATATAATCAAAATGTTTCGTTGTTCATGGATTAACAATGATTAATATAAATATATTTCAAAATATTACATATTACCTTTTCCCAAAATAATGAAGGTCACTTTTGACATCCGTTCGCATTGATCTCTCCATCATAACAAAGCGTTATGAAGAAACCGAAAACGCCCAAAATTATAAAGAACAAACCGATTCCTGTGTTCAAGTACACTTGACTGTGCTCATTAAAATGTAAATCAATGCCGTTCCTAGTGATTTGAACGGGGTACTCATATCGCGTGGGCGACAGCGCGAGGTAAAGCCCTGCTGCGAATAGAGTCGCGCACATAACGCTTGCACAAGTTAGAATAAGTTTGGCTTTCATTAAGTAAATTTGTGAGGAGTGAAAATAATAATTTATATATTAAAAGTGAGCTTAACTATATTTTATAAATCACACTTTAATTTCATTTTTACTTACTTACTTAAAGTTCTAAATAGTCTTCAGGCACTATTTTATATGTTACATTAATACCCTACAAACGAATTATTGAATTGATTTGTTACATTAAAAAGATAATAACTAAGACTGTTTTAACCCTAATCAAATCTATAGAATCTAATCAACAATACAAAAGCCCAAATTATCGATTAATTAATTTAAATTGTTTTCATAAAATAAATATGCATAGGTTATAGGATTGCCAGAGGATAGTGCTGATGGATTTTTGAAGATGATATTAGTTAATTGGGATTTAAAACATTGGAACAATTTTTCATAAAGCTATTAGTTATTGAGCAACAGTGTCAAATCGTATTTAGTATATTATCTTTATTAATGAATCTGTTATTAATGATATTATAAATTTAAACTATAATAACAATAGATTTCTATTAACAAAAGAAAACACTATGAATATGATATAGTAGTTTAGACAATATTTTAAGACAGAATTAACAGTTGTTTATCGGCACTGGTTAAATATCTATAAAAATCTACTTATAATTTTGTAATTTCATTTTCAATACTGCAATTATAGTAATTTAGTTTGATATGCAAACACAGTGTTTGCGGTTGTTAATATTTCGCAGTTTGAAGGCGATCATATGCGCACATTTAAGATACGTGTGTATTTCACACACATTTTACAAATGACTTATTTTTTGAGAATTAACTATGAGGAAGAGACCGACGGATGTATGCTGCTATTTTATAAATACATTATGCTCAAACACTAGATTTGAAAGATACGTTTAAATAGTTTGAGATTTTTATTAAACGGATAGAAAATTCGTAGAACCAAATAATTCAATTATTTGATTTCACTCCAATGAGTTCAACTTAAAACGAGCAACACTTAGTCAAATCCATCCAGAGGTTCCTGCAGCTAACCTCCGGCGACCACTCCTACGTAATCTACCGGGTATTGATGCTCTCGGACGCCATGCATAGCCTGTTGTTCTGCCAACTGTCGTTCGACTTGAACCTGCAGCTGGAGGCCGTCCACGGGCTCTTCGCCGACCTGTCGACCAAGTACCTCTACGTCGCCCGCCCGTCAACAAGCAACTCAAGCAGCTCTCAGAGACATGATATCGAGGCACAAAGCGAGAACGACTCCAGAGTTTCCAAAAAGCAGAGGACCACAAAGCAGAAAGACAAAGTGCCGCTATCGCAGTTCAAGAATCAGTTTTCGGAAACGCTGAAGTCGATTGTGGCGGAGTTCGAGGAAGGCGCCGCCCAGATGACCGACAAGGAAGTGTGTCTGGCGCTCACGAAGCATTTCCTGTCACACAACCAGAATCTCTTCTGGGAGAGGGTCCAGAGCACGATCGCATACAAGACCAAGCTGCAACTGAAGGAGTTCTTCCAGAAGTCGTTCGCGAAGTGCTAGTTCGAGCAGATCAGCGAGGCCGACAAGCTTAAGCTCAAAGAGCTCGCCCACGCGATGCCCCGGAGCAAACCGTCCGAGATCGTGGACGTGTTCTTCGGCTAATCTGGAAGCGAAGCGTACTTCAGGAGAACTATGGTAATGTTCATCTAGTATTAAAAAAGAATTGATGTATAATGATATGTTGATGAAAATATAGTTGAGTTGATATATAATATGATATATAGTGATATTATTTAATATACAACATTATTATTCAAAAAATTATCATACTATGAATAACTAAAATATACGAAATAATATTTAAAATTAAGATTTCATTTTTATCGTAATAATTTACTTTAAGAGAATGTATTTTCATGTATTTTCTGAATTAATTATAAATTATTGTATTATATGATTTAATGATGTAGAATATTACATTAATACACAACATAGTAATTTAGAATGTACTATAATAAAATGATCTCATTGGGAAACCGCTTCATTCAACTGTTGGAAGAGATGAACCGCAGAAGATGAAAACTGATAATTGTTTGAGTGGATGCGATTCATGACTGCGTTTATTTTCCGTTTTACGTTATTGAGAGATGTTTTAATTGTTTTGCGTTTGTTTTAGATTAAAACGAGTGAAGTGTTCTACTATTCAATTTTTCTCAAGTTATTGGAATTTGAAAGTTCTTCCAAAGATGGTTGTCTTTAATTTGATATATCAAAACATCTGTAACCCATGTAAATTTTGTTAAAATTAGGGAGTTATTCTAGTTATGTAAAGTCGCTTATAAGATTATCTTCCACACTGAGAAAATCTAATTTTTTCATCTCGTTAAGATTATCATCTACATACACTATTTAATTAAACGAGATAACTAGAATTTTAAATTTACTAGTGGTCGCAAATGGAAACTAACTTACAATCTAATATATCTAATTTTATAAGACCTACCAAAGTATTCAACGGAGTTATGTCAATTTAATAGTTTTACCTGATACTTAATTCTTTAAGATTAATTAGTTGACTAATTGGATTAATATTTTTTAATTGATTGTAAGAGATATTCAAGACCTCTAAATTGGTTAGTTATGCAATTTGATCAATTTATTTCAACTGGCATTCATATATACTTAATTTAATTAGTCCTTTAACTTTATATACTGGAATAATATCAATTTTTGGATTTGAATTTAAATTAAGATCCTACAAATTAACTAACGCATATATTAACTCTATATTTATTAAACAACAATATTACATATCTAATTTAGTAAGACTTTAAACATTATGAATATGAATTAAATCCACATAGTTCCTTGAAACATCAAGAATTTTGAGCTTTTTAAATTTAGATAGATTATATAATTGATCATTTTTCAATTAAATATCACCTAACAACAAAACTTCCAGATTTTCGAGTTCTAAATCATCAATATTTAAATTCAATTATTGTTCTATTATTGTCCAGGGCTTTACTAAAGTTAATTTTCTAATAGCTGTATTTTTCATTTTAAGAATCATTCGTGTGGTATAAATTTTCAACGTTAAAATATTAAACTTTTCTAGAAACATTAAGTTTGTAATATCTAGAGTTTCTTTTCCATAATCACCGATTTCTAAGATATCATTTATAATTTTGCTTTTATATTTATTAGTAATCTTCTTGTCGTAATCTTAATTTAGATCATGTTAGTCCTATTCGGTCATTTTTGTTGAAGTAGAAGTGGTTAATGAATTAATATATATTCAGATTGTCTTTATATAAATTCAGTTTGTCGACTCTATTTTTATACTAAGGAAGAAAATTTTTTAAAACAATAATGTAATTAAAATCCTTCTGCTGTAAGTTTATGCCTATTATTTATATTCTTTTTACAGCCTTTGTGCAATTAAATGTACGCAGGTACATTAATTTATACAGTGTATCTTTCTAAGTTCTATTTCATTATAAGACTATTAATATAGCATTATTTCGCTATTTAGTGGATTTTATTTCGTTTTTCACTCCAAACACATGTAGAACCAGTATTTGCCTCCCCAATTCGACGCTGCTCCGCTTGCTCCTCCGATGATGGCTCCACAGTAGCCTGGCTAGTACGCACCCCCAACTATGCTTCCACAGTAGCCGATGCAATACAGCGCTCCACAATAATTCCAGCAGTAAATGCAGCCTGCGTACGCCATGCCCGTCCAAGTTAACGAGTAATACACCCACGCGCCCGGCCCTCTCTCAGGCCATGAGTAACAGGTGATTATTTAAATCCAGTCTCCACGCAATTTGAACTGTTCAAATATAGTCTGTGGGTGCGAGGCGCCCAAGTTCCAGTGCTGTCAGTGCCTGTGCGGGTTCTTCGTTGCATTATTTGGCTCAGGCCTCGAGTGCTGCTGTTGCTACGGCTGTTCGCGTGCTGACTGCTGCTCCGTTTGCTGCGCAGGCGTTTGCCTGAATATTTTGTCCGTTTTCATTTACGGGATCGTTGCGAGCTGCATCGTGGGCTGCAAGATGATGTGCTGAACTGAGTTTTGAAGTTAATTGTTTTAATTTATTTATTTAACTATAAAGTAGGCGAACAAAATTAGTTCATTTCCAAATTGAACAGAGTCCAAAATGTTCATTTAATTCCGATCCGGACAAAAATTAAAACAAAATAAATTAAAACAGACACTTTTTTTGTTTTCTATAGTTCTAAAAATTTATATATTGTTATATTATATAGTAACTCGACAATTCAGTTTTATCAATTTCAGACCCACTTCTTTGAAAATGAGAAATATAAGACTTGAAGCTTTAAAATGTTTTATAACCTTATCTTGCTTCTATAAAGCGGAATTAGTTCAGATTACTTATAATAGGAACTGAATACTATTACATCACACATGTATCATACTACAAAATCTAATATTCCAACGTATAAAACAATTTTAAGACAAATTATAATAAAATTTGTATTTACATCCAATTAAAATTAAAAGCACTTAAAATATTATAAATATTCTATATGCCTATGTATATTCTTAATTCTTGTTAGTAAGAGAAGTAAGACTATAGAAAGAGAAGGGCCGGCACAGACTGCGTGATAAATATATTCAGTAATTATCTGCCGCTGCTAGTTTTTAGTTTCATGAGAGCTGTTTCTACTTCAAACGTGTGGCAGCCGTCGGTGTTTAAACGATTAATTTTGAAAGTAGAGATTTAGATGGCATTCATCGGGTATGATTCCCAGCTAGTATTTAGCTGAAATAATATGATTACAAATATTTGACACATTTGAAATTTAAGAGAATGTGATGGCGTCTATATATTTCTGTAACTAATACACACTGGATTTTGAATCGAAAATAGAGTGCAAAAGTAATTGGTTGGCGATGAACATCGTTGCACGATTAAAATATAGATTTGTAATAAGACAATGTTGTTGTGCCATAAACTAGACAAGAATTATTAAATTTTGAATGGCTGAATAAGATAGTAAATTATCTTTATTAAAAGTAATACAATGTTAGTCTTCGTGAAATTACCGCCGGTCAACAAGAATGCTGTTATAATGTCTAATATGCAGACAGCGTCATGTGAGTTATTTCACTATACTACAGTATTCAAAATATTGTTGATACTATTTGTCGCGCATTCATATCAAAATTTTCAAATGTATACTTATTTCACTCCTAACAACATCTGAGTTTAATTGATAAGCGATAAAATGTATTTCAATACTATTTACGTAACTATTGCTGTTTACTTGATACTACAGTGTATTGAAAGTTGTGTGTAAAACTATTTATATCACTATGTATTCAGTATATATATGGTAAAAGAAGAAAGAAATTTTAGTGTTTTCAAAGTAGTTTCAAAAAATGTATTTCAATTCTTTTAGCTTACCATTGCCGCTTCTTGAAACTTTTATCTACCTATGTGAGAGCCGGATTCCAAAAAGTGAAATTAAGAATTTCTTAACTTTTAGTTTGAACTCTATTTTATTTATTCGCTGCAAATACTTTATTAATTATAATAGTATTTGCCAATAAATAGCGTTATCGTCATAAAAATCTCCGAAACAGACTCTGGCGGATCAGAAGAGCTATTGTAAAAGACACGAGAGCATTTGGTAGTAAGGAATGCCTATGTATATTCTTAATTCTTGTTAGTAAGAGAAGTAAGACTATAGAAAGAGAAGGGCCGGCACAGACTGCGTGATAAATATATTCAGTAATTATCTGCCGCTGCTAGTTTTTAGTTTCATGAGAGCTGTTTCTACTTCAAACGTGTGGCAGCCGTCGGTGTTTAAACGATTAATTTTGAAAGTAGAGATTTAGATGGCATTCATCGGGTATGATTCCCAGCTAGTATTTAGCTGAAATAATATGATTACAAATATTTGACACATTTGAAATTTAAGAGAATGTGATGGCGTCTATATATTTCTGTAACTAATACACACTGGATTTTGAATCGAAAATAGAGTGCAAAAGTAATTGGTTGGCGATGAACATCGTTGCACGATTAAAATATAGATTTGTAATAAGACAATGTTGTTGTGCCATAAACTAGACAAGAATTATTAAATTTTGAATGGCTGAATAAGATAGTAAATTATCTTTATTAAAAGTAATACAATGTTAGTCTTCGTGAAATTACCGCCGGTCAACAAGAATGCTGTTATAATGTCTAATATGCAGACAGCGTCATGTGAGTTATTTCACTATACTACAGTATTCAAAATATTGTTGATACTATTTGTCGCGCATTCATATCAAAATTTTCAAATGTATACTTATTTCACTCCTAACAACATCTGAGTTTAATTGATAAGCGATAAAATGTATTTCAATACTATTTACGTAACTATTGCTGTTTACTTGATACTACAGTGTATTGAAAGTTGTGTGTAAAACTATTTATATCACTATGTATTCAGTATATATATGGTAAAAGAAGAAAGAAATTTTAGTGTTTTCAAAGTAGTTTCAAAAAATGTATTTCAATTCTTTTAGCTTACCATTGCCGCTTCTTGAAACTATTATCTACCTATGTGAGAGCCGGATTCCAAAAAGTGAAATTAAGAATTTCTTAACTTTTAGTTTGAACTCTATTTTATTTATTCGCTGCAAATACTTTATTAATTATAATAGTATTTGCCAATAAATAGCGTTATCGTCATAAAAATCTCCGAAACAGACTCTGGCGGATCAGAAGAGCTATTGTAAAAGACACGAGAGCATTTGGTAGTAAGGAATGCCTATGTATATTCTTAATTCTTGTTAGTAAGAGAAGTAAGACTATAGAAAGAGAAGGGCCGGCACAGACTGCGTGATAAATATATTCAGTAATTATCTGCCGCTGCTAGTTTTTAGTTTCATGAGAGCTGTTTCTACTTCAAACGTGTGGCAGCCGTCGGTGTTTAAACGATTAATTTTGAAAGTAGAGATTTAGATGGCATTCATCGGGTATGATTCCCAGCTAGTATTTAGCTGAAATAATATGATTACAAATATTTGACACATTTGAAATTTAAGAGAATGTGATGGCGTCTATATATTTCTGTAACTAATACACACTGGATTTTGAATCGAAAATAGAGTGCAAAAGTAATTGGTTGGCGATGAACATCGTTGCACGATTAAAATATAGATTTGTAATAAGACAATGTTGTTGTGCCATAAACTAGACAAGAATTATTAAATTTTGAATGGCTGAATAAGATAGTAAATTATCTTTATTAAAAGTAATACAATGTTAGTCTTCGTGAAATTACCGCCGGTCAACAAGAATGCTGTTATAATGTCTAATATGTAGACAGCGTCATGTGAGTTATTTCACTATACTACAGTATTCAAAATATTGTTGATACTATTTGTCGCGCATTCATATCAAAATTTTCAAATGTATACTTATTTCACTCCTAACAACATCTGAGTTTAATTGATAAGCGATAAAATGTATTTCAATACTATTTACGTAACTATTGCTGTTTACTTGATACTACAGTGTATTGAAAGTTGTGTGTAAAACTATTTATATCACTATGTATTCAGTATATATATGGTAAAAGAAGAAAGAAATTTTAGTGTTTTCAAAGTAGTTTCAAAAAATGTATTTCAATTCTTTTAGCTTACCATTGCCGCTTCTTGAAACTATTATCTACCTATGTGAGAGCCGGATTCCAAAAAGTGAAATTAAGAATTTCTTAACTTTTAGTTTGAACTCTATTTTATTTATTCGCTGCAAATACTTTATTAATTATAATAGTATTTGCCAATAAATAGCGTTATCGTCATAAAAATCTCCGAAACAGACTCTGGCGGATCAGAAGAGCTATTGTAAAAGACACGAGAGCATTTGGTAGTAAGGAATGCCTATGTATATTCTTAATTCTTGTTAGTAAGAGAAGTAAGACTATAGAAAGAGAAGGGCCGGCACAGACTGCGTGATAAATATATTCAGTAATTATCTGCCGCTGCTAGTTTTTAGTTTCATGAGAGCTGTTTCTACTTCAAACGTGTGGCAGCCGTCGGTGTTTAAACGATTAATTTTGAAAGTAGAGATTTAGATGGCATTCATCGAGTATGATGAGTTATTTTATTCTCATTCACAGTTCTTTTATACTACAATGCTGTCTTCTATCATAATACATAAACAAATATAATTTAAAAATTAGTAATGTTTCAATAATATTTTAGTTAATAATGATTATTATAATTATTGTCAAAAATTAACTTCATTAAATAATATGAATATATATGATAATATTTACTTAACATAGAAATCTAATAACATAAATTTATTCATTTATACAAATGTTACACAATATTCTCACATTGATGTCTAAGTTAGCAATGTAGATGTCAATACTTTTGCATTATTCGGATTTAATATGAATAATCAAATATTAACCGACTCAAATATAAATATTTCAATTCGATTTTAAGTGATGATTGGAAGTTTAATTTGCATAACATGTGACATAGACGTTCAAAGATGTAATTTAGTATTTATTGCTTCTGGTTAGTAAATATCTGGAGTGATTATTGAACCTAAAGAAAGTTTTATAGTTCAATAATCGTTTATATAATTTAGAATTAGTAGTGAAAATTCATCTGGATTAACTAATATTGTTAAACAGTCTTATATCTCATTTAAAATAAATTTATGTAAGTTATATGGAAGTAACTAAATAGAAAGTGGTAATAATGGATACATAGCATCGACTATATTTGTATTCGTATAATTACACATTTAAGAATTATATATTTGTATTGATTAGGTTACTTAGCGTTTAGGATAGGAAAGTGTTCAAATAACTGTTGAGAGTGAATTTATTAATTGCGATTTGTGTGGAAACTAAAAGTCTGTCGTTTATGGATTGTGCACTGATATATTGAATTATAGTGAAAATATTAACGGAATGTATTAATGTGTTTATCCTTTTAATTACGTAGACAATCAGTGTATTTGTGCTAATGGATTCATGCTCAATATGACTAAATGCATTAATATTGTAGAATCCTTAAATAGCATTAATAATTTATTGAGAAATAGTAATTTTGATTAGACATAATTACTTGATAAAAAGATTGATAATATTGAAAATTTAGTTACTGTTATAAATAATAGTATTTAGAGTGATATAGCTAAAATAGAAAATGAAATAATATCAAACTATTCTAAAGCTGATTTCAACCTACTGATTAATAGTTCTATTTTAGATAACAGAATATACGAAAATGTTACATTTATAAAAAATGATATATAATTGAAGTTGATAACAGCCGATATTAACTTGTTGTCTAATACAACTATATTGGATTGGAGAATATTTAACAACGTCTCAGAATTGTAAAATACGATTTAAAACTTAACTCTTTACTTTAACAATTCAATGTTCCAACAAACATAAATAATCGAATAATAGCAAAATACAATAAATAATTTGACATAATAAATAGCATGTACAAGTCAACAGGGCTACTCTTTCGAAAATGGTTCTTGTGTTCGTGTATCGTGTGATATTTTAGGCTAATAAAGCATAAACGGAATATGTTAGTGCACAATAATTAACTCAATTGTGTAGAATGGTTCTTGTGTGTGTCCAACTTACTCTCAAGTTATAGGAACTGCCTGCGTTTGTTTAAGTGAACAAATAATGCAAAATGGAGAGTGCGTTTGTAAAACTGCCGGGGCATTCGTTAATAATAACGTTTGCACATGTGGAGTCAATGGTATAAATATATCAAATAGTTGCAGTTGTCCAAGTGGTGCTAGTTTAGTAAATGGAATGTGTGCATGTTCTAATGTAAATGCATATATTTCAGGAAATAGTTGTGTATGTCCAACATATTCATCGTTAGTAGGAAATACTTGCACATGTCCAAATAACTCGATTATTGAAAACAACATTTGTACGTGTAACCAAATTTCTGGATAAACAATGAACAATGGTGCATGTTAGTGTCTCACTACTAACGCTTTTGTTGATAACGGAATATGCATTTGTGGACTAAATGCACTAAATAAATCTAATATTTGTACATGCCCAACAAATTCATCATTAGTAAATAATATTTGTACATGTGATAAAATTATCGGTCAGTTAATAATTAATGGAACATGTTAATGTCAGTTTGGATAATCAGTAGTTAACGATTCATGTTATTAGACTAGTAGTTATGTTATAAATATTCCAAATTTCGAGTGTAGTATGGAAATATTTACACAGTAATTTGATATTAAAAGTATAACTAACTCTTTTAGTAGCTAAAGCACAAGTTATTTATTTAGTTCAGCCATAATTATTGAGAATGCATTCATAGATATTTCAGATAATGTATATACAACAACTATTTATCCTTTGTTCTAAGCACAAGAATCTTACACTAACCTGAAGATTTAAATTGGCACATAATCATTAAACAGTGGTTCATTTATTTAATCGACTTGTATTTCTATTAAAATTAACCAAATGAATATTATTTCTCGGCCAGGAAGTCAACTTTAAGTAAAAACTGCTAATTAATTGAATATCTTAACTTCCACCTCTTCAAACACCTATATATCTAATATTCTAATAAATTTATCTTTTGTTTCTTCAAATGGAAATATAACATTAATTAATAATATTAATGGGATATTTAATATTTCTGGGTATCAAGTGCTTGGAAGTTACATTAGTACTATGTCTGTTGCCATGATCGGGTTAAATCTAAATAATGCTACGGTTACACTGTACTAGGTGAGTTTTAAGCTTGATGCTTTCCATGTTGGTAATTTTTCATCATATTTGTTTGGTGTTTCAAAAAATAATATAATTAAGATTAATAAGTTCTCTGTAATTCTTGGACGAATTTCCAATTATTCGCTTCTTTGTTCAATCTCAACATCTACATCAAACTATTATAAATTTGGGGGAATTTTAGCTTAATCTAGCGATTCTATTATAAACATTGATAGTGTTATACTTGACTCATATTAGCACTTTAGTACAAATTCTGTGTTTAATTCAGGTTTTCTAATTGGTTATATATTTTCAAATTTAAGCCGTATTATTTTAAGTAATATGTGTCTATAGTAAAGTATGACAAGCACAACTTAATATTTGTACTATTTTGGTCTCTTTGGAGGAAATTAAGGAAATATTTCTATTTTAAACGCATCTATAACATTCTAAGTTCAAGGATCATACGTATACTGTTTTGGAATCATCGGATATCAACAAACGTTTTCACTTTATTCAGAAGTAATTAATTTAACAACTTCTGTGTGTCTAAATTCAACTTCTGGAATATATATCGGTTCAATATTTGGAGGGGAAGAAGGCTTAACGAGTTTTGTTTAAAATACATATGTGATAGGAGGGAAAATAAGTGCTGGTTGTGATCGTGTTGGTGGATTTAGTGGTTAAAATTAATACACAAATATGACTATTCAGAATTCTACGAGTACCTAAACAAATATTTCTGGTACAAGTATCATTGGTGGTTTCATTGGATATTGTTTTTCTCCTTTTAATCTAATTGATTCAAAAATTATACTAATGCGTCTTTCAGGTTCATAAATTGGTATTGTTATTGGATATAATACCGGTGTAATTAATTTTAGTAGTTCTTCATCTTCTTTGAATTACTTAAATGATATTTTGCGAACTGATTGCGCGATTTTGTCAAACTGGTAATTGGGATGCTGATGAAGTTGAGTGAAAAATATTTTAATATATTAAAAGATAGAATATAATCGCACATTATATCAGAACACTTTTAAGGACTATACTTTGAATATTTATATACTTTGAATATTTATATATATCTTTCGAAAGTCTTAATGAAGTCTGTTGTACCATCTCGAGGAAGTGATATATATATATTATATATTTTTATATTCATCTGAACATGGTTTTTCAGCTTTGACGGGATATATATAGAATAGTTAAAGTACTTTCAGTAACAAGTAGTACAAGAAGATGAGATTCAATACAAATTTTACTTGATTGAAAATTCATACGTCTCTTCACATCTTCTTTGAATATTTTTTCATTCTATGCAGTACACAAACGCAACTTGATTTGAAAAGTTGTTATTTTCTTATTATATATCTCAAGTCCAATTTGAAGTGAGAAGTTTACAACATTAAAAATTGGTATGGGATGATTAAATATATATTATTTATAGTTACAGAAGTAAATAAATATGCTCTCACCGAGTTATGGGCGTTTCTCTGACTAACCTCTTGCTCAGTATGTTGTCCGTGAAAATAGAAGTTAAACATTTCAGTGCTGCCAGTGCCTATGCGGGTTCTTCTTTGCATTATTTCGCTCCAGCATCGAGTGTTGCTGCTGCTCCGTTTGCTTATGTTTGCTATGCGGGTATTTGAGGCCGTATTTTATAAAATTGTAAAATTATGTAAATATATATGTAATAAGTATAAATCATCATTTAAGCACCTTATTTTATTAACCTTTCCCAGAAAACCCAAATTTTATGAATTATAATTTGTGCAAATGAAATAGCATATTTAGAAACATTTATCGTTAACTATTATTTCTGCGATTAATAGTTATTCAGTAGTTCCATTGCTTCAGTTATATTCACAACAGAAATATTGAATTTTCAAAGCATAAATTCATTATATTATGAAACACATTAAGTATAATACTAGTTATGTATATTCTTCATAATTTTCTTATTTACCAAGTATTACGCTAATATTTTATAAAATATTATATTGAAATATTTATATTAAGAACATGAAGCAAACAACTTCAAGCATAAAGCCCTTATAATTATTAGTGTATTAGGATAAGATCTTTTAATAACTATTTAATTCATCCACTGGACTTAAACTCTGGTTCGTAATACTAAGAATATTGTATGCTAATTCAGGCACATAAATCAGCTTTAGAATTTAAAGTTTAAGCTATGAAATTCAACAAAAATTTTGCTAAAATATTTCAAGCATTAAGTATCATTAAGTTTTTCTTTTATGTAATATTCTAAGTACATATATATTCATGTTTGTCTAAAATAGTACACATCATCATTAATTCTATAGTTAATGGCTTTATTATCACTGATTGATTTTATTTTCATATACCATTTTCATCCATTTTCTTGTCTGTTAAAGTAAATTATAATTTTCGGAAATTATTAGACCGGAATTTAGTGGAATATCATAACCAATAAATATTGAGTAGTTTTTACTCGTCATCTCTAACTATATTATTTATTATTTAACTTGGTTATTCCATCCCAACCCTAATTTCCTTTAATTATTATTTAGTTTAGTTTTTAATTATTGATATTACAGCATTTTACTATATAATTATATATAATAACATACACTTTTCATCTCATTCAGCATTATTGGCTATAAATACGATCAAATTGCAAAAAATAGTTATACATGCGTTTAATCTAATTATTAGAATATTTTATAAGCGAATGCACAATTTAATAATGTTTTATCAGATTGATTAGTTTATTATCGCTCAGAGTAAATAATTGAATCGTAATATTAAGCGTATATATATAATTCACTATATAATTCATAAAATGAAAATATAGTGCAATTATCTGCATTGTTAATGCTAAATATTTATAATAAGCTCAAATTAACAAAGAAATCTTCAAATCTTTATCATTTATGGAAATATTCTGAGTTTACTCATTTTCAAATAGAGGTGTAATATTACAAAAATGGCACGTATATGTATAAATTGATGACAAGGGGAATTTTAACTAAATTAGTGGACTAAACTGCTGCGAAAAGTCTTAAATTAGGGTTGTTCTTAAATTAGGGATGGAATAACCTACAATTTGATAAATTTACATGAAATCAATTGATATATGAAGTATCGTGTACTAATTGCGTTATAATAACTAATAATACTGTTAAAATGAAAGATAGCGTGTAACTAAATAATTTGAATGTAATGTGACTTAGTTATACATCGCATAACTTCATAATTTAATTTTAATATTAAATAAATATTTATAATTTACCACTTCAAATTTAATGGAAGTGTGTTATGCATCCGAATAACTTAACCCAACAAAATGCAACAATAATTGCAAAAATGCTTGCCAACTAATATAGACGCATTATTGTTGTATAACTCAGAATGACCATAAACTAGCCTGGATAATAGTGTTTTGTGTACTTGTTTTGTTAATAACTCTCTTTATTACATATAATTGTGTTAAAATTAAATAAAATAAGAAAAATCAAACAAAATTTGTATTTGTTATGAAACCTATATAACCAGAAAGTGTACTATAAGAAACTGATCTTAGTATGTCTAGCAAAAAATAGATATTTTGATTTTAATGTAATATAGAACAGTTAATAGAGTAATACGAATCTATGAATTTTGGAAATATATCAAGAGTACCGTTAATAACTGAGTTCAAAATTCAAAAGAAAAGAAGAAATTGTGCTGATTAATATACTGATACTTATATATCAACTGTTGGTTTGGTATTATTATTTTCCGTGTTATCATTTATAATGTTGAAAACACTGAAATATTGATTGATAACACGTTTTAATGTTTTATTATTAATTTTTCAAATTAATTCTACGCAGCTACTTTATCATGAATAACGTTGCATAATTTTATAATTTTTTTGTAATTTGATAATTCATTCTGTTATAGTATTTGTAGTGTTGATTAGTAGTAATAAAAATCATCGTGCACCATGTTTGTATCCGATCACTACATATTTATTTCCCACTTCAGATAAATATGCAAGTGTGCTATGAGACAGAGGATTCTGACGACGACACGTGCGATATGCACTGCAAAGAAGAATGTGTAATGATAAATAATCACTACTGCTGCCAGCCTGAAAATGACACAAAACTCATTTGGCTCATCGCGTTAATTGTAATAATTTCGTTCATTGCAATTTTCGTCTCCTACTAATGTTACAAACTAATCGTAAAACGGAATAATTAGCAAAAACCGGTTCTAATTCTTCAAAATATGCAGTTTTAGCCGGAAGTTCAGTTCAATTAACAAAATAGTGATCAAATAATCGTTTGAAAACAGAACAAAATAGTGAATAGTTTTATTTAATTAATTATTATTTGTGTTCTTAATGAAAAAATAATTATAAATAATAATAAAATATTAAATAATAAAGGGACAATCCTATTTTAGTTTAACTTTAACAAGATAAGGTACTGTGTGAGCCCCTCGATTTTTAAGGAGACACTCCTGGAGGGAGCCAAGCTACAGTTATGACTTCTAGACCTTGACGTATACTGATTTTATTTTTATTTATAACTTTTCACTCCAAATGTTGATGAGTGTTGGACTGAAAATATCGACTTTGACTACATATTAAATGCTTTTAATACAGGAATGTTAAATTAATTAAATTTCTACGTTACACTATGCTTGCTGATACTTTATCTCCTCTAAATTTTACAAATATGCAAATATTGATTATTGTAAGTATAGTTACACTTGTGTAGATTTTGGTGCCATTTATAGTTATATTGTTGGAAACACTCTAGATTTAGCTGA
Source organism: Hexamita inflata (assembly GCA_963988835.1). NCBI lineage: Eukaryota > Fornicata > Diplomonadida > Hexamitidae > Hexamita > Hexamita inflata. The sequence goes on from CAXDID010001009.1 coordinate 101,455, forward strand.
AGAAAGACATTTTAAGTTTTCTTAATGCACCATAAAACAGAATTTTCTTAAGAACTAGAGCAATATTGAGCCAGATGCCAATAAACTATTACCATAGCTTAACACACAGGGCAAACACTGAAATAACATAGAGTTTCGAAAACAATATATTTCACATTGAGAACTCGGCAATAATAGCAAGTCTAAATTTTAACAACCAACGATTTTCAGTTAAAACTGATATCTCAGATTTAAGTTGTAAATATGACATCAAAACAAAAAAGATTGACCAAGTTCACTCTGCGCGCTTAGGAAGCCCAAAACCTAAAATTGAGTTTATTTATAGTGTTTCAATAACCAACTTATTGTTAATATTTATAAACAATTAATAACGATTTAGTGCATGACTTACTAAAACTAACTCGACCTACTTGTTTGAGCTTAAGAATTCCAATTTTTACAAAAAACGTTAATCAATTTTTGAATTTATTTAAAGCAATATCAATGATATTATCGAAATTTCTGGCATTTAGACTAATACAACTATCAGTAATTAAAAATATCTATATCTTGGCCAGAGCAGGTTCGTAGACTATGAAACTCCTTAATTGCAATTTAATCAAAAACTCCGCATATTTGCTAAACTTACTATAAACTATTGTCAATATAACTTAACTAGCTTACGAAGTTAATTATGTTCGTTAATCCAGATGTAGGCTTTTCACTAAGTACAGTAAAACAGACTAGCTCGACTTAATGAAAGTTTCTCCCAAACTTCAACATTTTGATAATTATTATTTATATATTAACGTTTAGTTAATATATTTATAGTATTAAAGCTTGACCATCTGTTCTTATTCAAAAGCATCTTCGCTAATAATTAACTTATCTTAAATCTGTGAAATGATGCGGGACTATTTTATTTATTTCTGGCAGTCCTAAGTTGCGCTATATTGAATATAGAAATCTCAGGTTCAGCTATGCTATTATACTAAAATGACTTTATCATTTTGTTGTAAGTAGGCACATAAGTAATACTCTAATGTGTGATTGATTTGTAAATACTAGATCTATGAATATCCCCAAACGGTAGATTTTTCTTAAAGCTGACACTTGAAATATACAAACGCCTTAAAATCAATTTAAATATTGCATACTTTACATCAATCAAATTAGCTAGAAATAATACTATAGTTATAAGCTGACTTAATATACTTAAAACCCAGTTTTGGACTATACAGATAATATATTAAGGCATAAGTCTGGTTTGAGCTCATTTGAGAGATGGAAAGGTGAGATGGTAAATCACTATACGTCGGTATAAATGCAAATAAACGACAAATCGGCAATCACTGAGAATAGTACTTCGTGTTGAATCGTCAACACTACCGTCACTTATCTTGTTAACATAAATTAATTTATAAGGGGTATTAATTCATTAATAAAGGTAGATGATGAATGATATTGAGATTGGTTTGAGGGAACGTTTTTGTGTAACTAAGTTTGGATTTGTGGATTGCCATAATTTATGTATTTAAATTGAGCCTTAGTACTGATGATAAGGTTACAGTTAAGTGAGTCATTTTATTTATATCATTTTATGCCTACTAATTATAAAAATAGTCTCAAATATAATTTTAATGCTTATAGTTATCATCTAATGATCATTAAATTATCTTTTTTATTCTTTAGTCATTAAAACAATGCAATTTATCAATATATTAAAATATTTTTACATATGATTAAAAAGATCAAGCAGCGTATTGAGCCATTATCATGTTAAGTAAGCTCATCATCATATCTTCTTCTTATTCTGTTTCTTGAGCGATTTCAGCATTATAGGCTTCAAGTGAGCCGTGATTACAATAATGGAGAGTGAAAACACCTTGAACTATGCCATCTCCAATAATATTGATTATTGAAGTCTTAACATCTGCAATAGGTCTCCCTCTGTAATGAATTTTCACACTTATGATTGAATCTCGGCCAGGAATCAAGAATTTAAGAATATTTGACACAAAGGTCTCAATTGACTACTCTAAAGTAACTCCCTAACCAATAAAGGCTTTCTAGAATCATTCACAAACACAACCAAACTGAAGGACATCGATGTTAGTAGATATGGACGGAATACTATTGATCAAGTATTAACAAGATAAGGTACTGTGTGAGCCCCTCGATTTTTAAGGAGACACTCCTGGAGGGAGCCAAGCTACAGTTATGACTTCTAGACCTTGACGTATACTGATTTTATTTTTATTTATAACTTTTCACTCCAAATGTTGATGAGTGTCGGACTGAAAATATCGACTTTGACTACCTATTAAATGCTTTTAATACAGGAATGTTAAATTAATTAAATTTCCACGTCACACTATGCTTGCTGATACTTTATCTCCTCTAAATTTTACAAATATGCAAATATTGATTATTGTAAGTATAGTTACACTTGTGTAGATTTTGGTGCCATTTATAGTTATATTGTTGGAAACACTCTAGATTTAGCTGAAGAAAGACATTTTAAGTTTTCTTAATGCACCATAAAACAGAATTTTCTTAAGAACTAGAGCAATATTGAGCCAGATGCCAATAAACTATTACCATAGCTTAACACACAGGGCAAACACTGAAAGAGTAAAGAGTTTCGAAAATAATATAATCCACATTGAGAACTCGACTATATAATAGCAAGTCTAAATTTTAACAACCAACGATTTTCAGTTAAAACTGATATCTCAGATTTAAGTTGTAAATATGACATCAAAACAAAAAAGATTGACCAAGTTCACTCTGCGCGCTTAGGAAGCCCAAAACCTAAAATTGAGTTTATTTATAGTGTTTCAATAACCAACTTATTGTTAATATTTATAAACAATTAATAACGATTTAGTGCATGACTTACTAAAACTAACTCGACCTACTTGTTTGAGCTTAAGAATTCCAATTTTTACAAAAAACGTTAATCAATTTTTGAATTTATTTAAAGCAATATCAATGATATTATCGAAACTTCTGGCATTTAGACTAATACAACTATCAGTAATTAAAAATATCTATATCTTGGCCAAAGCAGGTTCGTAGACTATGAAACTCCTTAATTGCAATTTAATCAAAAACTCCGCATATTTGCTAAACTTACTATAAACTATTGTCAATATAACTTAACTAGCTTACGAAGTTAATTATGTTCGTTAATCCAGATGTAGGCTTTTCACTAAGTACAGTAAAACAGACTAGCTCGACTTAATGAAAGTTTCTCCCAAACTTCAACATTTTGATAATTATTATTTATATATTAACGTTTAGTTAATATATTTATAGTATTAAAGCTTGACCATCTGTTCTTATTCAAAAGCATCTTCGCTAATAATTAACTTATCTTAAATCTGTGAAATGATGCGGGACTATTTTATTTATTTCTGGCAGTCCTAAGTTGCGCTATATTGAATATAGAAATCTCAGGTTCAGCTATGCTATTATACTAAAATGACTTTATCATTTTGTTGTAAGTAGGCACATAAGTAATACTCTAATGTGTGATTGATTTGTAAATACTAGATCTATGAATATCCCCAAACGGTAGATTTTTCGTAAAGCTGACACTTGAAATATACAAACGCCTTAAAATCAATTTAAATATTGCATACTTTACATCAATCAAATTAGCTAGAAATAATACTATAGTTATAAGCTGACTTAATATACTTAAAACCCAGTTTTGGACTATACAGATAATATATTAAGGCATAAGTCTGGTTTGAGCTCATTTGAGAGATGGAAAGGTGAGATGGTAAATCACTATACGTCGGTATAAATGCAAATAAACGACAAATCGGCAATCACTGAGAATAGTACTTCGTGTTGAATCGTCAACACTACCGTCACTTATCTTGTTAAATATTAAAACTTTCTTATTGCTTATAAAAGATATTTCCTATTTTATATTGCAATACGAATATATTTCAATCTTTATTTAATCCAAATAATCTAATATAACTGATTATAATAGATTATTATGAAAACACAATTTTGAATTGAAAAATATATTAATTTAATTAATATTAACTTCTAATATCATATACCACTTCCAGTATGTGGCCCTCTAAACAAAAATTTGCTACTAATAAGGAACGGTTGTCGTACATTGTTTAAGTTATGATTAAAAACACTCCTTGCAAGACATAAATATACCCATAAATCAATTAAATGTTTTAAGAGGTTAGTTAAGAGTATTTATAGTTCGACAAAGAAAACTATGTTATATATTTTACAGAGCTCACTGATGCAAACTTTTTTATATATCTGCAGTAAATGTACATGCATGCTGAATAAATTCACGATGTTCATTTTTCAATATTGCAGTTTCTAGCAATCATGGTCCAAAATGTACGATAACCTTAAAACAAGTTATTTTTTACAACCAATTCGCAAGTGGTGGCCATATTATCACAAGGTATAAACTCAACAGTTGAAAATGTTCGAGAGCAAGCATTATCAATCCTTCAGTCTTTTTCAGATTAATTAAATTTAACAACATGCAATACCATAACCGAGTATGATGCGAATTAGTTATTTGAGTTGAGTTTGTCAAACGATATTTCAGTTCAATCAAAAGCTATCCGATATTTTTAAAAATATGTTACAACAACTTCACAGCAATTGTTAACATCTGAATAGTAAACTCGAATTTTAATATACGTGATGCGAATAAGCTGCTTTTTGCTAAATTGTATGGTAAATATTTGTATATAGTTATCCTAAATAACTGAGTACATGTGTGAGTGTCCTGGAACCGAGTACATGTTTATTCAGTCTAAATAACTGCAAAATAGACTAATTGACTACGTAGAGTGGTTTTACGAGTTCAGACCTGCTGAAGGGTCTCCAAGTCAGCCATTCCCATTTGTGGTCTTTGAATTGATAATGAATCGTGTGCAGTAGATGTTACTGAGTCATGCGGTTGATAGTTTAACTCCACTGAGTCAGACTCGAATTTACAGCCAATAGTAAATTTCTGATCCGTTTTAGAGAATTTAGTTGAGAGCTTTGCAGATTCCGACTGATGCGCGTGCGCATGTGTTTGGGTATAATCTTCCGGGTGTGGTTGGTTCTTCTTAAGTGCTTTTTGATCCTCCGGTTGCGTTTTTCGTGGTGAATGAGCTTTTGGAGCTCTTTGGTGTGCAGATATTCGCCTTTTAGAAGATAATGTTCGAGAAGCTTGGGATTGAGCATGGGATGGACAATATATACAACAATTTCAGGCCGAATCTGCTCGAGGACACCGTTTAAGCTCTATTTCAGACCGATTCTCCCCGCCTTGCGCACGGCTGGCTCCGTTTTGCGAAACTCACTCGCCTTCAGCTCACTGCAAGCCAATTCGAGCAATTATCTTAAATGATCGCCAAAAACCAGATTTCGCCTCAGTTCGTCCGTTTATTCGTTTCATTTTCTCCACCTGAAAACATTTTACAAGCTCTTAAATCCGATTTAAACGACCTTTTAAAACTCCAAAATGATTCCAGAGAGGAATAAATCGAGTTCTACGCCCAGTTTTCATAAAAAGAGGTGCAGGAATTCGTTGAAACGCAACTTAAAAACCAGAAAATGCCTGTGGAAACGAGAAACGAACTCGTCGTTCAGGTTGCTGACACGTGCGGGAGCCTCGAACAAATAATAGAGGCGCTCAAAGAGTAAGAATGAGTTTATTGGGATTATTAATATTTATCAATATTAAATATCAATATAGATGGGCATAACCTTACTTGAAAGGGAGGTGCTATTTCGGAAAATAAATATGTTAGTTAAAAAGTAGTGTAATGTATTTAGAGTAAAATAGTTTTTGAAAAATATTAGTGAAAAATCAAATATAAGTAACTAAAAACCGAGAAAATTGAAGACAAACAAGCAAACAACACGCTATTGAAGATAAAAGCGCACATACCGGATATCCCCTAATAAGTTAATGAATGAAAGTATACATATGCTTATTTTTAGTAGTACGATGTATTTTACGAGCCAATCTAATAAAACCTCCTATTAATTTAATATATAGTATAATTTTTAAACATTAACAAATTTTCAACATTTCATTTCAGTCATCCATAGCGTTCAGCACTCTTACAAAATTAAGCTAACTTGCAGTTAGCCCCTTGTGTTGATCATAAAATTGCCTTTGTTCTTCACCATACAACTTTACTCCACTGCCTACTGCTTCTCTTGAAGTAAGTGGGTTAACGATGACCTTGGATTTAGGCGTTGGCCACAACATGTCCAATTATCCATTGATAGATTTTTTAACTTCTGGAGTCTTTTGGTTCAAACCAGAAATTTCAAGTAACTAACTAGCGGCTTAGGAAACATTTTTGCCATCTTTAGGATCTTTTGATGCTTTTTGGCTCACTATTACACACAAATCTTCTTCTTAATCATAACCGAGCTTTGAAAGAGAATAATTGTCTACCTATATTTTCTAATTTTAATACCAAAAGCATTACATTTAATAAAATCCTCTAATATGTTCTATCTCCTTGAAACAGTTAGTTGAATAACTTATAATGTCTCTAACTTTGTCTAATATCTAATTTATTTCAGATTTTTCAGAATGTGACTCGAAAATGAAGAGAAGTTTTTTGAGAAGAACCAATTCAGAGGTTGGTGTATTCTCAAATATATAACGAAGTTGTAGAAACTCGGTGACAGGCAATTTATAAAACCTTGTAATTAATAAATTTAAAGCGGACTCTAGCATTGAAGTGAAAATTTTATTTTGTCACAATATTCGTAATAGTATGTAAATGTCTACTTATATTGTTTAGTAATGTTTGTTTAAATCTTATAAATAAAAAATCATAAAAATAGAACGATTATAAGACACTTGGTAAATATACATGGATATATTGTTTGAATTTTAGTATTATAAACAATTTGGAATTAATAATATGTTCTTATTTGTAGTTTCTGTTTAAATGATCATTACATCAAAAATAAGCAATATAATATCACTAATAAAACTAATTGTATCCGGCGAATGTTAACTCCACTAAGACGTCGCAAACATATGCACATGCCTGAACAACGTGTGCGTCTGCCCCGCTAGCTCCACTTTGATAAACGGAGTTTGCAAGTGCTCCACGACTAATTCATTCCCAGATTCTTCCAAGACCTCTTGCATCTGTCCAACCGATTCTACCAACAACACGGCCACGAACACCTGCGTTTGTCCGCAATACTCTCTTTTGGTGGTAGCCCTAGCTGCGTGCGTCTGCCAGCCGACGTACTCAGTAATGAGCAACAAATAGTGTATCTGTTCGTAATCGTTGATGAAAGGCAGCACGATGAATAATGGAGTCTGCGCTTGTCCATACCAAGCTAAATACGGTAATAAAGTTTGTGTCTGCTAGATACAAGGATCTACGCTTGAAGGAAATGTATGCAGGTGCACTTGGGATTAAAGTGGCACATTTGGTATCTCATAAGGAAATTACTGGTGCAAAAATATAGGAAGATGTTGCACAGATTGCATGAGACCTGGGTGGGATTATTATTGCTACGATAGATTTTTCCAGTACTGCACAGCTCCTAGAGGAGATATCGTTGCATAATGAACAAAATATGTAATAAAATTATTATTTGATTTAAAAAACGAATATAACTTATTTGTTATTTACATCCGGTTCGTCTTTTAATTGTGGTTTTGTATAGTTTAATACCGGGCTAGGAACTGTAACGACTTTTAAATTTAGATAATTGATGAACAATATCTGAAGTGGAATTAATATATTTTAATAATAATATTTATTCAATATGTGCAGCGTATCATAGAAATCACACTTCAAATGAAGCCTATATTGAGACAGTAGTACTCGACCAATCAGGAATATTTGTAATAGCTTGAGCTTTGTGTTAAGCGTGCTTAGCTTTAGAAGTCTATTGGTCCGTTGAAGGAGACGTTGTTTATGTTTGCTAGTTAGTACTAGGTGTATGATTTGCAGAATTTGCAGATTCACTTCAGCGATTTGATGAATACGTAGATTTTGTACAATTTGCAGCTCTCTTTCAGCAGTTAGGAGACTGTGTTGGAGGTAAAATCTGTTATTTTGCAAACTGTTGAGTAGTTGATGCGCGGCTTCAAGCAACCTCAGAATATAATCTCTTTTTGCACCAACGAGTCCCTTTTATACATCGTGTGTGCTCCTTTAAGTTCTCCGGATTCAATTCAGCTTAGGGACCAGTCAATAGTGATAATTCGCGTTTTAACTGATTTGCTCTCACTGGAGATGATTTCTCATTTTTAGAAGCCGTTTGTTGAGCAGCTTTTTCAGCTCATTTTTTCAAAAGACGAATCCGTTTCAAATATAGTTCAGCTCTTCTTTGTTAAATTCTGCTCTATTTCAAATTAAACACAAACTCAAAGCGTGTTCGTACGAAAATGCGTTCTCTGCGTTCTCCAAAATAAACTTTTAAACGTTCTTCAACGAATAAATGAAATAAACCAAATCCAATTCAAATCGAAAACGATGAACTTAATGTAAAACGAAATTAACAACAAAAATAACTTTTGGGACCAATTAAAACTCGAAATTGAAGAAATTAACGCACTCATAACCACCAATGCGAACACAGAACAACAAATCAGCAACTAAATCATAGTAAACAGAATACAACAAGTTCTACTAGTGCCAGTGATCAACAGCCTGATGAGCACCCTTGAACCGTAACTAAATTACTTCAGCTTAAACGAAACACAGAACTAAACGGACTACTACGGACAATTCCACACGAAAAGATACTATTTCTTCACTGAACAAATCATCAGCGTGAAACTAGAACCAGTAGTAGCCGTTAAAATAATTAACCTCATTACAGAAGCAAAATTCACACTTGAACAAGAACAAGTTGACTACCAAAATATTTTAGAAGAATTCAAAAACAACCAACGCATAAACGAAATGATGAACATCAAAATACAAGACCTACACAGAATTATTGCCGAAGTCCAAAACAAGGAAAACAATACAGAACTCGTACACGAATTGAACATATTGGCGAACTTCACTGGTAATGAACAAATCACTGTCAAACAATCAGAATAACCAACCGATCTCATTGCCAAATTAAAAAGAAAACAAATTAAAAAGATTTCACAAAGCTTCCCAAAACAATTTTCATAATTCATTCACGAACGAATGAACGCCCTAAACTATGAGTGAGATTGCTAACTGTTATCATCATACATATTTACAAATTTAGATCCACTGACCAGATGAATTAATGCATTAAATACTGGAAAATACTGGAGAATTGAGCATATTTTATACAAGTATAACGAAAATGAAATTCAAGTGATCATTCAATATTTATATAAAAATCAATTTTCAAGTTCTAATAATGTTCTTAAAATAAATGCGTCATTTAAGACGCATTTAGATATATACCATTAGATTATATACCTATGTGGTCAAAAAAGACGCAACCAATAACGCAAAAATATTATCTTTCGTACTATTGTCATAAAAGTGCAGAGGTAGTCGTCTTTTTACGTTAAAAAGACGCAAAAACGCACATTTGAACAAAATCACTGATGATTAGATTGTTCTTGTTCAATCTTAGTAAGTTTATATCTATTTATATACAATGTATTTATGAATATTTTTAAAAAAATATTATGTTTGATAGCATTTTTGGTATTTTGAGCAATTGTTAATCAAAATTTATTATTAAAATTCTTAAAATACTATCATGATTTTATTAAACTGCACAGTAAATTATTACAAAATGCAAATACAAGCAATCTACGGCGAATTATTTCCACTTCATAACATCACTAATGTATAGTTTACTAAACTAACTAACCTATTTCCAAACATTTTCCATGGCCGAGTTCAATCTCTGCTACAACTACGCGTTCTTCTCGCCGTTTCAAGAGAAGCTGCATTTAGAGCTTAACGACACTTTTGCATTTTAGGTATCAGCCACAAGAGACCTCTGCTCCAGAACCGAGAACGTCCTTTTCAGAGAGGTGAACCAGAGCGCCTTCTCGATCCGCATCGACGCCGAGTTCGACCTCAACAGACAGCCCTTCAGCCTGTTCTTCTTCGTCTTCGCGAACGTGACCATAATCGACACCCAGGTGAACATGCGTCTTTCCAACTCGAGCGGCTCCGACTTCGCCTTCCTGGCCGCCACCGTGCCAGAGTACTCCATTACTGTTCTGGGCTCCAGCTTCGACTTCGCCTCGAAGGACTCCATTTCCAACTTCTACGGCATCGCCAACAACCTCACCGAGCTCCTCACCATAAACAGGAGCAGCTTCGCCTTCAGCTGCATGACCTCCGTCTCCAAGTTCCACGGTATCTCAGGCCAAGTCCAGGACCTGAAGGTGCTCAACTCCAGCTTCCAGATCCAGACAAGCGCGGCCACCAGCTGCGGCTTCGTGGGCTTCGCGCTCGGCACCACCCTGTTCCAGAACCTGACGCTTTCCGGGACTCTTTCTGGAGCGAACACATACGGCTTCATGTTCGAGAACAGAGGTGCGTGCAGGATCTCGAACGTGACTTACTCACTGGTCACCTCCGGCTCGGCCTCCGCTTGCGCCTTCGTGCAGCAGAGCAAGCTCGCCGGCGTGGTCACGACCGACGGCCTCGTCTTCGTGGGCTTCTCCAACACCCCGCTCATAAGCCAGTTCGCCTCGTACTCCGGCCTCTCCTGCCCCTGCAAGACCGGCGCGACTCTAGAATCCGGGCTCTGCTACTGCGCGGCCGGCTCTGTTCCGATGGCCGACAACTGCTCCTGCAGCACCAAGAACGCCTTCATCAAAGACAAGGCGTGCGTGTGCGGGGTCAACGCCACCAACTCCAGCAACACCTGCACCTGTCCAACTGGGTCTTCTCTGGTGAACGGGATCTGCCAGTGCGCGACCAAGAACGCGTTCCCGGTCAACGGCGTGTGTCAGTGCGCGGTCAACTCTACTAATACTTCCAACACGTGCAACTGCCCGACCGGCTCCACTTTGGTAAACGGAGTTTGCAAGTGCTCCACGATTAATTCATTCCCAGATTCTTCCAAGACCTCTTGCATCTGCCCGACAGATTCTACCAACAACACGGCCACAAACACCTGCGTTTGTCCGCAACACTCTCTTTTGGTGGCAGCCCAAGCCGCGTGCGTCTGCCAGCCGACGTACTCAGTAATGAGCAACAAATAGTGTATCTGTTCTTAATCGTTGATGAAAGGAAGCACCATGAACAACGGCGTATGTACGTGTCCATATCAAGCAGTTTACGGTAATAAAGTTTGTGTCTGCTAGATACAAGGATCTACGCTTGAAGGAAATGTATGCAGGTGCACTTGGGATTAAAGTGGCACATTTGGTATTTCATAAGGAAATTACTGGTGCAAAAATATAGGAAGATGTTGCACAGATTGCATGAGACCTGGGTGGGATTATTATTGCTACGATAGATTTTTCCAGTACTGCACAGCTCCTAGAGGAGATATCGTTGCATAATGAACAAAATATAAAATTTATGAGTTGTACATGAATCTCAACAAATATACAACAACATAAATAGTATTGATTAAATATGTGAATATAAATATATAAGTAAGTAAGTACGAATTGAATCAAATTGAAACACTCTTTACTGTTAGTAATTTATTTGTGTATAGAATTTATCTTATAATATGCACGTATTGTCATTATAATAATTATACGTAATAAGTATCACGTGTTCGCATATCCTTAGAAAAGAGAGCAAATTTACAAAACTGATATTTAATCTGTGGTGAAATTTAAACTGTTGTCTCTTTAGCTAAATATTATCAAAATAATGATGTTTAATAAAAATTTAAATTGTTTAGTAATGTTATTAATTCTAAAAATATTAAACTGATAATTTTTATTAAAAATGTTAAATAATATTTACTTGTCTTAAATAAATGCATGTTGTCATGTCAGATTATTTTCACTTCTATAAAACACTTTATGATTAATTTACTAAACCAATTAACATAATTATAAACATTTTCTCTAGCTGAATTTGACTTCTGCTATAATTACGCTTTTTATAAGCCGTTTTAGGAAAAGTTACAACTAGTCTTTGACAAAACTTTAACATTTGAAGACGTTTCCACATGAGACCTCTGCTCCAGAACCGACAACGTCCTCTTCAGAGAGGTGAACCAGAGCGCCTTCTCGATCCGCATCGACGCCGAGTTCGACCTCAACAGACAGCCCTTCAGCCTGTTCTTCTTCGTCTTCGCGAACGTGACCATAATCGATACCCAGGTGAACATGCGCCTTTCCAACTCGAGCGGCTCCGACTTCGCCTTCCTGGCCGCCACCGTGCCAGAGTACTCCATTACTGTTCTGGGCTCCAGCTTCGACTTCGCCTCGAAGGACTCCATTTCCAACTTCTACGGCATCGCCAACAACCTCACCGAGCTCCTCACCATAAACAGGAGCAGCTTCGCCTTCAGCTGCATGACCTCCGTCTCCAAGTTCCACGGTATCTCAGGCCAGGTCCAGGACCTGAAGGTGCTCAACTCCAGCTTCCAGATCCAGAGCGGCGCGGCCACCAGCTGCGGCTTCGTGGGCTTCGCGCTCGGCACCACCCTGTTCCAGAACCTGACGCTTTCCGGGACTCTCTCTGGATCTAACACCTACGGCTTCATGTTCGAGAACAGAGGCGCGTGCAGGATCTCGAACGTGACTTACTCACTGGTCACCTCCGGCGCGGCCTCCGCTTGCGCCTTCGTGCAGCAGAGCAAGCTCTCCGGCGTGGTCACGACCGACGGCCTCGTCTTCGTGGGCTTCTCCAACACCCCGCTCATAAGCCAGTTCGCCTCGTACTCCGGCCTCTCCTGCCCCTGCAAGACCGGCGCGACTCTAGAATCCGGGCTCTGCTACTGCGCGGCCGGCTCCGTTCCAACCTCAAACAACTGCTCCTGCAGCACCAAGAACGCCTTCATCAAAGACAAGGCGTGCGTGTGCGGGGTCAACGCCACCAACTCCAGCAACACCTGCACCTGTCCAACTGGGTCTTCTCTGGTGAACGGGATCTGCCAGTGCGCGACCAAGAACGCGTTCCCGGTCAACGGCGTGTGTCAGTGCGCGGTCAACTCTACTAATACTTCCAACACGTGCAACTGCCCGACCGGCTCCACTTTGATAAACGGAGTTTGCAAGTGCTCCACGATTAATTCATTCCCAGATTCTTCCAAGACCTCTTGCATCTGCCCGACAGATTCTACCAACAACACGGCCACAAACACCTGCGTTTGTCCGCAACACTCTCTTTTGGTGGTAGCCCAAGCCGCGTGCGTCTGCCAGCCGACGTACTCAGTAATGAGCAACAAATAGTGTATTTGTTCGTAATCGTTGATGAAAGGAAGCACCATGAACAACGGCGTATGTACGTGTCCATACCAAGCAATTTATGGAGATAAAGTCTGCAACTGTCAAATAAGAGGATCTACTTTGGAAGGAACTGTTTGTAGATGCACATGGGATTAAAGCGGAGGTCTAGTATCTCAAGGTAATTACTGGTGCAAGAATTTAGGAAGATGTTGCACAGATTGCATGAGATCTGGTTGGGATTACTGGTGTTACGATCAATATTTCTAATACTGTACGGCTCCTAATGGAGATGTTGTCTAGTGAAATAAAAAAGTTTTCAATGTACTAAGTAAGTGTTCAATATTAATAAAATTAAATTATATTCCTATTCTAATCTTAATTATATTCCATGGAGTGAAATTATAATAATATAGAATAAACATTCTAAAATAAACGACCACTTCAATAAATGGTTTGTACTTGTACTTAGCAAAATTACAATCTGTTTATAGCTGCGTTATTTGGTGCGTGTGTGTACGATAAGTTAAATTTAGTGGCGTTTATAATAAGTTGGATTTCAATAGTAATATAGTTCATAGCCTAGTATCCTTAGATTCGTTTAAATTTCATAATGAAGACAACTGATGGGTTAACACCTGTGTATGTGTATTCTTTCCTGATTTGCGATGTGGTCGGTATTGTTTCCCTTTTTATGTTGAAGGCGATGATAACGTAGTTTATTCTTTAGTTCGTGTACTTGGTCCAGGACTCGTACCTTGCTTTTCAGATCTTTTACTATCGAAATAGCACTAAGCGAACAAACTCCTAAACCACAGTAAACAAACTGGAGGGCACGATATATTTAATAATTGTTTCACTTTTAATTGAGGTGTGCGGGATTTATGGAGTCCAGAGATCAAAGCACCTTAAATTATTCCCAAATGAGTTTCAGCTTTGCTACTCGAGGACACAAGAAAATAGAACGCTGAGGATAACGGGGACTGTTCTGAGTTACGTTTCAGTTCCGTTTATTGCAACCGCGTTCCTCGCTCAAATAATTAAAAATCACAAGACGAAGCAAATGGAGGAGCTATCGCTAGTTATGTTCTCAACATTCTTACTGGGCGGCATTTTGCAAACGGTGAGTATTATTCTGGACATTGTGTACTATAATAATTTATCCAAGCAAGTCGGGTTCTTGCTGGTGCAGGTACTCCCAATATTGGCAAACATCTATGTTCTAATTTAATTCTACGTATTCAGAAAGAAATAAAAGTGATATTAATATAAATGTGTATAATAAATACTAATGTATAATATATAAAAATGTATATTAGATAAGTCATTAGACAAAGCAGCTTTGAAATTATTTTGACTATATTACTACAGTACCTTGTTTATAGAAACCGTCACTTTTTCCGTTATAGAGGCCGTCGCCGTTTACTTATAGAGCCCGCGAAAAAAAGCATTTCCTGAAAACAAATCAAATTTTTCAATATGGTCTCTATGGCTAAGTTAGACCGTAATTTGGCTTCTATAACTAAGATAGCCCTCCATTGGATTTGATTCATATTTTCTGATATAATTGCAAATTCATGCCACCTCCATCCTTTTTAAATTAATGGAATATTCAGTCGACCCAAGCATTCTCTAAGAATAATCGTTTCTTCATGACTATTCAGAGATATCAAGCTGTCCGAACACTGCAGCAGTTGCAGCTCCTGCTCCAGCACCAATTCCTGAGGTAGCCGTTGTCAGGTACAAAGACCTGATGTTGTAAGCAGGTATTTCATGGGTGACGGTATTTTAGAAGTGGAATAATTAAGTCCAATGTAAAATAATAAATTAATACATTATTACTAATTTACATATTCCTTATTTTAAAACCTATATATTATTTATATTTATCCACTTCTAAGAAATATGGTAGTATCAAAATTTCATAGTATACTACCATTGTAACAGGTAATTACCTTTTAAATACAATACTGTATTAGTCTTTACATAATATTTATGTACGTATATTTTCACATTCCTAACTACTCTAATATTCTTTAATTAAATATTGAATATACTTATACTGAAACTTATGTTTTATGAGAGTTATAAACGTGTCCTGAATTTTAAAATTTTAGTGTATTTATAACATTTACAATAAACAATGAACAATTAAATAAAAAACTGATAATATTTTCACACCATTTTTAAGCTGTAACCACATTTTACAGATAAAAATATATAATGAAATGAATAATTGACAGCCAACCACTATAATTTGAATATGAATAGTCATAGATAAATGCAATCATTATTTACTAAATAAGCTTCGGATCTATATCATACGTTCAAAAATATCATATATGTGTATTAACAGTTTTATACATTTAACAATATTGAACCTGTAAATATTGAGTATATCTTCAAGTAATTATCATGATGATGTATTATCAATACAACTTTCAACAATTAATAATTGGTCAAGAAACATTTTATGTAGTATTTAATTAAGTATTAGAGTAGTATAAATATTATTTTAAAATTTATTCTTCATGAGTTCTTATTAATAATATTTTTTATTTTCAGAGTTTACTTATTCGTACAATTTAAAATATCAAAGAATTTTATTACATAACTTGAAAGATCGTTTTTTGTTTACTATTGTTAACTATTATTGTTATATTATATTAAACATTATTAAAACACAATCATTCGAATTTTCGACTGTCTGTAATTGAATTGTTAGTTGTGAATATCAACATTTAATTGTTGAAATTAACGGTTTGAATATTTTAATGATAACCTCTTTATTAATTCATTTAACGTATATATCTATCGTTCTTTTTAAACATTGTTTGTATACTTTTAAAATTATGGTAGTATATAGTCATTTTGAAATAGTGAAGCGGAAAGAATTTAAATAAGTATTGATATATAACAGCTGAACATTGTATTAGACAATAAATTTTAAAATTTAGGACACGTTTATCAACTATTATGTAACATTTAAGTTATTTAATTTATAGGTAGTAGCAAATAACGTTCAATAAATTCTTAAAATTCTAGAAAATGTGGTATAATAGAGTAATAAATGCATTGATAAGAGTTAAGTATTTCTGATTACTATCAAACATAACTATGATGAGCAATTGAATTAGATTTAAGCAGATTCATCATATTCGTAAATATATTAGTTTTTATTATTTAATCTTTATCAAAATATTCTAAATGGTAATTCTGTCGAAGTAGAATTGCTAATATTTCACTATTTATAATTGAAGTGGAAATTATTACAAAAACTTCTTAAAAATTTACTAGTAAATGAATTGGAAAATATTTTAATGTAAATTACAAATTCCAGAAATGACAGCTCATTGTTATTTTTCTTTTCTAAAAGAACGAAATTTGTGAAAAGTAAAAATGTGAGTAAATCAAATTACATGATAACAATAATATTTTATAATCTCTTCACTTTCCGACTGTTACTTTGAAAAATGGAAAATACCGTCACCCATGGTATTTCAATTATTTTTATTAATATTGAGTTTAACGAAATAACTGTATTTGTAACAATATTTATGGATCAACCACTTCATTATGAGTTTAACTTTTCATTAGGAGCCCTACAATCACGTATGTAACAATTTTTAAATATAATAATTTGATTCTAACACATTATAACTGTTTTTAGTCGGTTGTTTCCGCGTTGACCACTCCTTAAAACCCGTTAATACTCGAGCTTGGTCCGTTACTAGGCGGGGGCAAGGCTCCGATGGGCATGTGCGGTGCGCTCTACGGGGCGCTGGAGCAAAATCCGGGCAAAAGGGCCGAAATCCTCAAGAACTTCATCGACGAAACAGGCGACTTCACCTGTTCGCGGTTGAAAGGAGGGGCCAAGAGCTGCTCCGAACTTGTTGATTTAGCCGTGAAACTCGCGCAGTGAACGAGTTAGACCCGTTTATCGTTTATGGTTTATTGTTTTTCATATTTAACTCGGAAATATTTATTTTTAAGACCAAATAAACATATTACTTTAAAATAAAGCAAACCATCGCCTCCGATCTGATCGGGTTCTTGCCATTTCAATCGTTTATTTCGATTAAGTTAACGATTAAAAGACGATTAATTTATTTATTTACAATTTTTAAAGCTATATGTATACTATAGCCTTATAAATAAGGCGCGCCATCCGTACGGAAGTGCGGATTTTACGCCCGTTTTAGCGCGGATTTAAATACGGATTCCAAATCGTAATGTGACCGCATATTATCCGCATTTTTGTGATTTCCGTACTTTTTCCGTACTTATTTGGTATATTTTCATTTAAATCAAATCAAATTATTATAAACCATCATCAATACAGGAGAAAATACCTGTAATATAGTGGGACAAGCCTACATTATAGGAAAAATACCTGTACAAATAGCAAAATGCGAGCTAGAGGGATTAAAAGTACAGAAAAGTATAAGTTTTTTGATTTGAGGTATATGTTGTAAAAAAATGCTTCCGCTTCAACCAATCATGTCACAACAACCTAGTTCACCTTCAAACTAGCAATCTTCTGATTCTAACTCGTCCAAAGTCACTGAGGCCGAGTGCAATGTTCTTGATAGTGCTTTTGAGCGTCATCATGGCAACTTCAAAATTTGTATACTTTGTTTAATGGAGAAGAAGTTGTGCAAGTTATTTAATTTTTAGTTGTTTATAAGTTATAAACAACTAAAAATTAAATAACCACTCCAACTTCTTCTCTCCACTATTTTTGGTAAAAACAGTACTTCTATTCAATATCTGCATGGTTGTCAATCGTAGACTAACGATTAAATTTATAATCGTTTTGATCGTCGATTATCGTATATATTGAATTTTAATCGTCTTTTGGTTGGCTTTATTCAAAACTAATCATTTAAACACTGCTTGCTTCCATCACGTTTGAAGTAGACACAGCTCTCAGGATACTTAAAATAAGCGGCTACAGAAATTTATTGAATAGGTGTACATGATCACGCCGTCTGTGTCGGTCCTTCTCTTTCTGCGGTCTCGCGTTTCCTTACTACCAACAATCAAAAATTAACATACACCTCAATACCAAACACCCACACTGCATTATCGCCAGTCACGTTAGTTATTGAGACAGAACTATTCATGTATTTGTACATTCATATTATTTTATATATCGAATCACTCTTTTGGTACATCTCAAAAACATCCACTTAATAATCAATTACTTCAATCATCACAAGAAACATTAAAAAATGATATTTTCATTTTAACGCGTTCTTTACTCCTGTACATAAAGGACTCTATATTTTCAGTGTTAATTATTTGAGATGTCATCAAATTATATCAATTCAGAAATGATAGTATTGTTTTATACTTTATCGTGTTATTACTGTGTTATTAATATTTATATAACATTAATGTTAGGTTATTAAATTTTCAGAGATGATGGATGTGGATAAGATAGTTAAAAGATATTACAGCTACTGTATATTTATTCTTATTAAAAATATATTCATTAAGGTATAGCATTTATTGTATTCTCTGAAGCGGTATGTTATATTTACAATTAAATATTAAGTTGTCATTGAAGGTTAAATGTTTTAATTTAAAATTATTTCTAGTGAAGTTATAGTGTTTATATATGTTTATATTTCACTATTTATTTCAACTTTTTATTTCTTTCTATTTTTTCAAATTATAAAACAATTTTTTAATTAATATTTTATTTTATCTATTTCTGAAATTATCTTAATGAATGAGACTAAACTATTTAAAACGTGTTATTCTCATGTATTTTATTGAGTTGTTCACTTTTGTTTGTTATATTATGTTATATTATCTAGTACCTTAACGTACTACCCTCTAGACTAAAATGTCACTATAGAAATATGATGTTTATCTGAAATAAAAAATATTGAAACTACTATCAATAAATTTCTTGCATATACCTTACCACACTTGTTGTAACCTTTATTAACGAATTAATATATTAATGAATTAAGACCCCTTATAAATTAGTTGATGTTAAAGATTGTTAAAGTTAAACTAAATTGCAATCAAAGTTACTATATTAAATATTTAAGTATTTTAATAGTTTAGTTCAACCACTTCAATGGAACCAACAAACACTTATCACTAGTGGCCTCATGATCACGTATGTACTAAAATACCTTTAATCACTTAAAAATGATTTAAAATCGAAAAAATTTACTAACACAACTAGAATTGCTACCAGGCGGTAGTTTGCGCGATGACTTCTCCATAAAATCCAGAAATATTTAGAGCCGGACCTAAATATGCTTCTGGAAACGCTCCAAAAGGAATGTGCGGAGCGGTTTACGCAGCCATAAAACTCAAACCGGAATTCAAGAAGGAAATAATTGAAAACTTTGAAAAAGTCACTGGCGGATTAACCTGTAAACAGCTCAAAGGAGGCAAAACAAGCTGCTCTGATCTGGTTGATATGGCAATTAGTCTTGTTAAAAAATGAAACTTATTAAACAACGTTATTGTTATTCATAATATAAATTATTAATATAATTATGTATAATTATTTTTATATAATATATTATATAATTATATGTTTAATTATTTTTAATTTTCTATTAAATATTTTTTAGTTTGTAATAAAGGTAAATTGTTAGTCAATCAGTTATCTAAGGATCAGTTATCTAAGGATCTACTTTGGAAGGAACTGTTTGTAGATGTACGTGGGATTAAAGCGGAGGTCTAGCTTCTCAAGGAAACTATTGGTGTAAGAATCACGGAAGGTGTTGCACAGATTGCATGAGGTCTGGTTGGGATTATTGGTGTTACGATCAATATTTCTAATATTGCACGGCTCCTAAAGGTGATACCGTTGCAGAGTGATCAAAATATATTCTTTTCTCATTATATCTTATTAACTTTATAACTAAAATTATGATTATATATTATTAAATGAAACATCTAAAAAATTAATAATGAATAAATGGCGGTCCAAGAAGTGAACTTACGAAAAAATGATGTGGTAATACAAACATTAAATTACCTAAATTGACCAATAATTTTTCTATCATAATAATTTGGTACCGCCATATCTCTTACCATCAAAATGACGCCATTTATGGAAGTGGACATATTATTTTACTATAAAATATATTGCTTCTATAAGCATGAATCCATGACAAAAGTGGGTTTTCTATTAAAATTTCACTTCTATACAATGTAAAATTTACCAATATTACAATCTGGTTAGTGAAATTATTGTGAATACACCACACAATTTGTATTTTAATAAGTCATTTTTGTAATTCTATGTTATAATTGTATCTCGGTGAATTAAGCAACCGGTTAATCATGATTCTTCGTGTTAACCCAAATTTAAATACATTTTAGTTATAATGCCAGCTTCAATAATATGATTTCTAGAGCTGAAATATTTGAATCAAAGGAGACTTGCCAGTATTGCGTTTAAAATTTGTCATTGAGTAATTAATCAAAATTTAGAGCATTGGATGCAGAAAATAAAACAAATTATAGCACAACTTTATTAACTGAGATCTAAAAACTAAATAGCTTTGGAGAAAAAAAACCGAACACTTCTTCAACAAAAATTTTGAGAGTTGTGTCTATAATTAACTACACTCAAGATCATTACAGATCCTTTGCTAAATTGAGTACAAATATAAATTATTATCCAATACATTGATAATAGAAGGTGGAGATGCAACTTTGGTTGAGTAACCACAGGTACCAAAATCTTACTCAAGATCTGTTACAGTGCAGTCACATCAGTGGTGGGAACTAAAAGTATATTTGAATTACTTTTGGATTTAAATAAAGGAAATCGGTATCGATCTGGATTAAATAACTGTTAAAGTACTGAAATATCCAATATTGAAGAATATAATAATAACATAAGAATATAATAACCTAATAGAAGGAAATCTTTGGTGAAGATAATAATAAATATAGTTGTTAATGAGATATGCAATATACTCTAACAATACCAGACTTCAAGAACTACTATTTCTCTTACAATAAGAAAATGTTAAAACATTGCTTGAAGGTAGTGATGTGTTATATTAAAACAAAACAAAAATGTCACCTATATTTAAGTGCAAGCTCTTGTTTCCCCCTACTTAAAAGCTTCTAGCTCACAGGCTAAATTTGCTATAATTAAGAAAAAACGTTAAAGAGATATGAATAATGAAAATTAATAATGAAAAAGTGAATAGTAAGTAAATCAGAACAAATCATCAGATTCTTCTTCTTCAAAATCTTCGAGAGCCAGTTCGTCAAAAAGTTCTTCAATTTCTACCTCTTCGAATTCCTCCATTTCTTCATTATTTTGTTCTTCTCCGTTCTGAGTTTCGTCCTTTCTAAGTTTTTCCACAATTTATTCCGAATAAATTGTGTTCATCCAAAGATTTCATTGAGACTTTCGAAAGCAAAACATGGGCTCTCGCACGCCATTGTTTCCACTTTCAAACGGGCTCAACCCGTCATTTATGCCCACTCAGTAAAGACCCAGCAGGGCCCTCACTGAGTCGTTAGCGGACCAGTTTCACCTGATTCGCTAACTTACTTTTTAGAAACTGGTTCTCGCTCAGTTCCTTTTTGCTCGTTATTTCCTTCGGCTTGCACGAGAGGTTGTTCCGTTGTATTGGCATTGCTTGGTGGTGGTTGCCTTTGATGCATCGTTTCATCAACTTGATTAGGTACCTGGGGTCCTTCTTAGTTTATTTGTTTTTGCAAATCCCTAATTTCGGAGTATATTGCCGGTGGTAGATTAACTATTTCCTAGGGTTTAGTTGCTTTAATATCTTCCTTAGCTCTCTATTGTTAGATAAGCTATTTCTGATATTCTTTAACTTGCTTCTTTTTCTAGGCATTCGTTAAGATTGGCATGGTTTCCTATTTTGCGTCAGCTATCGTTTTTTATTCATTTGGACCATCTTTTGGCTATGATTTGACAGGCTTTTCTAAGACAGGTTATTTATCCTCTTTCTTTTTCTAAGTTTCCTTTTGAGGAGACTTTGTGTTCGGTTGGGGCTTTTAAGTGGTCTTTTGATCTTGTGACTTTTAGACTGGGGGCTTTTCCTCTTTCTGCTTCGGAGCGTCCTTAGGCTTCGTTTTGTCAGGCGCCTTTTCTTCGATATTCTTCGTAGGTTCAGCTTTCTAACTTGCTTTAGTCACTTCTTTGTAGGTTTTCATAAGGTCATCTCTCATCTCACCAGTTTCTTTTGTTAACTCGATTTAACTTTCTTATCCATCAAGGAATTTCACCAATTACTTTTTGGAAACAGTAATTTCACTAACTTCATCAATATTTTCTAACCAACATGTTCTGCACACCACCAACTCGCAATTTATTTATATTCTAAGGCAATCTCGGCACTTAACTGTAATAAGTTGCACCTCAGGATAAGGAAATCGTATTGTGTGGGGTTTTAAAAGATTTTTTATAATCCTACATTGATGGCGGCGTTTATCAGAAGTTTCCATTATGCACTTCCTGCATAAGGGACAACTTATTTCTTAGTATTTTTGATAGCAAACTTCATGCATTTTATGTTTATAATTACAAGGTAGTGTGATAAAGTTAAAGTTTGTACTAATAATTCCTTAACAGATTAGACAAAATATCTCATCGCACTCATGAACATCTCTATTTGTAATTGGAACACACTATTTGCATTTGGTGCATTATGCAGCATATTCCTTCATTGAAAACAAATGGCATTAATCATGGATGAATTAACTGGCAGTTGCAGCATTTAACATTTTTCACATCTTTGTACAATATCTAATGATCAGCTTCCTCATTATGACATATATCGCAACCAAAGAACTGTGCGCATTGATCACAAAAAATATATGCTCCTCTAAGGCCATGTTTGCAGCCAAATTCAGTGTTTATAGAATATAAACCATATACTAAAGGATCTTATTATTCTAATTAGTGTCTTTCATTAAAATTTAAATGAATTTTTGGATTCGTATATTATAAGTATCCATAATCAGGGTCATCTTTACGTTTTTATTTAGCTTCTTAGCTTTTATTGACTTTTACTAACATTAGAGGATCAAAATGAGCTGATTTCATAAAACGCACATATTAATCTGATGCATCAACTAATAATTTATATTCATCCAAATGGGAGTATTTAATTTCCCAGTAAGTTTAATTTTCGTTGTACCATCTAAATGGAAATAAAGCTTCTACAATCATCTACTGTGCTTCATATTGTTCTTTTTCTTCATTGTCAATAGTACCAAATGATATAGTTCGGAGATTTATTCTATTATTAGGTTTAAATGACTCCAAAGGGTTTTTAAGTTTAAATAATTCAATTTTTAACTCATAACATCTCATTTATGATGAGGACATTTATTGATGCGGTATAAATGATATAAAGAAACTATGTAAATAATACAAAGTAGTTTCATTATCACAAAGTTAGAGATGATGAGTAAATACTACTCAATATTTATTTAAACGATACCGTCAAACGACCATTTAATTGCTGTTCTGATTTAATCGCTGTTAATTAATCTGTACATTCGGTTCAAACCGCATAATTTACAGTATTAGATTAGGTTAACTTCTTCTTTTTCTAAAGAATAGTTTATAACAGGCGTATGTAATATATATTGTGATAAGTGAGAATATTACAATTAAAGCGATAAGCCATATAGTTTTAGTATCCATGGCATTCTAACAACAGTAATGTTCATTTATAAGCACGCATTTCTTATTACAGAATTATACACACATAGAATTGTCCAAGTCGTCTGTTTCATAACAAATTTACATATATATGATGTGGAAAAATGTAGTTACTATTCATAATATTAAATAAACAAATAAGTAAAATATTAATTAAAACTATTACTACACTACATTGAATTATCAAGTTTTTACAGTTATTACAATCAAATAATAAATATAACATATCAGTACAATATTAAGAATAGCGTGTTATCGAGCTGTTTTTGTTTAATACTTAAACTAAGCAATTGAGCCAGTACTGATGATATGGTTACAGTTAAGTGAGTTATTATATTTATATTAAGCTAGAAATTATATAATTTTATTATTAAATGAAATAGTATAAATTTTCGATTATATATTGTAGGCAGCCTGTGGTGGATGGTTTGATAAATGATGAGTGACACCTATTTCTTCTTGTTAATATTAAGAATACCAAACCTTCGTTTTTACCATACATTATGTTTAGATGGTATTTTATTGATTTATGGTGTATTGTAAAGTGGTGGGCAAAGTAAAGGAAACTCCCTCTTTTTGACCTTTAAAACGATTGCCTGAGCTTAAATTTGTTACAATTGATTTAAAGAATCACTTGAATGCTTCACCACCAGCTTCCATGCATTTTGATACTCTTTCTGACATTGAGTCTACTAATTGCACATAGTTTACTTGCATATTCCTCTTCAAACATCATTGAGTTCTTGATAAAATCCGTTTAGCATTTTACTTATCATTTGACCTAACATTCATCTAGTTATTGAACAAAAATATTTAATATTTTTGTACAATCCAAAATCTTACTATAGTCTCATAGTTATCACGTAATTTGTTTTCATTCGTAAAATATTGAGTTGGTAAAGCTCATGGTAGCCTGTGTTGATATAGTAAATAATTATTTATATTCCAAATAATGACTTTTAACGAACTTTGTTTTCTAACGTGATTTTCCCAAATAGAATTCGTTTTCTTATCCTTAGCTTTAATTTAAGCAGCATATTCCTTCACTGAAATAATATATTTTCTGTATAGAAAACAGTTAAATGATTCGAAAATATTAACTCAACCCTCAGTCTTAGTGTTAATAACATTTATTTCAATACTACCTATGGCACATCCGCAACCAAAGTAGTTGATTTCATTGATGAAAAGTCACCAATAACATAAATAAATTGTAAATCAAAATCTAATTTTCATGTTTCGTTTCTTTTGAATCCCAAAAATCTCTGTGTAATAAAACCTATCATACCCTTAATATACACAAATCCACTTCATCATATTTCTTTCACCAAATATTAAATATCCGCTCCAATCCAATGATCTTCGCTTAAATCTTAACTTATCAGGTCTTCTCCATAGCCGAGTTCGACTTCTGCTATAATTTCGTGTTTCAGAGCCCATTTTAAGAGAAAATGCAGCTCGTTTTAACCGATTAATTCACATTTGAGAGAAAAATAACTCAGAATTTGTGCTCAAGAACGGATAATGTTCTGTTTCAACAAGTGAACCAGAGCACCTTCTCGATCCGCATCGACGCCGAGTTTGACCTCAACAGACAGCCCTTCAGCCTGTTCTTCTTCGTCTTCGCGAACGTGACCATAATCGACACCCAGGTGAACATGCGCCTTTCCAACTCGAGCGGCTCCGACTTCGCCTTCCTGGCCGCCACCGTGCCCGAGTACTCCATTACTGTTCTGGGCTCCAGCTTCGACTTCGCCTCGAAGGACTCCATTTCCAACTTCTACGGCATCGCCAACAACCTCACCGAGCTCCTCACCATAAACAGGAGCAGCTTCGCCTTCAGCTGCATGACCTCCGTCTCCAAGTTCCACGGCGTTTCAGGCCAGGTCCAGGACCTGAAGGTGCTCAACTCCAGCTTCCAGATCCAGAGCGGCGCGGCCACCAGCTGCGGCTTCGTGGGCTTCGCGCTCGGCACCACCCTGTTCCAGAACCTGACGCTTTCCGGGACTCTCTCTGGAGCGAACACCTACGGCTTCATGTTCGAGAACAGAGGCGCGTGCAGGATCTCGAACGTGACTTACTCTCTGGTCACCTCCGGCGCGTCCTCCTCTTGCGCCTTCGTGCAGCAGAGCAAGCTCGCCGGCGTGGTCACGACCGACGGCCTCGTCTTCGTGAGCTTCTCCAACACCCCGCTCATAAGCCAGTTCGCCTCGTACTCCGGCCTCTCCTGCCCCTGCAAGACCGGCGCGACTCTGGAATCCGGGCTCTGCTACTGCGCGGCCGGCTCCATTCCTACCTCAAACAACTGCTCCTGCAGCACCAAGAACGCCTTCATCAAAGACAAGGCGTGCGTCTGCGGGGTCAACGCCACCAACTCCAGCAACACCTGCACGTGTCCAACTGGGTCTTCTCTGGTGAACGGGATCTGCCAGTGCGCGACCAAGAACGCGTTCCCGGTCAACGGCGTGTGTCAGTGAGCGGTCAACTCTACTAATACTTCCAACACGTGCAACTGCCCGACCGGCTCCACTTTGGTAAACGGAGTTTGCAAGTGCTCCACGATTAATTCATTCCCAGATTCTTCCAAGACCTCTTGCATCTGTCCAGTCGATTCTACCAACAACACGGCCACGAACACCTGCATCTGTCCGCAACACTCTCTTTTGGTGGTAGCCCAAGCCGCGTGCGTCTGCCAGCCGACGTACTCAGTAATGAGCAACAAATAGTGTATTTGTTCGTAATCGTTGATGAAAGGCAGCACCATGAACAACGGCGTATGTACGTGCCCATACCAAGCAATTTACGGAGATAAAGTCTGCAACTGTCAAATTAGAGGATCTACTTTGGAAGGAACTGTTTGTAGATGCACATGGGATTAAAGCGCAGGTCTAGCTTCTCAAGGAAATTATTGGTGTAAGAATCATGGAAGGTGTTGTACTGATTGTTAAAGGTCTGGATGGGATTACTGGTGCTACGATCAATATTTCTAATACTGCACGGCTCCTAATGGAGATGTTGTCTAGTGAAATAAATAAATCATCAAAAATTCGAAATAACATGACGTCAACCTCTCATTATTATAAATAAATGTAGGTAAAGTTATTCAAATATAGTCAAAATATATAATCATACAAATATATAATCAAAAATACCTTTGATGCCCTCAAAGGTATTTCCGATACTGATCCAGTATAAACGAAAGTTAAGTGGGATATATAATCAAAATAATAATTCATTTACTTTTTATCTAAATTTAATCAAATTGAGATCGAAATTCACACTTACTTATATGCGATCAACCACTTCAAATCGAACACGTACCATTAGTGGCCCTACAATCATGTATGTCTAATCTTCAACCTTTCTTCTTACTAACACACTATAACTGTTATTAAGCCGTAATTTCAGCTCTTACCTCCCCCGAGAACCCCGAAATATTCAAATCGGCCAATAAATTCTCTGGAGGGCACGCCCCGAACAACCTTTGTGGGGCAATTTACGCTCTTGTTTAACAGTTCCCAAATATATAAGAGGAACTTATTAACAAATTCAGGGAGAAAACGGGAGGAACGACCTGCAAAGAGCTCAAATGGGGCGAAATCGGGTGCTCGGAACTTGTTGACGTTGCGATCGGACTCGTTTAATGAACTGGGAAACGGACATTAATATTTATTTGGTTTTGTATTATTTTTGTTTTGTAATAATTTAATTATTTTCATGTTTCAAGTTTTAAATTGTAATCAAAAGTATTATTTGTTTTATAATTGAAAAGAATTGAATTATATTAGGTATTAACTTTTGTTCACTATTATTTCGTTTCAGCATATTTTTCATATTTTATCCTGTATTGATGTGAACAAATGAATTACAAAAATTCATTTATACACGGGACTCTTTTCACTTGTAAGGAGTGTACTCCTTACCTCTTCCAACTATAGCCAACTATTGACAATAGCTTACTTTTGACAATAATTGACAATAAGACATATATTAATTATCATTAATTTTTACTTTATAGAACAAGTGTAATTAGATCATGAAATTTGAGACATACCAATAGCTATTTTCGCTATTTTTCTTCATTTGAGTGGTTCAAAATTGAAGTGTGAGGTTATTTATTTTATTTGAGTGTTTGTGTAAAATGATCATTAGACAAGAAGAAGAAAACCTTTATGGTGCTATAAGAAAATAACCAACTATCAAGGTGATATAATAACCATAACTAGCATCATCCCCAATAATCACCTCCTATGGCCCATGTAAACTTTCTGTTTTCCACACGCGTCCTCCCATTTCAGATTAATCATATACTGGATGTAAACTTCCTCCACCCACTCCATTTATGAAATACATCAAATAATTTCTTCTGAATCCTGCGAAATTATGGTTATGTCCACTAAAAACAGCTCTTACTTTTAGTTCTGTATGAGAATAAATGAAATTTTCCATTTATAAACTTAATGATTTATTTGCTCCATACTTTCCAGTTGCGTATGAAGGAAAATGAACTGAAATATACACATGTTCTGCACTAATCGCTTTAATGGCATTTTAACTTAGAAATGTGAATGCATCATTTTCAAGCCCATGTTGAATATAAACTGAGAAGAAATAGAGATTATTTACGGAGCTTAAGTTGTCGACTTACATCCATTGTAGTTTTTATTTTAACTATTAGACATACATGCAACGACATGAAATGAATGTGATGGATGTTACTCTCTGTAGTAAGATTCGTTAATCTACTTCTGAATATGTATCATTGAATATGTATCGTTTGTGAAGCATCTTATGTGTTCAATTCGATTTATTTTCTTCATTTATTTTCACTTAAAATTAAATGTTATAGCATTTACAATTAAATGTTATAACATTTCCGCTCTTAATTAGTTACCAAGAAACATAATCATGAAATCAGAAGTTAAGAAGACTTGTTGAAACACTTTGGCTCCTCTTAAAAACTAGAAATATGTGATTTAAAGCATTTTGTGTTTGAATGTTCAACCAGAAGTTTGGGATGCGTTAAATAAGAATTTGCTTTCCTTTAGTTAAGAATTCGTATAAAAAACTACAATAATTACATTGAATGGTGGAAAGATATAACATATCTATCTAATTTCTTTCTTCACTAACCTAACTGATCTAGACCTCTAAGATAATAAAATATCTCACATTTCTAGCATTTCCAAGCTCAAAAACCTGAGGACACTCAATTTAAATATTAATAGAATCGAAGATATTTCAACACTTTAATCTCTTCTTAATTTAACTCACTTAAGTTTAGTTTATAATAAATTTACTTCCTACACACTAGCTTTACCGAATTTGTTAAAATTAACACTCAGTTGTAACAAACTAGAAGACTAATCTGGGTTATAACATTCTCATAAATTAGAGAGTTTAAATTTGTATTAAACAGAAACCACAGATCTACGAACTATTCCTACTCAGCTGTTTGGTTTGAAAGAATTAAAATTATCATCGAACCCTATTATGGAAATTTCATATCTTTCTAACTTCGTAGATTTGTAAATATTAGATTTAAGTGATAATTAATAACTTTAGAATATAGAACCCCTTAAATTCTGTTCTTAATTGACAGAATTAAGTTTCTATGAAACAAGTGTTTCTGACATATGGCCTCTTCAATTTATGAAAAATCTAAATACATTATAAATAGCTAGTACGAAAGTTATTGATCTGCATCCATTGTAGTATTTATATAAACTAGTAGAAATATCTGCATTTGATGCATGCATAATAGATGTTTCTCCTTTGTCGAATTTAACACAATTAAAAGACTTGACTTTAACTAAAAACAAAATTACTAATGCAGAAACACTTAAGCACCACAAGATTTTTTCAGAATATGAATTCTCAGATCAAGAAGTCCCAACACCAGACGAGCTCACGTTCTACAGCAAAATACTCTCAGTTCATAGTTCTCACAAGCAAATAAGAAAAATCTAAGCTGAGAACAGAGTCTCAAAGTTCAGAGAGTCAATTACTCACCAGAAAGAAGATATCAAATTTTAAATAAACGAGCAGATCCGTGCTATTAATTAAAAGATTGAAATATGGGCACAGTTCGTTCAGAACTCGAACGCAGATTAATGAAATAAGTTTGGCAAATATTTATTTTTGATATGAGAATAATAATATATTAAATAAATTGAAATATGGGCGCAGTTCATTCAGAACTTCAACGCTGATCAATGAAATAAATTTGATAAATATAAATTTATGATTAGAGACTGATAAGATGATTAAGGGTATAACAACATTTTTATCAATGACGAACTTCCCTTCTTAGTTATATTGTCATAATTATTGAAATTAGCCAAAAAATAATAAATTTAAGCTATTCATGATGGTATTGGTCATTTATTTAGGGATCCAAAAATTATTGATCATAATACTTAATAATATTAAATGTAAACTAAACGTATTTACATAAACGTATGCATAATATTATTTACCATATACTTACGTATATATGGAGTAGTATAATAAGTACTGTGGTGTCCGAGCCAACTTTGATTTTAACAAATGTTTATGTAATAATTGCGCTTGAAAATTAAATCACTGTATTTATGCTAATTATAACATATTCAATTAATTCTGCGGTTCATTTCTTTTTCACTTCATCCTTCAAATGACGAAGCACACACGAAGCCGACGGATCACAATACAAGAGCGTCGCATAATGATGAGAATGTGAGAAACAGAATCACAAACTGTTGCAACCAAGAAATACATTGCTTGTTGCCTTCAATGTAGTCTCCAAACTGTTTATTCCATTTTTAAGCACTTTGAAGTTACAGGCAAGCTAGAAGCTTCTCATGCCGATAATAGTGTCAGAAAATTTGACTAAGCTGAGATTTTCGCGTTGTTAAATATCGCCAGAGCCATAGATTCGAAACTCGACGAATCATAGCTGAAAAATACTAAGCCCTTCGTGGAATTTCCATGTCTCTAACAACGGTATCTCGTCTCCTGGCCAAATTCAGTTTAAGCTTCTATGTTGCTAAGATAAAGCCAAAACTTACCGAAAAGCATAAATTGGAAAGTTTGAACTTTGCTCGAATGAACCTGAAACAACCAATTGAATATTGGAGAACTTTTTAGTATACCGATGAGTATCGCTCAAAATGCTATGCAAATCGAGCGAGTAGAGTGCTCAGAACACCTAAAGACGAGTGGAATCCGAAGTATTTTCTCGAAGTGTAAAATATGGACTGTTTTCGTGCATGATCTATAGTACGATTAGCTATAGATATAAGGGTCCATTATGGTTTATGCCGTGCGGTACGACCATGAATTCAATTGTCAATTCTTAAGTTCTCAGACAAGTTACACTTCCATCACTTAATAGCATAACTTGAAGTTGCAACAAGATAACGCCCCGACACATTTTAGTAAGTATATGAAAAACTTTTATACTGCTAACAACATTGAGCTCTATCGCTTTCCAGTAATGAGTCCAGACTTAAATCCACTTTTTCACTGCTGGAATCCACTGAAGTCAAACATTTCCCCTGAAGAATGTACCACATATGACTTATTAAATGAAGAAGTAAAGAGGGCGTTGGAGTAAATCTCGTTAGATATCATCAATCATTTGATTGACTCTATGCCCAAAAGGTTAGAAGAAGTAATAAAATAGAAAGGAGACGCTACTAAACATTGAGTTAATATATAGTTAAAATTAATACAAAAAATAGTTTTGAAATAGTTAGTATTTTTTGAAATCAAAGTTGGCTTGGCGACCACAGTATTATACTATATTATTGTTATAAATAATATGTCTGAGTATAGAAATTGAGTAGTTAAATACCTAATTCCACAATATGGTAAATAATATTATACTATATTTTAGTATATTTTAGTTGTTTATTTTATAAATTCAAATATACTGCAAATAAAAATATACTGCAGTACAAATTATTAATACCTATACCATCATTATTTATTAAATAGTTGAATAAATAATAATTTGAAACAAAATTAGTATATTAATATAAAGAGAATATACACAGTATATTAGTCTTATATGTACATATCATATCACATATCTTAATGAATGATACTTTTTAAAAGTGATAAATGCGTTATATAAGTAATAATATTATCATAATACTAAAATCTAATTAACTATTTATCAATAGTGACAGTACTATTTTTAGGATACAACTAAATCCAATAAAAACAAAATATTAACTAATACTATATACTGTTTTTAAAAGTAGAAATACAAAGTTTTACCTATACGTATGTAGTAGATGTGTTGATGAAAATAAATTAATTATTCTCAACTATTGTTTCACTAACTTATAAATATACAATAATGTGAATTAATTTCACTTCCAATTAATGTTGAACATCATATCATAAGTATACTGTATTCAAGTATTCTCAATAGCTGAATTCGACTTCTGCTACAACTATGTGTTCTATAAACCGTTTCAATAGAAAGCTTAAATAGTATTCAACACAAAATTCTCTTTTGAAGATGCGACTAAAAGAGACCTCTGCTCCAGAACCGACAACGTCCTCTTCAGAGAGGTGAACCAGAGCGCCTTCTCGATCCGCATCGACGCCGAGTTCGACCTCAACAGACAGCCCTTCAGCCTGTTCTTCTTCGTCTTCGCGAACGTGACCATAATCGACACCCAGGTGAACATGCGCCTTTCCAACTCGAGCGGCTCCGACTTCGCCTTCCTGGCCGCCACCGTGCCCGAGTACTCCATTACTGTTCTGGGCTCCAGCTTCGACTTCGCCTCGAAGGACTCCATTTCCAACTTCTACGGCATCGCCAACAACCTCACCGAGCTCCTCACCATAAACAGGAGCAGCTTCGCCTTCAACTGCATGACGCCTGTTTCCAAGTTCCACGGCGTCTCAGGCCAGGTCCAGGACCTGAAGGTGCTCAACTCCAGCTTCCAGATCCAGAGCGGCGCGGCCACCAGTTGCGGCTTCGTGGGCTTCGCGCTCGGCAACTCCCTGTTCCAGAACCTGACGCTTTCCGGGACTCTTTCTGGAGCGAACACATACGGCTTCATGTTCGAGAACAGAGGCGTGTGCAGGATCTCGAACGTGACTTACTCCCTGGTCACCTCCGGCTCGGCCTCCGCTTGCGCCTTCGTGCAGCAGAGCAAGCTCGCCGGCGTGGTCACGACCGACGGCCTCGTCTTCGCGGGCTTCTCCAACACCCCGCTCATAAGCCAGTTCGCCTCGTACTCCGGCCTCTCCTGCCCCTGCAAGACCGGCGCGACTCTGGAATCCGGGCTCTGCTACTGCGCGGCCGGCTCCATTCCTACCTCAAACAACTGCTCCTGCAGCACCAAGAACGCCTTCATCAAAGACAAGGCGTGCGTGTGCGGGGTCAACGCCACCAACTCCAGCAACACCTGTTCGTGTCCGACTGGGTCTTCTCTGGTGAACGAGATCTGCCAGTGCGCGACCAAGAACGCGTTCCCGGTCAACGGCGTGTGTCAGTGCGCAGTCAACTCTACCAATACTTCCAACACGTGCAACTGCCCAGCCGGCTCCACTTTGATAAATGGAGTTTGTTAGTGCTAGACGATTAATTCATTCCCGAACGCTGCAAACACCTCATGCGTTTGCCCGACCGATTCTACCAACAACACGGCCACGAACACCTGTGATTGTCCATTAAACTCAATTTTAGTTGAAGCGTAGGCTGCTTGTATTTGTTAACCCAAATATTCTGCCATGAGCAACAAATAGTGTATTTGTTCATAATCGTTAATGAAAGGAAGCACAATGAACAACGGCGTATGTACCTGCCCGTACAAAGCAGTTTACGGAGACAAAAAATGTAACTGCTAGATTAAAGGCTCGACCTTGGAGGGAACTGTTTGTAGATGCACTTGGGACTAAAGCGGCGGCCTTACTTCTTAAGGTAACTATTGGTGTAAGAATCATGGAAGATGTTGCACAGATTGTGCAAGACCAGGTTGGGATTATTGGTGTTACGATCAATATTTCTAATACTGCACTGCTCCTAAAGGTGATACTGTCGCAGAGTGAATCAAAATATATTAATAATTTAATTAGGTGAATCAGAAGTTATCATATTGTACATAAAAAACAAAGAGAAAAACATATATAGTAAAATGATATATGTAAAATGCCTTCAAGAATATCTTGTCCTCAACTTAAATAATTATAAAAAAGGAAATCAGAACAAATCATCAGATTCTTCTTCTTCAAAATCTTCGAGAGCCAGTTCGTCAAAAAGTTCTTCAATTTCTACCTCTTCGAATTCCTCCATTTCTTCATTATTTTGTTCTTCTCCGTTCTGAGTTTCGTCCTTTCTAAGTTTTTCCACAATTTATTCGAACACTTCTTTGTAGGTTTTCATAAGGTCATCTCTCATCTCACCAGTTTCTTTTGTTAACTCGATTTAACTTTCTTATCCATCAAGGAATTTCACCAATTACTTTTTGGAAACAGTAATTTCACTAACTTCATCAATATTTTCTAACCAACATGTTCTGCACACCACCAACTCGCAATTTATTTATATTCTAAGGCAATCTCGGCACTTAACTGTAATAAGTTGCACCTCATGATAAGGAAATCGTATTGTGTGGGGTTTTAAAAGATTTTTTATAATCCTACATTGATGGCGGCGTTTATCAGAAGTTTCCATTATGCACTTCCTGCATAAGGGACAACTTATTTCTTAGTATTTTTGATAGCAAACTTCATGCATTTTATGTTTATAATTACAAGGTAGTGTGATAAAGTTAAAGTTTGTACTAATAATTCCTTAACAGATTAGACAAAATATCTCATCGCACTCATGAACATCTCTATTTGTAATTGGAACACACTATTTGCATTTAGTGCATTATGCAGCATATTCCTTCATTGAAAACAAATGGCATTAATCATGGATTTCACAATGGTAAAAAGGTTCTGTTTATTAGTCGAGTATTTGAATTGTTTTGCATTTAGTGCAAAAAGTATTAGTGAATAGATTTTTGCACTCATAACATCTTTCTGAAATTTCTTGAACTAACTGGCAGTTGCAGCATTTAACATTTTTCACATCTTTGTACAATATTTAATGATCAGCTTCCTCATTATGACATATATCGCAACCAAAGAACTGTGCGCATTGATCACAAAAAATATATGCTCCTCTAAGGCCATGTTTGCAGCCAAATTCAGTGTTTATAGAATATAAACCATATACTAAAGGATCTTATTATTCTAATTAGTGTCTTTCATTAAAATTTAAATGAATTTTTGGATTCGTATATTATAAGTATCCATAATCTGGGTCATCTTTACGTTTTTATTTAGCTTCTTAGCTTTTATTGACTTTTACTAACATTAGAGGATCAAAATGAGCTGATTTCATAAAACGCACATATTAATCTGATGCATCAACTAATAATTTATATTCATCCAAATGGGAGTATTTAATTTCCCAGTAAGTTTAATTTTCGTTGTACCATCTAAATGGAAATAAAGCTTCTACAATCATCTACTGTGCTTCATATTGTTCTTTTTCTTCATTGTCTATAGTACCAAATGATATAGTTCGGAGATTCATTCTATTATTAGGTTTAAATGACTCCAAAGGATTTTTAAGTTTAAATAATTCAATTTTTAACTCATAACATCTCATTTATGATGAGGACATTTATTGATGTGGTATAAATGATATAAAGAAACTATGTAAATAATATAAAGTTATATCATTAATCACAAAGTTAGAGATGATGAGTAAAAACTATTCAATATTTATTTAAACGATACCGTCAAACGACCATTTAATTGCTGTTCTGATTTAATCGTTGTTAATTAATCTGTACATTCTGTTCAAACCGCATATTTTACAGTATTAGATTAGGTTAACTTCTTCTTTTTCTAAAGAATAGTTTATAACAGGCGTAGGTAATATATATTGTGATAAGTGAGAATATTAAAATTAAAGCGATAAGCCATACAGTTTTAGTATCCATGACATTCTAACAACAGTAGTGTTCATTTATAAGCACGCATTTCTTATTACAGAATTATACACACATAGAATTGTCCGAGTCGTCTGTTTCATAACAAATTTACATATATATGATGTGGAAAAATGTAGTAATTATTCATAATATTAAATACAAATAAGTAAAATATTAATTAATACTATTACTACACTACATTGAATTATCAAGTTTTTGCATTAGTAAGACATTTATTATAACAATCAAATAATAAATGTAACATATCAGTACAATATTAAGAATAGCGTGTTATCGAGCTGTTTTTGTTTAATACTTAAACTAAGCAATTGAGCCAGTACTGATGATAAGGTTATAGTTGAGTGAGTTATTTTATTTATATTAAGCTAGAAATTATATAATTTTATTATTAAATGAAATAGTATAAATTTTCGATTATATATTGTACATACAGTATATATTTATATTGGGGAGCTCAGGTCTCAATGAAGCCGTTCACACCGTTTCCCACATTTTCTCGGCATCAACCGTTTCCCCGCCCTCGAACGCGTAAACTTTAACGACCGCTCCGTTCACGAACTCGAGTTTCGGCTCAATCTCCTTTATTCCTTCCAAATCGATTTCAAAGTGCTCTCCAATGCAATACTGCTACAGGTTCTTGAACTGGAGTAAAAACTGTTCTATCTCGTCCTTGTGGGAGATGTCGAGGTGGTTCTCGGCTATGGTCACGTTCTCTACTAGCTGGAAGTCGCCGAAGATCTCCGTTAGATTGTGGTCGCAGAGGCAGTCGGGCTGGCCAAGCTGCTCAAACACCAAAGTGGTCACTTATGCAATTAATTTTTCTTTATAATACGCTATCAAATCGAAAGTGAGCTATGGTCACGTTCTCGACAAAAATTAAATATAACATACCTTTTTTCTTTCTTGCCTTGAAAAATATATTGTTATATATTTAATATTTAATATTTATATTTTAAATATATTCATTTCACTTCCTCGAGACGGCACAAACAGACTTCATTGAGACTTTCGAAAGCAAAACCATGGGCTCTCGCACACCAGTGTTTCCACTTTCAAAACGGGCTCAACCCGTCATTTATGCCCACTCAGTAAAGACCCAGCAGGGCCCTCACTGAGATTGTTAGCGGACCAGTTTCACCTGATTCGCTAACTTACTTTTTAGAAACTGGTTCTCGCTCAGTTCCTTTTTGCTCGTTATTTCCTTCGGCTTGCACGAGAGGTTGTTCCGTTGTATTGGCATTGCTTGGTGGTGGTTGCCTTTGATGCATCGTTTCATCAACTTGATTAGGTACCTGGGGTCCTTCTTAGTTTATTTGTTTTTGCAAATCCCTAATTTCGGAGTATATTGCCGGTGGTGGATTAACTATTTCCTAGAGTTTAGGCGTATTGGTATCTTCCTTAGCTCTCTATTGTTAGATAAACTATTTCTGATATTCAATTTGAAGCTTCTTCTTCTAGGCTTTCGTTAAGATTGGCTTGGTTTCCTATTTTGCGTCAGCTATCGTTTTTTATTCATTTTTACCATCTTTTGGCTATGATTTGACAGGCTTTTCTAAGACAGGTTATTTATCCTCTTTCTTTTTCTAAGTTTCCTTTTGAGGAGACTTTGTGTTCGATTGGGGCTTTTTAGTGGTCTTTTGATCTTGTGACTTTTAGACTGGGGGCTTTTCCTCTTTCTGCTTCTGAGCGTTCTTAGGCTTCGTTTTGTCAGGCGCCTTTTCTTCGATATTCTTCGTAGGTTCAGCTTTCTAACTTACTTCAGCCTTTTTCTCGTTTTCAGACTGGGCTTCGGCATTGTTTGTCTTTTAAGTGATCTTCTTGTCGTCATGCTTCTTTTTGGTTTCTTTGAATTTACGCATCACTGCCGCCGCTGTATCAAATTAACTTTACAATTTGGCGATCCTCTCTTTGAGAGACTAAATTTTCTTGTCATTGCCTTTCGCGTTGGGGATTACTTTGGTCTGGGTTTAGTCAGGTTTTTTCTATATTTAATATTTATATTTTAAAAATATTTAAATTAGAAAGTTAAAGTTGTTCAATTAGAAGTTAAATTATGAATTTTAATCACAGATAGTTATCGAACGCAATCAACTACTATAATAGAGTAGCTACTTGGCCCACAAACTCAAGTTAGCTTTAAAACAATTTTTTAATTTATTAGTCCACTATCTGTCTATGAATAATGATTTCCGATTTTATGGTTATATCTTTTTATTAATATTTCTTGACAACTTAGTTGGAATGTTAATATTTCTCATCTTGTTGGCCATAACAATTTCTTTATTTGTGGCATAATATTGAGAATGTAATTCGAACTTTTTGAAGTTTGTGTGTTTTTTAATAGTTTAAATATCTATAATTTTATTATTTTAGGCATTGAGTTGTGTTAACTTGTGTAAGTCCTTTAATGGCGAAATGAATATTATTGAATTATTATCTAATTGCAATTATTTTAAATTAACAAGACAACTTAAAGAATCAATTGTACTAATGTTACATTATTTAATATATAATAGTGAAAGTTTGGTCAGGTACTACAGCGGAGTAACATCAAAATATTGTTTGTTTTATGATAGATCGAGTTCCTTTAAATTTAAGAGTTATTTCAACATATTTACATTATTTAATTCACAAGATCTCAATTATAATGAAGTTAATTGAACCATATATTGCAGGGCATTGATATCAATATAATTAGCATTGTTATATGATATATCTAATCTTTATAAATTAACAAGACTTATTAACTTTTCAACGTTATTTAAACTACAATATTATAGTGATAATGTAGTAAGTTAAGTTGCTTTTTGCAGTGAAATAAAATCAATATTATCTATTTAACTAAGATATAATTGTGTTAACTTCATATATTTAACAATTTATTCGAGTGACAATTATGTCTGGAATTATTCAGAACTATATTATGAAATATTCAAAACTTCCAAGTTATCTAGATTAAACTAGTCTATGTTTTAAATATAGCATTAATCTAAAACAAGTTCTTTTATTTTATCACTACTCAGCCTTGGAACAATATTTTCACAGTTTTATAACACTAATTTATTTATGTTGTAGTTTTGAATAAATTAAATATTTGTCAGTTTTCGATTTTCCTAAAATTTGAGAGATTCATTCGAAATATGGTTCTAATAATATTCAGACATTCTTTGGGAATAATTCATTTCATATTTTATTTAATTGTCAACAATATTAATTTCTTCTAATGTTGGTTATTCTTGGCCACTAAGCAGGAACTGCTCAAAGTTCGGATGTTTTTCCAAAGAATGGATGTCAATTATTTTATTGTATTCTGCATTTAAAAATCGTAACTTGTTTAAGTCCTTTAAAGGTGAAATGTATAATAAAGAATTATTTTAAAGAGATATATCTTCTAAATTAACCAGGTATCTTAATATTTCAATCGATTTCAAACCACATGAACTGAGATTCAATATAATAAGCTAAGGTAAGTATTATATTGGAGATATATCCATTTTGTAGTTGTCTGAAAGTACAAGTTATTTCAAATTTACTAAATGTATTAATGCGCATAAGTAAGATAGCTCACATTTAATTAATATCAGTATAGTAAGATTTATCATTTATGAAAGCGGTTATATATCACGACAACAATAACCCCCTAGTTTTAATTATTTCAACTTTTTAAATTTTAATAAATTTTAAAAATTAAATAATTATTCGTGATCATATGAAGAATCTACCGAAAAATAATTTTAATTATCAGTATAATAATCATCAGAATAAAATTTTTGACTTATATTGGATTTCTTTCTTATTTCATCTTGAAGTTCTAACACTTCCAAGTTTTCAAGTTATATTTCTTCTGTATCAATAATATTACAATTTTATAGGATGAGTTCGCTGATTTTATTATTATTTAATTATGGTATAATATATTCACATTTATAAATAGCTAATTATTTAATATCAAAATTTTTAATGAAAGATAGATTTGAAAGTTCTGGATCTTCAGCGAGAATAAGAGCTCTGTCAACGATAAATTTCATGTATTTTTCAGTCATCGTTATTTCCAATTATTAAAAATACAGTTCTCTTTATTTATTAATTGCACAGGTTTCCTTTTTTGTAAGTTACTATTTTTTCAAATGAAACTTCTTGTAATTTGGATGATATTCAATTGTGTAAATGTCTTTAATTATATTTTTATTTGCATGTAATTAGGTTAACTTATACAGTTTTTAGATTGGATTTATATGTTCAATTTAATTATCTGTAAGTAATAATTATTCTAAATTAATAAGATATTTCAAAATATCAATATTTTTCAAGCAACAAGATTTTAAAATCAATTAAGTTAGCTGAGGCAAGTATTGCAGTTGATATTAAGGTTTTAATTCTCTGACAAATTAAGGGCTTTCAAATTGAAAAGATACTATATTGAATCACAAGTTTTCAAGTCACAAGCAACTAGTTCTAATTTAATAAGTTAAACCAATTTTAAGATTGGAGTAATATCTTTAAGTGATTTATTATATATTCTTAGTAATTTTAAATTTTAATACTTAGCGAT
Organism: Hexamita inflata; assembly: GCA_963988835.1. Taxonomy (NCBI): domain Eukaryota; phylum Fornicata; order Diplomonadida; family Hexamitidae; genus Hexamita; species Hexamita inflata. The sequence continues at coordinate 142,050 of CAXDID010001009.1, forward strand.
ACTTTTAACTAAATATGTATCTTATAAATTATCACAATCAAAATTATTAAATAGCTCAAGTTCCTCAAGGTTTTTGAGTTACAATTTTTCAAAGTTTGATATTGTGCATTTACAAAGTTTCAAGTTAATTAAAGTATTACTATTTAATTCAAGAATTACATTTTAACACTGATAAAGAGTTAGTAATTTTATCTCCGTATGCTGTATAAACTTTAAAACAAGTATTTTTGGATCATTTTAAATAAACATAGCATTATTTACCATTTAATTCAGATATTCTCCAGTGCGATTCAAATATTCTCTGATATTTTCTGTTTCAAGTTTTTCTACGTGACTATTTTGAAAACCTAAATAAAATAAGTTGAAGTTTGGATGCATTTCTAAAGACTAAATATCGATTATTCTGTTGTTTTCAGCATTTAGCTTAAACAACATATTTAATTCCTTTAATGGTTAAATGTGTGAAATAGAGTTGTTTTAGATATGCAATTCTTATAATCTTACAAGATATTTCAATATTTAAATATTATCCAAGCCACAAAAACTCAAATCTAGTACAATTAGCTCTTTTAAACATTATAGAGGTGTAATATTGATATATTTGTTATTTGAAAGATTTAATTCTCTTAAATTCGAAAAGTGTTGTAGCACATTTATATATTTAATTCCACAGGTGATAAATTAAAGTTTAGTTATATTTTCTTTAATTTACATAATAGAGTTAATATTAATGTTTTGATAACCATTTAAACTAAGATGTTTAAGCTTTTTGAACTTGATAATGTTCTCTAGCAAACCAGAATTAAATTCATCGCTCAAATGCTTAACGACACCGTTGATGTCTTGAAGCTCCAGAACTTCCAGGTTTTCGAGATGGAATCCTTCAATACTTTACGTGTTGCATTACGTAATGTAGAGTTCTTTAATCGAATTACTATTCAACTTTGGTATTAAATTTTTGCAGAAATTGAGTTGTAGGGAACTTACATCAAAGTTCTACACAAATTATAAATTGGTAAGTTCTGTATCATTATATATTTTAAGAGAACCATCTACAACCACGTTCCGATATTTTTCAGTCATTTTCTGTTCAGACCTTAAATTGTTTTAATCTTTTAGCATCTTATCATAATTAAGTGCATTGATCTCCATTTAATAGAGGTGTGAATTAAATTATATTTAACTTTTTAATAATAAATAAAATTTTTATTCACTTCATTAACCCATATTTTAGAAGGATATAAAATGACTCACTTAACTGTAACCTTATCATCAGTACTAAGTCTCGATTAAATCATTCCATCTTCATCTCGTAAATCAATGGCAATCCACAAATCCAAACTTACACAATAACGTTACCTCAAACTAATCTCAACATCATACCTCATCTTCTATTATCTATTATCTTTTAGAAGGATATATATATATATATATCGGCTCACTCTTTTGGTACATCTCAAAAACATCCACTCAATAATCAATTACTTCAATCACAAGAAACTATTACATGATTTTGTTTCATAGTAACTGATTGGGAGCGGAAATGTTATAACATTTAATTGTAAATGCTATAATATTTAATATAATAATATATTACATTTAAAGGTACTACATAACCTTGCTTGTAAGGGAGGTGCTATTTCGCTTATAAGGGTGTGGGTCAACTCACTTATATAAGGGAGTTCCCTCATGCAAAACTCCCTTATAAGCAAGTAAGCACCTCCCTTACAAGCAAGGTTATGTAGTACATATAAAGGTAAAGTACTAAACCGTCAAGGATGCTGAGCTGTTGCCGCTCCATTGCTTCCTTAGAAACGCAGATGGTACGACGCAGGTGGATTCCTGTATAGATCGGCTTGCATGAAGCAGCCGCGTTACGCCACTGGATGCTTGTACCCGAGTCGTTGGTTGCCTTGGCTGCGGATGTGCGCCTAACGTACATAGGTGTATCTAAAACTAATGATCATTCGCATGAACTTACAGTTCCTGTATAGAAGACCGAACTAGTATAAACGAAAGTTAAGTGCGTGGGATATATTGTACAAACATGTTGTAAAATACAAAAAAATCATTTCTGATATATTCTGTAATATTATGAAGGCAATAAATTTAATTGAACAACGGTTTATGTAAAGTTACGGTTAGTGAGAATTCACTTCGAGAGGTTTATTTTATGTTATTAATTTTGTTGAAATGAAATAATGTTATGCTGTTGACAATTTCCACTCCACAATTAATGAAAGAAATATATCTTTTTACATTGATTTCACATTCATTAACGACTAAAGATTCAGAAAATGTATTTACGATATAATCTGTTATATTTAAAACTTAATCTAACAAATATAAATAATATTATGATGATTATGTCAAAATATTTGTGTTTAAAAAAGGTGGCTCGGCAGTGACATTGCAAGATGCATATAAATATATTGATTTTAAGACACAAATGTACATTTTAAGACCTTGAACTCGCAAATTTTTTGACCATAATTATAAATAAACCTTTGTTCAATTAAACAATTCCGTTCACACATATTAATAAGTACTCCGAAAACTATCAGTAATTCTATTAGTAATTATAAATGACATAAAGAAATTATTTACTACTGCTTAATTTTAAAACGATACTTGCATACGTATAACTTACTGATTAATAAAAATTGTATTGATGAAAACTACTCACAACTTTTATATACGATTTTGTCAGACTGTGGTTTGATCTCTATTACTAATCCATAATTATCATGTGAAATAGCTGAAGTTACAACATAAAGTAATTTATAAATATAATATTATTAATAATATTGTTATCGATCAAGTTTGGATAACACAGTCATTAAATTAAACTATAAAAATTTATAAAATAACTCACTTAACTTACTGTTAACCTTATTAACTTCTTAGCCTTATTATCAGTATTAAGGCTCGATTTTATCATTCCAGGTAATTATTTTAATATAATATTTAAACAATTCCGTTCACACCGTTTCCCACATTTTCTCGGCGTCAACCGTTTCCCCGCCCTCGAACGCGTAAACTTTAACGACCGCTCCGTTCACGAACTCGAGTTTCGGCTCAATCTCCTTTATTCCTTCCAAATCGATTTCAAAATGCTCTCCAATGCAATACTGCTACAGGTTCTTGAACTGGAGTAAAAACTGTTCTATCTCGTCCTTGTGGGAGATGTCGAGGTGGTTCTCGGCTATGGTCACGTTCTCGACTAGCTGGAAGTCGCCGAAGATCTCCGTTAGATTGTGGTCGCAGAGGCAGTCGGGCTGACCTAGCTGCTCAAACACCAAAGTGGTCACTTATGCGATTAATTTTTCTTTATAATACGCTATCAAATCGAAAGTGAGCTAGTAGTTCAAGAAACCGATGTTCAGAATCTTTTGCTACTTCATGATCACACAACCCACTATTGAGCCGATGAACTAACATTGCGCGTCATTCACCACAGAACCAGTAACGACACCAACGTCATTATCTATCAACACATCCATCAGCGCCTTCACACGCTCGAACTCAACCTTCTAAAACAACAGCTTCGGGAAGCGTATCTTCTTCGCCTACGACTCCTTCAAAAGCTGATCTAGTAGCTCAAGGAAGTTGTTGAAAAACGGCTCGCCGCAAGAGCCAAGCAGTTGGTCTCGGGCGTCGAACACGACTATAGTTGACAGCTCTTTGACCAAATTGGTAACGGTAACCGAAGCTGGCTTCCTGGTTTTCCTTCCTGCCTTGAAACGACTTCCAATTTGCATATTCTCCTAACTTTGATTTTAACTTATGCTTTGTATTGACAGGTTGCTTACATTCTGCTTGCTTATGTAGTACTGTTCAGCAAACAATTTAGCGATTTAAATCATCGCCATACTGTTGGCGCTGACGTAAATGTAGCCGTCCATTAGATTAGTCAAAAACAACTGCAAGTCTCTCGAATCAGTTTGCAATTCCGAACAAGTTGTTAAAATCGTGTTCAGTAAAGGAGCGAATACCAAAGGGCGAACCAGCAAAAGATTGGCGTTATAAATGCAAACTCTTACCAAATTTGTGAATTGCTTTTTGAACTATTCAAATAACTGCTGGGCTTTCGCATATGTGGTGAGCTCTCCGTTGCTATCATTTTCATAGATTTGTGAAGATAAGGATTGTGTGCAGTCATTTAAGAAATAGTACGACGAACCTTCTCTTACAGAACCGATGACTCCGCATGGCAGTGGATATTCGAATAACTCATAGTTATATCGTTGTCTCCATATTATCAAGAACTCTGTAAATAACGAGCTGTCAGTAGACTCGAAGAACTAACTCAGATATTGATTTTCAATTCCTTGCCAATGAACTGCGTGTGCTAATCTCAAAAACGGCGAGTCCGTTAACAAGTTGCGCATTTCTATAGCGGAGAATATGAAATTAATTAGTGATGGGAATGCATTTTTGAAATACGCAGTTCTGCATGGAAACTCTAAAAGAATTAAATTGGCTTCTTTGAATTCAGAGTTAAACTTGTGTAGCAGCTTAAAATCGGCGGTAGACGGGAATAAACAAAATAACTCGGACTAATTCTGTTTTAAGTTGGTGTAGTTTATCTTCTAGTGGAAATAGTCGCAAAATATCGAATAGCTCATAAGATTTGGGATTGCTGCGTCAAAGCGTTTGAACGGCTTTTGATCAATTTCTGGGCTCAGAGCTTCCAGTTTATATTGTAAATAATATTCTTTAAATTGAGTAAAGTTATTGAAATCAGAGTCTATGAGACTGAGATAATGATGAGCCGCAAAGTCTGGATCTCTTTGGGCTAGCATGGTCAATAAATGGATGCTGGTACGAGGAGGAAGCACTTATGTAGATAGTGCCTGTTTTATAAATACCCTTTCCATTAGTTTTTTGTTTATTATTTGTTTAGTAATTTATTCAGGTGCCTGCTTGGAGTGCTGTGTGATGACTTAGTGGCAATGCTCGTAGGTTACCATTTCATTGTCTTATTCAGAGATTTAGTTCAAATTTTAGTAATTGAATGTTTTTATACTGCATTCATAACAATTATCTGGCAAAAATAAATCGGTGTTGACTGACAGTTGAATTTTCCTTTCAAGTTTGCAAGTGATTATAAACTTCAGGCATTCCTGGAACAGTTAGCTGTCAGCTGATGGAACTAGCACACACAGGTCTTAGTTACCGAAGTTTATTTTTTACAATGACGTGCATTTTTGAACAAACAAATGCAGCAGGCGCATGGTTCTTGGTTTCAGTGTTATTTCGAGTTCTTTGAGTGAGGTTTTCGTTAGGTTTGTTTTGCGTGCGCTGCAGGCCGTGCTCAGTGTGAGCTCAGATATTTTCAGGTTGTGCGCGATTGGGATGCAATTGAATAATATTGTGTCGATATTGTCGGATATGCTAACAATTTTGAAGTAGTCGTTGATGTTGAACTTGCTAACATCTATTATTTTGCACTCATTTTTGATAAGTTCCCCGTTTTATTCCAGCAATAAATAGTAGCTCAGATAGAAGCTTGGAGCTGAGTTAATCAGTGCTTGCCTCATCATTTCATCTGGGCTCAGTTTTCTGGGCTTCGGCTAATATGTTTTAATTACATTCTGGTTGTATTATTTTAATACCGTTTATGCACTTGAACTAAGTGCGAAATAAAGCTCATTGTTGAGTTTTTTGCTGTTTGAGGTCGTGTTCAGGTGATTTTTAAGGATTATTGGAAGGGACTTTCTGTTCTTCTTCGTATCAACAGTCAATTGAGTTACATTTGGGAAGAATTTGTTTATTTCATGAAGAATGAATGGATCTTATGTGTTGTATGTGAGGAGCTGAAGTGATTTTATTGAAGAAGGGGCTGTTAACAGCGAGTTTGAGTTCAAGATCAATGTGTTATTGTCAATTATAAGGAGCTCAGGTTTGCACTTCGCGAGTAAGTAAAAGAAGTGGGTTGATATAAGTGAGTAATCGAACGACGGGATTGTTTACACAGATTTTAAGGTGAAATTTTGTTGTTCGTGTTTTAAAACGAAATTTATCAGGTTTTTATGAAATTTTTAAGAATCTTTCGAAGAAGTAAGAGTTGTTAAATGTTTATCCAGATTTTCCAACACAGATTGCGTTAAATTATGCTTTTATAAGAAATTATCTTTTTACTCTTGAGCTAAATCAACAGGTTCAAACATAGATATACTAACATAATCTATGTATTCTTTATAACTGTTAAACACTGTTTAATTAATTTGTAGTTTAACTTGAAACTTTTTGATTAATCGTTCGTAGTCACCAGAGACATATGTAGAATGTATTAATACGGAATTACACTTAGTGCAAAACATATCCAATTCAGAGCAGCAGTTGGGACAAAATGTATGACTACAGCCAAACTTTCGTAGATAAACAAAAAAGTTGTTGCATTTGCTGCACATAACATTCATTTGTGATATATCTGTTGATCCACTAATAATAAATTATTGTCCGTCCTCATTTAGTACTTATACTATGTTCATTTCTGATGTGAAGTTGTTTAATATCATATTATTAGTAATGTATCAATATTATTATATTTTCACTTCTAATGTCATTGATTGTTGATATTGGTTCTTATACAACTAAATTTGGTGAGGCTGGGTCGGAAATTCCAATAGAATTTAGAACTTGCTTGTGCACTTAACGCTACCCAAATTCAATGTTTGCTTCACTAGGTTCATTTTAACAGAAGTAACTTAAACTCCAACAATAAGAATAGATTCTAGCTTCATCAGAGTATAGAGGTCTTTACAAAATGAGAAATGTTGTTCCTGATAACGGACGTGTTCACTCATCAGAAGACTTCATAAAAGTGCTAAATTATGTGAAATCACAGTTTAGATAGTAAATACAAAAAATTACACTCATTCTTCCACCATTAACATCAGAAACTGTTCAGAAATAAGTATAACAATATTTATTTGAATAGATTAATGTGCAAGAAGTATTGATATCTACTGGAGGTGCTTTTGCGCTTTATACAACTGGAAGAACTGAAGGTATGTTACTTAATGTAGGAGATACAACCTCCTTTGTATAGCCTGTTCTCAATAACTAGTCTGTACTAGACAGATACCAAATATCAAATATTGGAGGAAGACAAATCAGTTAAATGTTACTCAAATAAGTTTATTCGATATAATCACAATTTGGATATGTATCTGAAGCAACTGGCAATGAATCATATGATCTTGAATTAATTTATGATCTTAAACACAAATTAGCTGATTTTAGTGCGCCTGCTAATACTAATGTAACATACGAATTACCAGATGGTGCCACTATGAATATAAATAGAGGTGCTATTCAAAATTGTTGTAATATTCTGTTTAACAAAGAATAAGAACAATAAAGTTTAACAGAATTAATTAAAAATTCAGTAAAAGAAATACCCACCGAGCTGCATCACAAACTTTATAAAAATTTAGTTGTTTCAGGTGGTTCTACTTTGATAAATGGTTTTGGATAAAAATTATTAGACGAACTCAAAGCACAGAAAAACACAGACATTGAAATATTTGGAAGTAAAAATAGAAGCATTGCAGCATTTTAAGGCGCTAGCGCATGTGCAATGCTTAGTGGTTTTGCTGGCTTTTACATCAGAAAAGAATGATCATCATTTCACATAAATATTAAACCTAATCAATAATTTGCAATATATACACTCCACAAATGAACGATATTAGTATGTATACATCTTTAACATAAAAGATGAATATGAATCTATTTGGAGGAGTTAAACGTCCTCTCACTTAGTTGACTTTAAATATCACTCACGTTTATCACAATGTACAAAAGCGGTTATAGGAAGAAGCGCCAATTGAGCCATTAGTAGATGAATAAGGTTATATAATCCTTCCAATTGGTTATGTGACGTATAATTATGTAGTAGTTTAGATGATACATAAAGGAGCGCAAGCTGTTATTTATGAGGTAAAGAATCGTGATACAAATTAGGCCTACATTCTAAAAATTGCTAGAATTTAGCGTCATTTCCAGTTGTAAACGCAGGCTGAGCATTCTTTCTACAATCTTTTGTAGTAAATTTCGTCTCAAATTGCTCCAGAGTTGATTTAGTCATTTTCAATTCAGAATTCGCGGGCTCTGCTACTTTAGAAGTTCGAGATAAGTTTGAAGCAGCTTTTACAGTTAACTAACAATCGCGGTCTTCCGCTCCAGTACATGAAATTGGTCACGGCTTAGTTTGCTCATTTATTAAATCTGTTTTAGTAGTTTAATTTCATTCATGGTGATATGCGTTTGGAGAATTTTGTTTTGAACACCGATTCTCCGGCTGAGTTGCGTATAATTGATTTTGGGTGTTCTACGATTAACAACACTGCGAATTACGCGCACGCGCATCTTTGGTATCGCGCGCCTGAGCAGCTCTTCTTGCTCCCCATATCTCACAAAATTGATTCTTTTGCTGTTGGGTGCATGCTGTACGAGCTTCACACCGGGAAACCTCTATTTTGCCCCAACGGCGAGTTCCAACTTGCCAAGCAGCTCTTCCAAATCCTGGACCTCTCCTCCACCCCTTTATATTCAAATCCAATCACCTCTTAAAATTCAGTGAATCCCCTTTAGTCACGATCCATTGACCCCTAATACCCCACCTCCAAATCCCACCTCCAGTCCAAATCCCTCGACACTTCCCTCCCACTCCAATCCAAATCTCATTCCTAACCACTCCCTTTATCCAATCAGTTTACTGCACCTTTTAACGCGCTTGATTTTGAGAGGTTTAAAACGGCGTTTAGAACTTGTGGTTCAAATGAGCACTCGAAAACGCTCCCGACGAAGGAAACGGCTGAGGAATTCTCCGTTTACGACCAAATTGTAAGAGAAACGAGGAAAACGGGGAAGGAACTCGTAAAGTATTTGATCGTGAACAAAGAATTCTTGAATTAGGTTGGGCACGGAATGCTCGAGTACGAACAGTTCTCTGAGTTAATTAATGGACTTATTGACGTTGACGTTGAAAAGAGATTCGGATGGAAGGAAATTATGGAAAGTAAATTCATGGAGTGAAAGGTAACTTATAATATTATATCATATTCACTTTTAAGTTATCTTTATAAATGTAATAATTTATTCTTTCAAAAACCAATAGAGGTTTTTCGAAAAAATTAAATAGAATGTAGAGAAAAATCAATATGATATGTGTATTAGTGAGAGGTTGTATATAGTTCACTTTTTAATTTCACTCCATATCCATCAAATCCAGAGTCTAAATTAAGAACACTCTAATTATAAACAACTAGAATACTAAAAGCATTTGTATCATAAAATAATACATAGAACATCAATGTTTATTAATATTACTATAGTTAATATCACTTACATCTATTACTGCAAAATTAAATATTAATTATTTTAAATAAATTTGATCTTGAAGAAGATAATTCGAAGTTATCTGAATATTATCTTAAGATAGTACACAGCTATATAGATTATGGCTTAATAGTCTATATACTTAAGTATTTGCATAATTCAAAAAATATTTTGTGATTTACACAAACTAGTTTTCAGTCGGCTAGGTAAATTAATAGTTACTAATATATTATCACTAATTTAATCTATATTATTTAGTTTATTGCAAATTTGTTGAGATTCCCAACTCATAAATTCTAAAAATATACATTGTACAGTATACAGCATAATTAATTGAACAACTGTTTTAGTAAGTATGCGGTAGAAGATTAATTGAGTTGAGAGGTTTATTTTATGTTATTAATTTTGTTGAAACGAAATAATGTTAAGCTTGTCAGTATTTCCACTTCGCAAATAATTAACAAAATTCTCGAAAACGACTTCAACCATTTAATAGGTAAATTACTATTTTCGTGTTCAATATATATTAAAACATATTATTCGTATTTTAAATCACTTTATTCATTTTTTATAAATGTGTGTGTACCCTCTTATGTCATTTTATTCGCACTTACTTTTGTATATAATTTGCGAAGTGGAAATACTGACAAGCTTAACATTATTTCGTTTCAACAAAATTAATAACATAAAATAAACCTCTCAACTCAATTAATCTTCTACCGCATACTTACTAAAACAGTTGTTCAATTAATTAGACTGCAAAAATATATCGAAGTAGTGAATCCAATATTTCAAATATATAATGCATATATAATGCATATATATTGACCATACTATAATTTATTTCACTTACTCAATATGTACCCTTATATTATTACCACATCACGAGAATAATTAACTCTTCATTGTAAACAGTGACAGATATATTTTAAGTCTAAACCTTCTTAACTGTTTATTTGCAGCTTTGACAATTCATCATCAGTGGATGGATCCAAAAATGTTTCTATGGATTACCATCTGATCTTAAGCACTTATAGAAAGTTGCTCTATTAAGATAATGTTACATAATCGTATTCTCTACATCGTGATAAATCAGCACCATCATTACTGAGTCTGGTACTCCAATGAGGTTTAAACTTGAGTTAACAAAATGTTCAAAAAGCTGGTGTGGAATATATTATATGTTCTAGTCAAACCAGGTCTTGACTCATGTTGCAACTTAATTTTATAGTAAGACAAGATTCCTCTGAAACAATTATCCAATTTGAAAAATATATTTTACTTTTAGATTCCCCTCTATGTTGAGTTCTTCATTATTAGCTGTATTCTTCATTTTCTATATAATTACTGCCTTCAATCTAGAACTTCATATGTTAGCTTTGGACAGAATACGAGTTTCTACTTTGTTTTCTATTTCCTGGTGTAGTTCAATTTCAATGACCATAATAACTTTGGATATTTTATATCGTACAAATTGGCTTCACTTTTTGTAGCATTTGAAGTTTCTGAAACTTCGTACGCCAACTTTAACATGAAATAAGCTCTCAGTTCGTTAATCAATTTTAGATTTTTGAGCAGCATCATATCACCTATCCATACTACAAAGTTTGGAAAACAAAATCTCGTGTTTTCCACTATAAGTTTGACATTATCATAAATAATTGAAGTTGTAACGCTATTGATTGTATTTATGAATGAAATTCTATTATTGATTAGAATTCTGATATTTTGTCATCGATGTAAGTTTGCTTACATTTCAAAATTTTGAAGTGAAAAATGTCAATTAAAATAAAAAGTTATCGATTGGTACAAATAGTATTATTATTGTTTTATAAGTAAGCATAAATCACTTTCTGAAAATCGAGTCTAATTAATTATGCATTATACTGTACTATTTAAAATATACTATTTACATTCAGTATGAAAATGGGACAGCCTAACTTATGACCTAGTTCTGACACCAAATTTTTGTAGAAGCTTATTTCATCATATAAAATATTTTGGTAAACTGAAGTTTTAGGTCAAAATATAATTTGAAGTAGACTTATTATAATTTTGTAAATACTAGATATGAAAGAGTATAATCATATAATATTAATATAAATATGTTGAATTTTACTTATCAACAAGTTAATTATACAAATCACACTAGTTACTTCAGCGTACATCTCAAACTGCGTGCTTCAATTATAACCTATAATATATTATGATTTTATGATGATAACACATTTCTATTACCACCTTATGGTTAACATAATAATGCATTATCATTATTTTATTAGCACTGAGGTGGTATTTTTTGTACTGAATAATACAGCAAGTAGTGTCATTCAACCGAAACATACTACCATTTAAAAGTGATTTCCGCGACGTATATTGATTTACCATCTCACGCTCCAAAAATTGAATTTTGATCAAATGCCATTTTGAGTGAAATAAAATATTTTAATTCCTCATAAGTTGCCAATTATCAATTAAATAATTATAATGTAATATTAAACCATCTAAAAATTTTTAGCTGCGAGATATAAGGGTGATAGCTCGTATTCCGGTTGTCTCCACCTGTAACTCGCTTGGCAAACTTGAGCCATAAATGAAGCCAGGAGGTATTGATTTAATTTTATCCTACTAATTAATTCTTGTATTTATTCCTTTCCTACCGTGGCTTGGTTCAGTTGAAATTAAAATGAACTATTTAGAATCAATTGAGTTAGTAGGGCTATTAAATACACGGTTACATGTGAAGACGAAAGTTACAGCAAGCCATACAGAGTGAATGAAATCCTAGCAGAATTTCATGAAAATCGTAAAATTTTAGATTATGCTGTTCAACTTGAACCAGTAGAAGACCTGAATATTATACATTAAGATGCATAAGGCAATATATTTCCAATACTGATTTAATAATCCAAAAAGGAAAAATAGAAATTACCACATGCAATAAAAGGACGGCAATGACAAAAATAAACGCGGTAGAAGATGTTTATGGAAGGTCAACTAATTCACTTAACAAAGTAAATAGAGTTAATGAGTGTATTGATGAGGAGGGAGAACACACTCATTATTGAGCCGGACAGTGATATAAGTAAGATTCAAATAATAAACTTCATTCTTCTTCCTAATTCAAAAAACATTTCGAGGGCTCACCACTGTAGAATTTGACTAAATTAATATGATACAGGTGTAATGTAATAGTATTATGCACTAATTCCGCCTAGTAGAAGCAATATTATGATACGAGATATTTTTAAGCTTCAAGTCTTATATTTCTCATTTTCTGTTAATGAAGTTGGGTGTAATTAATAGAATTTATACAATAATTTTCGATATATGATAAAAAATGACCACTATAAATTTACAACCTCAGCTTGTCCTACAAGGATGCCGCTTCTTTCAATAATTGCATTCAGACTAGGGGTGGTTTTTCGTACGCATTTGCGTACCCAAAAAATATTGCGTACGAAAAGTCTGCGTAAGTTGTACGCTCGCGTACATTGTACGTTACGTACAAAAATGAAATTGCGTACGAAATATTTAATTTATTTATAAATTTCATTCAACTTTATTATATAATGCTATTTAAACAATTAATATAACTAAATATTCCTTAAAATATAAGTCATTTAATAATATTACTTGAAATTAATTTGAAATTTAGTTAACATATATATTGGGGTGAAATATTAATATTATGTGTATATACTTACTATTATTCTATTATAACAGTTTAAATATCGTAACTATTCTTCTTGTGTTGTAAAAGGTGTTAAATCAGTTAATTTTTGGAATAATATGAAATATATTCATTAATACATTGTATTTAGCATTATATATTAATTTAGGGTAGTACATAATATGTATGATAATTTTTATAGTAATAATAGCCTAAATTACAATTATTATATTTTATATATATTTTATCAAGAAAAGTGTTACAAATAAATTCATAAAGCTGAATCAGTGATGTATTTTAGCAGTACATACTAATAAATTGTATTTTTCAGACTTCAATCTTGTTATTAGAAATATTTTGAATACATTACATTTGAAGTGGGAAATATAAAAATATTTGTACATATTATCATTAACCTTTATATTACATTTATATTATCATTTACCTTTTCAATTAATTAATTGAAATCTCATCAATATCTTAAAATATCTAAATAAATTGCTCATTTTGCGTACAAAAATAATATTTGCGTACGAAAAGCAACTTTGTTGTACGTGATTCGTACTCCGCGTACAGAAGAAAAATCGCGTACAAATCGCGTAAAAAAACCACCCCTAATTCAGACTATAATTTATTCCCGTTATATATAAATTATAATCTAATATATTATAATCTAATATATAACTTCACTTTGGGAAAAACAAAATTTCAGTATATTAGGCGGAAATAATATAATTGAAAAAACAATAGTTTAGTAAATTTATTTACAAAGTTTGTTAATGATTTAAATGATTGACAAGGAGTTTTGTGACTCAGAATTAATAAGGAAACTCTGTGGACGTGATTGAAAAACATCGACATTCAATTTTCACAATTATAAAAATATCGAAAAACCCATTCAAATATTTTTCGAGTTAAAATGAGGAAATGCTTATATACAATGAGAGTAATAAAAATTGAACTCGTCAAAGTCGAAACAATATAACTAGAAGAAATAAAGATAAATAAGTAGTCGGAGTAAAGTAAAAATGATAAAAGAATTAATATTTATTCTTCATAGCTACTTGAGAATAAATGTACAAAATCAATCTTACAATGCTTCTCCTTCTCATACAGGAAGATCCGCAGTACATATATATAATGTAACAATATATAAATTTTTAGAACTATAGAAAACAAAAAAAACCAAATTAACCCGACCGGTTTTAATAAATTAATGTTTTATATATCGGCTCACTCTTTTGGTACATCTCAAAAACATCCACTCAATAATCAATTACTTCAATCACAAGAAACATTAAAAAATGATATTTGCATTATAATGCGTTCTTTACTTCTGTACATAAGATTATAACATTTTAAAATAATATTTTCATATGTAGAGTGTTATGGACATATTTGAAATCTAAGTTTATGGGTATATGGTATATCAGATATACCACAAACGAAATATATTACTACACGTACTATTTGGTATGTATAAATCGAATTTGGAATATTCTATTGGTACGTGTTTACACGCATTACTTGTAATCATAATTCTTTGATTCAACTTTTCCTTTGCATATTCAAACCAGAACCTCAGAAAATATTGGGCCCTCTCTACAAACAGCTAGTGTTGTGATGCCACTTGTCTCGTATCTTCGTGACTCTTCTTAATCAAGGAATATTCAGATATCTATCAAAGATTCCAGCTTTTACTTGTGAGGAGTTGTGATATTCTCGGTGTTTGCTCTTATAGTACTATATCTAGTAATAAATCTACGCGACCATAAATCATCGGTCGCATTCGCAGTTATCGGAGGGGCTTGTATTTAGAGGCAATTTATATACTCTGTTGCCAGGTTTGCAAATATCTCGCTTGACAGTAATTAGCGCCGGGTACTTAAAGAGCAAAGTTCCAAACAATTGAAGTACCAGCAATTCTGTCCATATCACAGCACATGTAAATTGTGTTGTGATAATTTAAGTTCGCACATACTGAGTTGACTCTACCAGCGGCGGTTGTTTAAACATCTCACCTTTTCAATCGCGTCACAAATAGAATCGTATTCACTCACATAATAATGTGTATTGAATATATTTCGCCTTTCTATTTAAATATTCAAATGTATTACATATAATGGCCAGATTGTTTCTATATCTAAAATATACATTGTATTCCTCTTTAGCACACTGCACGAAATATAATATATAAATTATATCAACACACAGAACAAAATTATCTATCAAATATTATATATACTCATCAACTCAATGAAAGACCAATTTCTTAATTAACTTTGCCACTTATAACTCAACACAAAGTATATTTGCGTAACTTTACGGTATATGGTATATCAGATATACCACAAACGAAATATATTACTACACGTACTATTTGGTATGTATAAATCGAATTTGGAATATTCTATTGGTACGTGTTTACACGCATTACTTGTAATCATAATTCTTTGATTCAACTTTTCCTTTGCATATTCAAACCAGAACCTCAGAAAATATTGGGCCCTCTCTACAAACAGCTAGTGTTGTGATGCCACTTGTCTCGTATCTTCGTGACTCTTCTTAATCAAGGAATATTCAGATATCTATCAAAGATTCCAGCTTTTACTTGTGAGGAGTTGTGATATTCTCGGTGTTTGCTCTTATAGTACTATATCTAGTAATAAATCTACGCGACCATAAATCATCGGTCGCATTCGCAGTTATCGGAGGGGCTTGTATTTAGAGGCAATTTATATACTCTGTTGCCAGGTTTGCAAATATCTCGCTTGACAGTAATTAGCGCCGGGTACTTAAAGAGCAAAGTTCCAAACAATTGAAGTACCAGCAATTCTGTCCATATCACAGCACATGTAAATTGTGTTGTGATAATTTAAGTTCGCACATACTGAGTTGACTCTACCAGCGGCGGTTGTTTAAACATCTCACCTTTTCAATCGCGTCACAAATAGAATCGTATTCACTCACATAATAATGTGTATTGAATATATTTCGCCTTTCTATTTAAATATTCAAATGTATTACATATAATGGCCAGATTGTTTCTATATCTAAAATATACATTGTATTCCTCTTTAGCACACTGCACGAAATATAATATATAAATTATATCAACACACAGAACAAAATTATCTATCAAATATTATATATACTCATCAACTCAATGAAAGACCAATTTCTTAGTGCTTTGCCACTTATAACTCAACACAAAGTATATTTGCGTAACTTTACGGTATATGGTATATCAGATATACCACAAACGAAATATATTACTACGTACTATTTGGTATGTATAAATCAATTTGGAATATTCTATTGGTACGTGTTTTACGCGTACTTGTAATCATAATTCTTTGATTCAACTTTTCCTTTGCATATTCAAACCAGAACCTCAGAAAATATTGGGCCCTCTCTGCAAACAGCTAGTGTTGTGATGCCACTTGTCTCGTATCTTCGTGACTCTTCTTAATCAAGGAATATTCAGATATCTATCAAAGATTCCAGCTTCGTGAGGAGTTGTGATATTCTCGGTGTTGCTCTAATAGTACTATATCTAGTAATAAATCTACGCGACCATAAATCATCGGTCGCATTCGCAGTTATCGGAGGGGCTTGTATTTAGAGGCAATTTATATACTCTGTTGCCAGGTTTGCAAATATCTCGCTTGACAGTAATTAGCGCCGGGTACTTAAAGAGCAAAGTTCCAAACAATTGAAGTACCAGCAATTCTGTCCATATCACAGCACATGTAAATTGTGTTGTGATAATTTAAGTTCGCACATACTGAGTTGACTCTACCAGCGGCGGTTGTTTAAACATCTCACCTTTTCAATCGCGTCACAAATAGAATCGTATTCACTCACATAATAATGTGTATTGAATATATTTCGCCTTTCTATTTAAATATTCAAATGTATTACATATAATGGCCAGATTGTTTCTATATCTAAAATATACATTGTATTCCTCTTTAGCACACTGCACGAAATATAATATATAAATTATATCAACACACAGAACAAAATTATCGATCAAATATTATATATACTCATCAACTCAATGAAAGACCAATTTCTTAATTAACTTTGCCACTTATAACTCAACACAAAGTATATTTGCGTAACTTTACGGTATATGGTATATCAGATATACCACAAACGAAATATATTACTACACGTACTATTTGGTATGTATAAATCGAATTTGGAATATTCTATTGGTACGTGTTTACACGCATTACTTGTAATCATAATTCTTTGATTCAACTTTTCCTTTGCATATTCAAACCAGAACCTCAGAAAATATTGGGCCCTCTCTACAAACAGCTAGTGTTGTGATGCCACTTGTCTCGTATCTTCGTGACTCTTCTTAATCAAGGAATATTCAGATATCTATCAAAGATTCCAGCTTTTACTTGTGAGGAGTTGTGATATTCTCGGTGTTTGCTCTAATAGTACTATATCTAGTAATAAATCTACGCGACCATAAATCATCGGTCGCATTCGCAGTTATCGGAGGGGCTTGTATTTAGAGGCAATTTATATACTCTGTTGCCAGGTTTGCAAATATCTCGCTTGACAGTAATTAGCGCCGGGTACTTAAAGAGCAAAGTTCCAAACAATTGAAGTACCAGCAATTCTGTCCATATCACAGCACATGTAAATTGTGTTGTGATAATTTAAGTTCGCACATACTGAGTTGACTCTACCAGCGGCGGTTGTTTAAACATCTCACCTTTTCAATCGCGTCACAAATAGAATCGTATTCACTCACATAATAATGTGTATTGAATATATTTCGCCTTTCTATTTAAATATTCAAATGTATTACATATAATGGCCAGATTGTTTCTATATCTAAAATATACATTGTATTCCTCTTTAGCACACTGCACGAAATATAATATATAAATTATATCAACACACAGAACAAAATTATCGATCAAATATTATATATACTCATCAACTCAATGAAAGACCAATTTCTTAATTAACTTTGCCACTTATAACTCAACACAAAGTATATTTGCGTAACTTTACGGTATATGGTATATCAGATATACCACAAACGAAATATATTACTACACGTACTATTTGGTATGTATAAATCGAATTTGGAATATTCTATTGGTACGTGTTTACACGCATTACTTGTAATCATAATTCTTTGATTCAACTTTTCCTTTGCATATTCAAACCAGAACCTCAGAAAATATTGGGCCCTCTCTACAAACAGCTAGTGTTGTGATGCCACTTGTCTCGTATCTTCGTGACTCTTCTTAATCAAGGAATATTCAGATATCTATCAAAGATTCCAGCTTTTACTTGTGAGGAGTTGTGATATTCTCGGTGTTTGCTCTAATAGTACTATATCTAGTAATAAATCTACGCGACCATAAATCATCGGTCGCATTCGCAGTTATCGGAGGGGCTTGTATTTAGAGGCAATTTATATACTCTGTTGCCAGGTTTGCAAATATCTCGCTTGACAGTAATTAGCGCCGGGTACTTAAAGAGCAAAGTTCCAAACAATTGAAGTACCAGCAATTCTGTCCATATCACAGCACATGTAAATTGTGTTGTGATAATTTAAGTTCGCACATACTGAGTTGACTCTACCAGCGGCGGTTGTTTTAACATCTCACCTTTTCAATCGCGTCACAAATAGAATCGTATTCACTCACATAATAATGTGTATTGAATATATTTCGCCTTCTGTTTAAATATTCAAATGTATTACATATATATGGCCAGGTGTTTCTATATCTAAAATATACATTGTATTCCTCTTTGCTTTTGCAAAATATAATATATAAATTATATCAACACACAGAACAAAATTATCTATCAAATATTATATATGTATCAACTCAATGAAAGACCAGATTTCTTAGTTGCTTTGCCATTATAACTCAGCACAAAGTATGTTGCGTAACTTTACGGTATATGGTATATCAGATATACCACAAACGAAATATATTACTACACGTACTATTTGGTATGTATAAATCGAATTTGGAATATTCTATTGGTACGTGTTTACACGCATTACTTGTAATCATAATTCTTTGATTCAACTTTTCCTTTGCATATTCAAACCAGAACCTCAAAATATTGGGCCCTCTACAAACAGCTAGTGTTGTGATGCCACTTGTCTCGTATCTTCGTGACTCTTCTTAATCAAGGAATATTCAGATATTCTATCAAAGATTCAGCTTTTACTTGTGAGGTTGTGTTGTTCTCTGGTGTTTGTCTTTTAGTACTTTATATCTAGTAATAAATCTGCGCGACCGTAAATCATCGGTCGCATTCGCGGTATCGGAGGGGCTTGTATTTGGAGGCAATTTATATACTCTGTTTGCCAGGTTTCAAATATCGCTTGACAGTAATTGGCGCCGGGTAGCAAGAGCAAAGTTCCAGACAATTTGGAAGTACCAGCAATTCTGTCATATCACAGCACATGTAAATTGTGTTGTGATAATTTAGTTCACTTTATGCTGGTTGACTCTACCAGCGGCGGTTGTTTAAACTTATCTCACCTTTTCAATCCTTGTCTAAATAGAATCGTATTCACTCATAATAATGTTATTGAATATATTTCGCCTTCTATTTAAATATTCAAATGTACATATAATGGCCAGATTGTTTCTATATCTAAAATATACATTGTATTCCTCTTTAGCACACTTGCACGAAATATAATAAATAAATTATAACAGCACATAGAACAAAATTATCTATCAAATATTATATATACTCATCAACTCAATGAAAGACCAATTTCTTAATTAACTTTGCCACTTATAACTCAACACAAAGTATATTTGCGTAACTTTACGGTATATGGTATATCAGATATACCACAAACGAAATATATTACTACACGTACTATTTGGTATGTATAAATCGAATTTGGAATATTCTATTGGTACGTGTTTACACGCATTACTTGTAATCATAATTCTTTGATTCAACTTTTCCTTTGCATATTCAAACCAGAACCTCAGAAAATATTGGGCCCTCTCTACAAACAGCTAGTGTTGTGATGCCACTTGTCTCGTATCTTCGTGACTCTTCTTAATCAAGGAATATTCAGATATCTATCAAAGATTCCAGCTTTTACTTGTGAGGAGTTGTGATATTCTCGGTGTTTGCTCTTATAGTACTATATCTAGTAATAAATCTACGCGACCATAAATCATCGGTCGCATTCGCAGTTATCGGAGGGGCTTGTATTTAGAGGCAATTTATATACTCTGTTGCCAGGTTTGCAAATATCTCGCTTGACAGTAATTAGCGCCGGGTACTTAAAGAGCAAAGTTCCAAACAATTGAAGTACCAGCAATTCTGTCCATATCACAGCACATGTAAATTGTGTTGTGATAATTTAAGTTCGCACATACTGAGTTGACTCTACCAGCGGCGGTTTTTTTAACATCTCACCTTTTCAATCGCGTCACAAATAGAATCGTATTCACTCACATAATAATGTGTATTGAATATATTTCGCCTTTCTATTTAAATATTCAAATGTATTACATATAATGGCCAGATTGTTTCTATATCTAAAATATACATTGTATTCCTCTTTAGCACACTGCACGAAATATAATATATAAATTATATCAACACACAGAACAAAATTATCTATCAAATATTATATATACTCATCAACTCAATGAAAGACCAATTTCTTAATTAACTTTGCCACTTATAACTCAACACAAAGTATATTTGCGTAACTTTACGGTATATGGTATATCAGATATACCACAAACGAAATATATTACTACACGTACTATTTGGTATGTATAAATCGAATTTGGAATATTCTATTGGTACGTGTTTACAGTGAATATAAGACGAAGAAGATAGGTTTTTCTTAAAAAGTTGTATTAAAAATTGATAAATAATAAAAATATACAATGTAGTACCTTTTACTGACATTTTCATTTTCTAAATACTAATAATTAATACAGATTTTAACAAGTACTAGTAATCGAGTTGGGGCTGAGATCAGAAGGCGTGTTGAAATATTTTGAATGAATTTGTTTTACCTTGGCCGCAAATAATAAAGTAAAATTTTATTTAATTATGCATCACACTCCAAAATTTACACTTCAAATAAGGTCACTAAATTTAATTATAACTGAAGCCACAACTATTTGGTGCACTAAGCAGCTTGGGATTCTTTGTAAAACTGTTTATTTCAATATAAATTAAATTAGTTGCTTTGAAAAAAATAGATTGTAAAAGACGCTTTAATATTTTCAACTATTTATCAACACACAGCTTTAATCCTTAAACGCCCGTCGGTCGTTTTCGGGCTTTGCGTTTTTCGATACCCTAATATTTCATAAAACTTCTTCTTATGGTCGGACCGGGACAACTGGATATTTTAAATATTGTTACCACCTCTTTAACAGAAAATGAGAAATATTCAACTTAATGATTGAAACAAATATAAGTTAAAACTATTATTGGATCACGCCGAATACATGCACTTCAGACATGCAGTATAATATAATTAGTCTTTAGTTTGTATTTTACGACAGTTTTATGAAAAATAATAAATTTTTGATTAAAAATCAAATACCATATGAAAACTTAATACAAAATGTAAAGAAATACGATGATTATTGCTACATTGTGACATAAAAATTACTTCGCCTTACTAGCAAGTAAAGTAAATTATATGATATTTTATTCTTTATGGAAGTTTGTTTGTAATGATAGTAAACTATAACAATAATCATCACTAGAACAAAAATATTATTTAGTATAAATTATTTAATTATTAAGTATAAATACAATAAATTGTATTATATATGTTATTCTGAATTAGTACGTATTAATTTATCCATATGACTTCTCCTCTTGTAATTACATGGTGAAAATTCGAGTAAAGAAAATGAAAATTACAAATACCAGGACAGTATCAATATGGTGTTACGGAAAATATAGTTATATATTATGTCAATCTAATAAGCAGTTTGTTTTTAATTATCTATTTCTAGAATCAAAATATCTATATAAATATATTTTGAATTTTTCTGAAATGTAAGTTAGTGATATAATAATTTTGATACAAGTTATCAACATATATTAATATTATTTTTTAATGCATGGATGTAATCAAGAAGTCAAAAAATCGTGTGTTCATATTTTCGTATCTGGGCTGACTGGATATGAAGTGAAATTAAAAAGTGAACTATATACAACCTCTATATACAACCGAGAGTATCAAGCTTGTTCAACTTTTTGTGAGGAAACCGATTTTCATTAAAATTTCATATATAATTATATTTTCACTAGTATTTTTTCCGTCAACTTTTTTCTTGAATATTCACACTACTCAAGATACAAGGTACATTTTTAGTTATCTCATTATATGTAAGTTTCTAAGCTCTAGTACTTGAAGTTATAACTATACAAGAGTTGAAGAAAGATATCTGCAGATTTAGCCACAGTCTCTTAACTGTAGATAATTTTCAACATATTTTTAACATCGAAGAATTCGTAGAATTTGTGAGGTGTTATTAAAAATTTAATTAAATATTACACGCTTCTTATTTAATTATTAATAACTATTATTAATAACTATTAATTAATCTTTACCTTTCAAACCTACTTGATTATAACACAAAAGTAGAGATAACTCCCCTAATACGCAATACCAAGAAGATTCAATATCATATCTATATTACTAAGTGAAGTCTATATAATATTACCAAAATTAAGGAAATAATATTTACTATTTATGTATCTATACACATATTTTCTGTATTTTTACTAATGTATGGCAAAAACAAAGGTTTAGGGTGGTAAAAACGTGAAATAGTCGTGTATTATAAATATCCTATTGTAGAAAGTTATTCTATGTATTACAATAGATTATGATAAACAAATTTTGACCACTCCTCAACTCCCAAAAAATGAAAACCAAGCAATTTGGATAAACAATTGAAGCGACTTGATATATAATTTAGGTCTATGTCGACTTGGATTTGAAGTCCCTTGGAATATCAATTTAAAAGTTTTCCGAATACTTAGGATTTATAGAAACTTGTGAGAGAAAACAAATTTAAAAGTACAAGAACGATGAGGAATTAGGTAAATTTTGAAATCAAAATACTTAGGATCGACTCACAATTATCCGTAACAATTTACAATCTAGGCTGGCATCACCCACACTGGATTTTGAGTCAAATATCATAATAAATTAAATAACTAACCTACCGGGTTACAAATTTTATAAGCAGACCGTCATATAAGCTCTAACAGAAGAACGCAAAAAGAAGCGTTTAGCTTTTGCGAATTGTATAAAGACTTTACTGAAGCTGACTGAGCTCAAGTAGTGTTCAGCGACGAGTCTATGTTCAGAAAAATGGCAAATTGAATCTATTATATTCTTAGGAGACCAGATGAGAGGTACGAGGAGGAATTTATTCATTAATGTAAGCAGGCTGGCTGGCAATCTGTAATGGTGCATGGAGCAATATTTGGTTCTAACAAGGCGACACTGTATTTTCAAGTCGACAAAAGATGTATCAAAGCTGTTGATTACATGGAGATTATGAAAAAACAACTAATTCCGAACCTTGTAAAGAAATTCAAACTTATATATTAATGTGATAATGCATCTCCACATGCAGCTAAAATAACTAAAGCAGAGTTTGCGACATTACGCAACATCAATAGAAGAAAAGTCAAAATTATAAAATGGCCTCCGTATTCGTTTTTTCCTTAATCCAATTGAAATGGATTGGGCTATAATGAAGCACCACATGAGGTACTACAAATAATAGACATTCGAAGAATTCATCACTCACGTCTAAGAGGCATGGGATTCGGTTTCAAGTTTAACAATCAAGAAGCTGACAGCCTCAATGCCAGGAAGAATTCAATAATGTTAGGCAGCCTGTGGTAGATGGTTTGGTAAATGATGAGTGACGCCTCTTTCTTCTTGTTAATATTAAGAATACCAAACCTTCGTTTTTGCCATACATTACATTGTAAATCATTGAGTACAATTAACCAAAGAGAACTAAGCAACATTATTACTAGTCCAAGCTATTATATTACAATTATCGAAGATTAATTCCACATCAAATTTATTGTTGAACTAAATTATTCATCTTTCTAGAAGTAAGATATCAAGCAGCTATTACAATATCCATCGGTTATATTGTCAAACATAGTGCAAGTGTAAATATCTTACATAATAAAACGAAGAAGTGGCTTTAAATCTAGAATGTTATTCCTTTCTAAATTAATAAGCGAATATATCACTTATTGTACTTTAACAAAATTATTTATTCCCTCTATCAAACTTGTATTAAATAGTTAATAAATTCTTTAATTTCTTTAACTAGTCGGGATTAGGTGGAAAACCAGCGCCTTATGATATAAACAGTCTAGATTTTGAGTTTAGACTTAGTTGAATAATAACTAGCAGCAAAATTTGAATTTTGTCTCGAGCTTAGTTTGAGGCCATGAATGTTATGTTCCTGTTGTAAATCAAAAATCAGTGAATATCTTCTTTCGTTGTAATTTGAAGTGGAATATAATAATTTTAGTGAATATATAATTTTTTGTACAATATTTGATACATATTTTAACAAATAATTTAAGACATACAAACATATAAGTATTTTTAGTTACATTTATATATAACATGCATATATATCGTTCGTTTGTGCCGTCTCGAGGAAGTGATATATATATATATAACATGCATAATAAAATAGCTAAAAATGATATTATCTTTATATGTCATATGTAATCAAATGAATATTAAATACTCGTATAAACCAAATACACTAATATAATATTATATGATTATTGGATTTTAAACCACGAATAGAGCATGTTGACTCAATTTCTTGTGCGATACATTGAACGGATAGAGCGATTTTTAAACATCTAAAATGATTCCTAGAAGAAATTTACGAACGGAAATGCCTTTTTAACATTTTTCAAAAGCAAACTAATCTGAGAAGATTTTGAAATAAGAAAAATTATGATATTTGTAGTTTATTTATTTGGCATCATATCTGAAAATAAGTCTGGATTGCCGCAGCATGATAACCAGTATTTAAGCTACTTTTGTGCATTTATTTACTTTGAAGAAATATTATAAATTGTAAATTTTGATCTTTTCTCCAAATATAGAGCGATAGAAGCAATACAAGTCAAATATTATAACCTTAATATCACTTGTACTAATATACTAACAAAATGTTCGCACATGTGACGGGAATCAAGATAAGGCCAAAATCAAGTTGGAAAAATGGTAAAGGAAACTTAAAAATTAAGTTATTTCGAAGGATATGTAATGCATTATTATATTTATATATTTATAAAATTTCATTCCTGAAAAAAGTTTAGAAATATTACAGTATTTTACCCTGTAAATAACAACTTAAAATTTTGTATAATATGTATTTATAATATATGTAAAATATATGTTCTATACTATTAAATAAATAATTATTTAGCAATTAGTATAAGTTATGTACTGCTTAAATATTCGCTGATAACAAATATTATTCTTTTTGTTAAAAACAAGGTATATTAAATTAAATTCATGTAAATAACAGTGTTGTAATTTCATAATAATCAAGTAATATATTTGTATATAATGACATAGTTACCTAGTCTAATATAGAATTGTCAATAAATGATGTTAATTATTTTGCAGTATTTGGTGTTAATAGCAACAAATAAATTATAACACAATCATAAGTAAAGGTAAGAATACTATTATCAGTCACATACGGTTCATTGATATGTAATTTATGTGATATATAAGTATTATCATCGTCATTAATTTTCGAAGCACGTGGTTATTGTTTATCTGTTCTGATGTAGTAATCTGTATAATCTATTCAAATATTGCATACAACAATATAATTTAGATTTACTGCTTAGAATATTGGTGGTTTAATATATTTAATACAGTAATAGATTAATTTTATTATTGTCAATACAACTGTTGTAGGTTATAGTTTTAACAATAATAATTAAGATTATAATATATTTAGTAAAGCAAATATAAATACCAGTTTGAATATAATAATAGAGTCAGTTTAAATTTGTTCAAACTTATAATATAATTATAATTTGTAATATTAGTAAAATATCAAATTAACTGAACAACCATCAATGATATGTTCAAATATTTGTAGAAATCCGCTATTATTACCTATATATGGATTATGTTTATCAGATTTAAATTTTAGTAAAAATAATGCAAATTTTACTAAAAGTTGTTAATATCCTTTTGTATTTCTTGATGAATTATGTTAATGTGATTTGGGTTATGTATTAAATAATACAGAGTGCGTATTGATTATACATTAAATTAATAATATAATTTAAATTGAGCAAGAAAATGTTAAATTAATTTATGATGCTTTGAATACCAATATTTCTTATCTTAATAACTAAATTCTTTTAGGAGATACCAATTTGAATAATAAACTAAAATATTTCATTTATTATATGAATATTTCTATGAACAAAACGGAATAATCATTGAATTAACTTAGATAAGATGCAGTGGCAAATAATTCTGCTTTAAACAATTAAATATTTAACATTGTGAGCAATATGAATCAATAATAGACAGACATAAATTAATTAACTGAGAAAAATAATTTTATCCGAACAGATTTAACATTTTTAAATAACTCTTTGCAAAATTAATTAAACACTTTGAATACAAACACCCAATCAATTAATTCTTAAATAACTTTAATAAATTCTAATTTAGCTTCTATGGGAACAAACATAAATACTCTTAATAATATAACATCTTCATTAAGAACGGATTTAATCACTTCGAATACAAACACACAAATAATCAATGACACACTAAATACAAATATCAACACAATGAATACAATGCTTTAAACATAAATTAGTACATAATAATCATAATTAGCATCTATCAATAACACTGTAAATTCTTTGAATGCAACAACAATTACAAGATTTAGTGATTTACATAATTATATCTAAAATACTGAAAGTTTATTAGCTTAATTGAGAGTTGATTTTGTAACAAACAATACTATACTAAATAATTAAATTTTAAATTTTATAGCAGCCACTTCATAAATGCAATCCCAAATAAGCACATTGAATTCTAAAGCTAATTCTATTGAATCAGATTTATTTAGTATGAACAGTTCATTATAAACAAAAATTAACAGTTTAACATCAGATCTTTTATCATAATAGTCATTATCATCATAAATTAACATACTAAATTAGAGTTTACAAAGTTAACTTGATTCGTAATTATCCTAAATATAGATTTAAATATAAAATATTAATTTTGTTAATACCACGTTGTAAAATTAAGTTAATAACTAGAATATTTAAATACAAACAAGTAATTTAGCTCTGAATTAACTTAGATAAGATGCAGTGGCAAATAATTCTGCTTTAAACAATTAAATATTTAACATTGTGAGCAATATGAATCAATAATAGACAGACATAAATTAATTAACTGAGAAAAATAATTTTATCCGAACAGATTTAACATTTTTAAATTACTCTTTGCAAAATTAATTGAACACTTTGAATACAAACACCCAATCAATTAATTCTTAAATAACTTTAATAAATTCTAATTTAGCTTCTATGGGAACAAACATAAATACTCTTAATAATATAACATCTTCATTAAGAACGGATTTAATCACTTCGAATACAAACACACAAATAATCAATGACACACTAAATACAAATATCAACACAATGAATACAATGCTTTAAACATAAATTAGTACATAATAATCATAATTAGCATCTATCAATAACACTGTAAATTCTTTGAATGCAACAACAATTACAAGATTTAGTGATTTACATAATTATATCTAAAATACTGAAAGTTTATTAGCTTAATTGAGAGTTGATTTTGTAACAAACAATACTATACTAAATAATTAAATTTTAAATTTTATAGCAGCCACTTCATAAATGCAATCCCAAATAAGCACATTGAATTCTAAAGCTAATTCTATTGAATCAGATTTATTTAGTATGAACAGTTCATTATAAACAAAAATTAACAGTTTAACATCAGATCTTTTATCATAATAGTCATTATCATCATAAATTAACATACTAAATTAGAGTTTACAAAGTTAACTTGATTCGTAATTATCCTAAATATAGATTTAAATATAAAATATTAATTTTGTTAATACCACGTTGTAAAATTAAGTTAATAACTAGAATATTTAAATACAAACAAGTAATTTAGCTCTGAATTAACTTAGATAAGATGCAGTGGCAAATAATTCTGCTTTAAACAATTAAATATTTAACATTGTGAGCAATATGAATCAATAATAGACAGACATAAATTAATTAACTGAGAAAAATAATTTTATCCGAACAGATTTAACATTTTTAAATTACTCTTTGCAAAATTAATTGAACACTTTGAATACAAACACCCAATCAATTAATTCTTAAATAACTTTAATAAATTCTAATTTAGCTTCTATGGGAACAAACATAAATACTCTTAATACTATAACATCTTCATTAAGAACGGATTTAACTGATAAAGTTAATTAACTTTAATCATTAATTGATAATGTAAATAATGTAAATATAATATAGAACGCGGATATATAATTACTAAAAAATACTATTTAGACCGCATATTCTTCAGCTTAAATATGTAAAATGATTTATAATTTCAATATTAATATTGGATATTGTTCAAAATAAAATTTATGTTGTTAATAAGGAGGGTAATAATATGAATGTATGATGTCTAAATATTCATTAAGCGGTCCAGGAGGTCCAGGTGGTGTGACTTTCTAATATAAAGTCTTTTCTAGTAGTGAATGTGGAACTTATACTGAATGATATGACACATTAAATTTATATTTGTAATAGATACTATGTAATAAGAAGAAAATATGCGTTTAATAAGTGATTTGATATTAATTTTTATATATAAATTGTGATGTTTTAGATTTTTATAAATTTCATTATTTCATGTTTTATTTTCAGATATATATATAATTTTATATATATATAAACTATGCAACCCCCTTCAGCAAGCGGTTGAACTGGTATATTTTTCAATACTCCCGTTGAAACTCTTGATATGGTAATTTTGGTTACATTTCTAACATTTGGTGCTTCAATATTGTGATTTTAGAATAATAGCCAAAATACTAATTCATCACGGAGGTTAAAGGGCTTATTTCCCTCGTCGCGTGCGGCAGAAATAAATGTGTCAAATGTGTCAAACATTTTAAGATAAAAAACTGTCGAATAGATCTGTTATGAAAGAAATTATGCGTTTAATAAGTGTGTTACTTTGTGCACTTTTCTTTTGTAACACATTGTATATGGTTTACAAAACCAAATTACAAATTTAGAAATAATAACCTAAATAATTAATAGAATTTGAAAATATAGTTATATATTTATCAGAATAATCAAATTATATTAGACATATCACTGAAGTAAAAATATAACTGAAAACTCTGAACTTCAAAATAATTCAATAAAATGAAGTACGCTACGTTTTTCCTGATTAAACCCACTTCATATACTATTATGGAGTGTTTTGAATTTTATGGGGATTGCTTACATGCAAAGAACGATGACTATGAGTGCACGTACTATGACGATGTTTAGTAGTATTGTTACATTTCTGTTCAAAACACCGCATGGTGGGTCTGGCTCATCCTCGCTGTAACAATTATTCTGCTTATTTCCCTCGTCGCGTGCGGCGTGTGTTGTTGCAAGAAACAGAAAAATGTGTACAAAAAGATTGCTGGGGTTAAAGGGCTTTCAGAAGAACATTCGCATGCAACTTCAGTTTCTTTAACTCAAAACTACATGCCGTATCCACAGCACCCAAACGTGTAGAACGTTCAACCAATATTTCCACAGACGTATTTTGCACAGTCCGTTTATCCACCAATGCTAACTGGTGTTTCTAATTACAGTGCTGGTGTTTAGTTTCAACATGTTCCGCACCCAATAGATCTGATACCGCTGACAATAAAGTGACCTTCTTACTAAATATGCTAACAACTATGAGCTTATTTATATTTGGCTACATTCTTTAATGGACATATCAGCTCAGGAGCAGCGCAACATAGTGCAATGAAATCACTGCATTACTGTAACCACAACAAATGCAAAGGCTCAATTTAATCATTTCATCCTGTTCAGAAATCATCACTTAATAAACATAGTACGAGTTTAAAGCACTATGTGTGACATCCTTCTGTGTCCAATATTTCGATATCACGTATTTTACATATTTGATTAAAACCAGAATTATATTAGCTGCATCACTACTTATGTAGTTAACCTAGCTAAAAAGCTTTCAGATCCGCAAATTGAATATATTTAGTATTCATAATGGCTGGTTTCGATTTACGGTTTGCAACTCTCATCAAATGTAACCTAATTGATTTCTATTCAACACTTTGGGCCCGCTAATAGATAGGTAATAATTCCATCCACTTACCATCTCTACGTGCGCTGAAAAATGTTACATGATATGTTCATTGGGCTAACCACGATTGATATTTGAGAATCCGTGGAATAGTGGGTCGAAACATGTTATCATGATATTTAAAATTCATTTTGACAGATTTAATATATAGCCGCCCAGTTCCATTTTCTTATTGCACAATATTGAGTTTCCATTGTCGCAGACAATAGCATACAATGAAGTATAGGACAATAGTGAATTATATTTCGTTGCTAAAGTGGAGCATGTAACAAGTATATACTTAAAATTAAATATCACGTTTTCAACTTCACACCACTCCATTGCAGAACAATAGCTAAGATATCGAATATATGTCTTTAAATTCCTAATTTAATTTCACTTTTCTATTGTGAAAGTAAATGGAAATTATTGTCTTGTTGTCAAGAGTAGGCTATAGTCTATTTTCTGGAGGGCTTTAATTTAAACACATTACAAACTTGGATTTTGCAGAAATGAATATTATTATGGATGAATATAATGGGAGCATAAAGATACTGCACGCTCTTTAATATGATGCATAAAATATATTCTTGCCGATGCACACAATTAAGATACAATTAAGGTGATCACACGAATTAATCGACTTCATTATGAACACTTTCATGCTCACCTACATATTATATGAGTTTTCCTGGTTTTTATACTTTGACAACCTTTTTATATTTCGTCTATTTGTCTTGTTTTTTCTTCATGCATACCACAGCATCAATTATTACGCACATAAATACAAGAATGCCAATTGAAATGTAAAACCACATCTACCAGCTAGCTTTTATATCATCTGTACAGCAATACGCTCTTAATAGTTTATCATAATCGCAATATTTCAAGTTGCATGCTGTATAGCATGATGATTCTGTTATGTAACACAACGTCATTGGAAGTGGAACAACAAACAGATGCTACTTTTATATAACTTGCATTTAATAGTTCCGGATGTATTGGCATTCTAGTATATTTTATAGATCGCCTGTGACAATGAAGCGTCCAATCGTGTTAAATCTCGCGGCATCAGCGTAAGAAAATAGCTAAGGCAAAATTATTTAATTTTTGCAAATGTGTCAAACATTTTAAGATAAAAAACTGTCGAATAGATCTGTTATGAAAGAAATTATGCGTTTAATAAGTGTGTTACTTTGTGCACTTTTCTTTTGTAACACATTGTATATGGTTTACAAAACCAAATTACAAATTTAGAAATAATAACCTAAATAATTAATAGAATTTGAAAATATAGTTATATATTTATCAGAATAATCAAATTATATTAGACATATCACTGAAGTAAAAATATAACTGAAAACTCTGAACTTCAAAATAATTCAATAAAATGAAGTACACTACGTTTTTCCTGATTAAACCCACTTCATATACTATTATGGAGTGTTTTGAATTTTATGGGGATTGCTTGCTGAATATTTACTGGTATAATAAATTATATTAAAAGTTGATTAAGTACAAAACATACTAATATTGGATAATCTTCAATCATAATAAGTGAAGTTATTAAAACAAAAGGATTCTCTATGGTGTGATTTGCTTCATATCAAATACATTAATTTTTGCTTACCGGCATTGAGTGAAAAGCCTATAAAGAGGATTAACATGTTTAACCTAATTAACCTGTTAGATATGTTAAATATACTTAACATAGTTATCATAAAATCAAATTATACATATAAATCATCTTAAATACAATTAACATATCTAATTAGTCAATATAGTTAACTTATCAGCAGAAGATATGATTAGCAAGCTCACTCTTGAGTGTTTTAATAATGTTCATGAGTTCCCAGAGACCAATAATAACATGACTCACTCACTATACATGCGCATTATACCGATACTTCGTCAGAAATACCGGACGACATTTAAACCGGTACCTGTCCGGTATTTAAAGATTTTTAAATGTTTATTATTTGGTGAATCTCAATAATTTGCTAAAATCAGCCTCTCGAAAATAACGTGATATTTTTTGACGTTCCCGTGTATATTAGTACATTTAATAAATAATATATATAATTCCGCTCCACACTTTCTTTTAATGTTAAAAGAAACCAACTGGGTTGTATAAGAATACTATAAATACGTCCCTGCATCTGTAAATATTGAAGCATACTATATTTGCAAGCGATGTAACAAGTATAAAGTATTTGAAAAGGATAAGCATCTTGGAAATATGGTTAAGCATTAGACCTCTGTTCATAGCTAATATCCTAATCCAAAAGAGGAATACAAACTATATAAGTAAAAATTCACGATTGATAAGTAAATGGATGATTCTGCTGCAGAATTTAACATGAGAATGTACACTTAATCCAAAGAACTTCTGAAAGATATGGCGTTACTTGATTTAGCGCTGTTTAAACTCGATGATCATATAATGCCTTCTGTTAGTCTAAGATGTTGGGAACAAGCGATCTAGATCCATATGGAAATACCCTAGCCTTGAGAGGAGCCAATGAAAACTATCTTAACAATTTGTGGAAATTCTAAAATCTAAAAGTTGCATTTAAAATTACTGGACTTAATATAAAGTGAATCAAGACTCCAAACTATTGGCCACGAGTATTTTCTGGTGGACCGCCCACTATTTAGGTGTTTATAGAGTCAATTGGTAATTTTATAGGCATTTTCCAGACACATTTATTTCGTGGAGTGAAATATAATATTTTATTAATATTTAATTATTAGAATTTATATAAATCGTTGAATAATATAGAAAGTTTATGAAATATCTCAATATTCGCATCATTTTGTTATGTGCACGAAATATAATAAATAAATTATAACAGCACATAGAACAAAATTATCTATCAAATATTATATATACTCATCAACTCAATGAAAGACCAATTTCTTAATTAACTTTGCCACTTATAACTCAACACAAAGTATATTTGCGTAACTTTACGGTATATGGTATATCAGATATACCACAAACGAAATATATTACTACACGTACTATTTGGTATGTATAAATCGAATTTGGAATATTCTATTGGTACGTGTTTACACGCATTACTTGTAATCATAATTCTTTGATTCAACTTTTCCTTTGCATATTCAAACCAGAACCTCAGAAAATATTGGGCCCTCTCTACAAACAGCTAGTGTTGTGATGCCACTTGTCTCGTATCTTCGTGACTCTTCTTAATCAAGGAATATTCAGATATCTATCAAAGATTCCAGCTTTTACTTGTGAGGAGTTGTGATATTCTCGGTGTTTG
The DNA here is from genome assembly GCA_963988835.1 of Hexamita inflata. NCBI lineage: Eukaryota > Fornicata > Diplomonadida > Hexamitidae > Hexamita > Hexamita inflata. The sequence continues at coordinate 175,861 of CAXDID010001009.1, forward strand.
CTCTTATAGTACTATATCTAGTAATAAATCTACGCGACCATAAATCATCGGTCGCATTCGCAGTTATCGGAGGGGCTTGTATTTAGAGGCAATTTATATACTCTGTTGCCAGGTTTGCAAATATCTCGCTTGACAGTAATTAGCGCCGGGTACTTAAAGAGCAAAGTTCCAAACAATTGAAGTACCAGCAATTCTGTCCATATCACAGCACATGTAAATTGTGTTGTGATAATTTAAGTTCGCACATACTGAGTTGACTCTACCAGCGGCGGTTGTTTAAACATCTCACCTTTTCAATCGCGTCACAAATAGAATCGTATTCACTCACATAATAATGTGTATTGAATATATTTCGCCTTTCTATTTAAATATTCAAATGTATTACATATAATGGCCAGATTGTTTCTATATCTAAAATATACATTGTATTCCTCTTTAGCACACTGCACGAAATATAATATATAAATTATATCAACACACAGAACAAAATTATCTATCAAATATTATATATACTCATCAACTCAATGAAAGACCAATTTCTTAATTAACTTTGCCACTTATAACTCAACACAAAGTATATTTGCGTAACTTTACGGTATATGGTATATCAGATATACCACAAACGAAATATATTACTACACGTACTATTTGGTATGTATAAATCGAATTTGGAATATTCTATTGGTACGTGTTTACACGCATTACTTGTAATCATAATTCTTTGATTCAACTTTTCCTTTGCATATTCAAACCAGAACCTCAGAAAATATTGGGCCCTCTCTACAAACAGCTAGTGTTGTGATGCCACTTGTCTCGTATCTTCGTGACTCTTCTTAATCAAGGAATATTCAGATATCTATCAAAGATTCCAGCTTTTACTTGTGAGGAGTTGTGATATTCTCGGTGTTTGCTCTTATAGTACTATATCTAGTAATAAATCTACGCGACCATAAATCATCGGTCGCATTCGCAGTTATCGGAGGGGCTTGTATTTAGAGGCAATTTATATACTCTGTTGCCAGGTTTGCAAATATCTCGCTTGACAGTAATTAGCGCCGGGTACTTAAAGAGCAAAGTTCCAAACAATTGAAGTACCAGCAATTCTGTCCATATCACAGCACATGTAAATTGTGTTGTGATAATTTAAGTTCGCACATACTGAGTTGACTCTACCAGCGGCGGTTGTTTAAACATCTCACCTTTTCAATCGCGTCACAAATAGAATCGTATTCACTCACATAATAATGTGTATTGAATATATTTCGCCTTTCTATTTAAATATTCAAATGTATTACATATAATGGCCAGATTGTTTCTATATCTAAAATATACATTGTATTCCTCTTTAGCACACTGCACGAAATATAATATATAAATTATATCAACACACAGAACAAAATTATCTATCAAATATTATATATACTCATCAACTCAACGGATAGAGCGATTTTTAAACATCTAAAAATGATTCCTAGAAGAAATTTACGAACGGAAATGCCTTTTTAACATTTTTCAAAAGCAAACTAATCTGAGAAGATTTTGAAATAAGAAAAATCAAGTTGGAAAAATGGTAAAGGAAACTTAAAAATTAAGTTATTTCGAAGGATATGTAATGCATTATTATATTTATATATTTATAAAATTTCATTCCTGAAAAAAGTTTAGAAATATTACAGTATTTTACCCTGTAAATAACAACTTAAAATTTTGTATAATATGTATTTATAATATATGTAAAATATATGTTCTATACTATTAAATAAATAATTATTTAGCAATTAGTATAAGTTATGTACTGCTTAAATATTCGCTGATAACAAATATTATTCTTTTTGTTAAAAACAAGGTATATTAAATTAAATTCGTGTAAATAACAGTGTTGTAATTTCATAATAATCAAGTAATATATTTGTATATAATGACATAGTTACCTAGTCTAATATAGAATTGTCAATAAATGATGTTAATTATTTTGCAGTATTTGGTGTTAATAGCAACAAATAAATTATAACACAATCATAAGTAAAGGTAAGAATACTATTATCAGTCACATACGGTTCATTGATATGTAATTTATGTGATATATAAGTATTATCATCGTCATTAATTTTCGAAGCACGTGGTTATTGTTTATCTGTTCTGATGTAGTAATCTGTATAATCTATTCAAATATTGCATACAACAATATAATTTAGATTTACTGCTTAGAATATTGGTGGTTTAATATATTTAATACAGTAATAGATTAATTTTATTATTGTCAATACAACTGTTGTAGGTTATAGTTTTAACAATAATAATTAAGATTATAATATATTTAGTAAAGCAAATATAAATACCAGTTTGAATATAATAATTGAGTCAGTTTAAATTTGTTCAAACTTATAATATAATTATAATTTGTAATATTAGTAAAATATCAAATTAACTGAACAACCATCAATGATATGTTCAAATATTTGTAGAAATCCGCTATTATTACCTATATATGGATTATGTTTATCAGATTTAAATTTTAGTAAAAATAATGCAAATTTTACTAAAAGTTGTTAATATCCTTTTGTATTTCTTGATGAATTATGTTAATGTGATTTGGGTTATGTATTAAATAATACAGAGTGCGTATTGATTATACATTAAATTAATAATATAATTTAAATTGAGCAAGAAAATGTTAAATTAATTTATGATGCTTTGAATACCAATATTTCTTATCTTAATAACTAAATTCTTTTAGGAGATACCAATTTGAATAATAAACTAAAATATTTCATTTATTATATGAATATTTCTATGAACAAAACGGAATAATCATTGAATTAACTTAGATAAGATGCAGTGGCAAATAATTCTGCTTTAAACAATTAAATATTTAACATTGTGAGCAATATGAATCAATAATAGACAGACATAAATTAATTAACTGAGAAAAATAATTTTATCCGAACAGATTTAACATTTTTAAATTACTCTTTGCAAAATTAATTGAACACTTTGAATACAAACACCCAATCAATTAATTCTTAAATAACTTTAATAAATTCTAATTTAGCTTCTATGGGAACAAACATAAATACTCTTAATAATATAACATCTTCATTAAGAACGGATTTAATCACTTCGAATACAAACACACAAATAATCAATGACACACTAAATACAAATATCAACACAATGAATACAATGCTTTAAACATAAATTAGTACATAATAATCATAATTAGCATCTATCAATAACACTGTAAATTCTTTGAATGCAACAACAATTACAAGATTTAGTGATTTACATAATTATATCTAAAATACTGAAAGTTTATTAGCTTAATTGAGAGTTGATTTTGTAACAAACAATACTATACTAAATAATTAAATTTTAAATTTTATAGCAGCCACTTCATAAATGCAATCCCAAATAAGCACATTGAATTCTAAAGCTAATTCTATTGAATCAGATTTATTTAGTATGAACAGTTCATTATAAACAAAAATTAACAGTTTAACATCAGATCTTTTATCATAATAGTCATTATCATCATAAATTAACATACTAAATTAGAGTTTACAAAGTTAACTTGATTCGTAATTATCCTAAATATAGATTTAAATATAAAATATTAATTTTGTTAATACCACGTTGTAAAATTAAGTTAATAACTAGAATATTTAAATACAAACAAGTAATTTAGCTCTGAATTAACTTAGATAAGATGCAGTGGCAAATAATTCTGCTTTAAACAATTAAATATTTAACATTGTGAGCAATATGAATCAATAATAGACAGACATAAATTAATTAACTGAGAAAAATAATTTTATCCGAACAGATTTAACATTTTTAAATTACTCTTTGCAAAATTAATTGAACACTTTGAATACAAACACCCAATCAATTAATTCTTAAATAACTTTAATAAATTCTAATTTAGCTTCTATGGGAACAAACATAAATACTCTTAATACTATAACATCTTCATTAAGAACGGATTTAACTGATAAAGTTAATTAACTTTAATCATTAATTGATAATGTAAATAATGTAAATATAATATAGAACGCGGATATATAATTACTAAAAAATACTATTTAGACCGCATATTCTTCAGCTTAAATATGTAAAATGATTTATAATTTCAATATTAATATTGGATATTGTTCAAAATAAAATTTATGTTGTTAATAAGGAGGGTAATAATATGAATGTATGATGTCTAAATATTCATTAAGCGGTCCAGGAGGTCCAGGTGGTGTGACTTTCTAATATAAAGTCTTTTCTAGTAGTGAATGTGGAACTTATACTGAATGATATGACACATTAAATTTATATTTGTAATAGATACTATGTAATAAGAAGAAAATATGCGTTTAATAAGTGATTTGATATTAATTTTTATATATAAATTGTGATGTTTTAGATTTTTATAAATTTCATTATTTCATGTTTTATTTTCAGATATATATATAATTTTATATATATATAAACTATGCAACCCCCTTCAGCAAGCGGTTGAACTGGTATATTTTTCAATACTCCCGTTGAAACTCTTGATATGGTAATTTTGGTTACATTTCTAACATTTGGTGCTTCAATATTGTGATTTTAGAATAATAGCCAAAATACTAATTCATCACGGAGGTTAAAGGGCTTATTTCCCTCGTCGCGTGCGGCAGAAATAAATGTGTCAAATGTGTCAAACATTTTAAGATAAAAAACTGTCGAATAGATCTGTTATGAAAGAAATTATGCGTTTAATAAGTGTGTTACTTTGTGCACTTTTCTTTTGTAACACATTGTATATGGTTTACAAAACCAAATTACAAATTTAGAAATAATAACCTAAATAATTAATAGAATTTGAAAATATAGTTATATATTTATCAGAATAATCAAATTATATTAGACATATCACTGAAGTAAAAATATAACTGAAAACTCTGAACTTCAAAATAATTCAATAAAATGAAGTACGCTACGTTTTTCCTGATTAAACCCACTTCATATACTATTATGGAGTGTTTTGAATTTTATGGGGATTGCTTACATGCAAAGAACGATGACTATGAGTGCACGTACTATGACGATGTTTAGTAGTATTGTTACATTTCTGTTCAAAACACCGCATGGTGGGTCTGGCTCATCCTCGCTGTAACAATTATTCTGCTTATTTCCCTCGTCGCGTGCGGCGTGTGTTGTTGCAAGAAACAGAAAAATGTGTACAAAAAGATTGCTGGGGTTAAAGGGCTTTCAGAAGAACATTCGCATGCAACTTCAGTTTCTTTAACTCAAAACTACATGCCGTATCCACAGCACCCAAACGTGTAGAACGTTCAACCAATATTTCCACAGACGTATTTTGCACAGTCCGTTTATCCACCAATGCTAACTGGTGTTTCTAATTACAGTGCTGGTGTTTAGTTTCAACATGTTCCGCACCCAATAGATCTGATACCGCTGACAATAAAGTGACCTTCTTACTAAATATGCTAACAACTATGAGCTTATTTATATTTGGCTACATTCTTTAATGGACATATCAGCTCAGGAGCAGCGCAACATAGTGCAATGAAATCACTGCATTACTGTAACCACAACAAATGCAAAGGCTCAATTTAATCATTTCATCCTGTTCAGAAATCATCACTTAATAAACATAGTACGAGTTTAAAGCACTATGTGTGACATCCTTCTGTGTCCAATATTTCGATATCACGTATTTTACATATTTGATTAAAACCAGAATTATATTAGCTGCATCACTACTTATGTAGTTAACCTAGCTAAAAAGCTTTCAGATCCGCAAATTGAATATATTTAGTATTCATAATGGCTGGTTTCGATTTACGGTTTGCAACTCTCATCAAATGTAACCTAATTGATTTCTATTCAACACTTTGGGCCCGCTAATAGATAGGTAATAATTCCATCCACTTACCATCTCTACGTGCGCTGAAAAATGTTACATGATATGTTCATTGGGCTAACCACGATTGATATTTGAGAATCCGTGGAATAGTGGGTCGAAACATGTTATCATGATATTTAAAATTCATTTTGACAGATTTAATATATAGCCGCCCAGTTCCATTTTCTTATTGCACAATATTGAGTTTCCATTGTCGCAGACAATAGCATACAATGAAGTATAGGACAATAGTGAATTATATTTCGTTGCTAAAGTGGAGCATGTAACAAGTATATACTTAAAATTAAATATCACGTTTTCAACTTCACACCACTCCATTGCAGAACAATAGCTAAGATATCGAATATATGTCTTTAAATTCCTAATTTAATTTCACTTTTCTATTGTGAAAGTAAATGGAAATTATTGTCTTGTTGTCAAGAGTAGGCTATAGTCTATTTTCTGGAGGGCTTTAATTTAAACACATTACAAACTTGGATTTTGCAGAAATGAATATTATTATGGATGAATATAATGGGAGCATAAAGATACTGCACGCTCTTTAATATGATGCATAAAATATATTCTTGCCGATGCACACAATTAAGATACAATTAAGGTGATCACACGAATTAATCGACTTCATTATGAACACTTTCATGCTCACCTACATATTATATGAGTTTTCCTGGTTTTTATACTTTGACAACCTTTTTATATTTCGTCTATTTGTCTTGTTTTTTCTTCATGCATACCACAGCATCAATTATTACGCACATAAATACAAGAATGCCAATTGAAATGTAAAACCACATCTACCAGCTAGCTTTTATATCATCTGTACAGCAATACGCTCTTAATAGTTTATCATAATCGCAATATTTCAAGTTGCATGCTGTATAGCATGATGATTCTGTTATGTAACACAACGTCATTGGAAGTGGAACAACAAACAGATGCTACTTTTATATAACTTGCATTTAATAGTTCCGGATGTATTGGCATTCTAGTATATTTTATAGATCGCCTGTGACAATGAAGCGTCCAATCGTGTTAAATCTCGCGGCATCAGCGTAAGAAAATAGCTAAGGCAAAATTATTTAATTTTTGCAAATGTGTCAAACATTTTAAGATAAAAAACTGTCGAATAGATCTGTTATGAAAGAAATTATGCGTTTAATAAGTGTGTTACTTTGTGCACTTTTCTTTTGTAACACATTGTATATGGTTTACAAAACCAAATTACAAATTTAGAAATAATAACCTAAATAATTAATAGAATTTGAAAATATAGTTATATATTTATCAGAATAATCAAATTATATTAGACATATCACTGAAGTAAAAATATAACTGAAAACTCTGAACTTCAAAATAATTCAATAAAATGAAGTACACTACGTTTTTCCTGATTAAACCCACTTCATATACTATTATGGAGTGTTTTGAATTTTATGGGGATTGCTTGCTGAATATTTACTGGTATAATAAATTATATTAATAGTTGATTAAGTACAAAACATACTAATATTGGATAATCTTCAATCATAATAAGTGAAGTTATTAAAACAAAAGGATTCTCTATGGTGTGATTTGCTTCATATCAAATACATTAATTTTTGCTTACCGGCATTGAGTGAAAAGCCTATAAAGAGGATTAACATGTTTAACCTAATTAACCTGTTAGATATGTTAAATATACTTAACATAGTTATCATAAAATCAAATTATACATATAAATCATCTTAAATACAATTAACATATCTAATTAGTCAATATAGTTAACTTATCAGCAGAAGATATGATTAGCAAGCTCACTCTTGAGTGTTTTAATAATGTTCATGAGTTCCCAGAGACCAATAATAACATGACTCACTCACTATACATGCGCATTATACCGATACTTCGTCAGAAATACCGGACGACATTTAAACCGGTACCTGTCCGGTATTTAAAGATTTTTAAATGTTTATTATTTGGTGAATCTCAATAATTTGCTAAAATCAGCCTCTCGAAAATAACGTGATATTTTTTGACGTTCCCGTGTATATTAGTACATTTAATAAATAATATATATAATTCCGCTCCACACTTTCTTTTAATGTTAAAAGAAACCAACTGGGTTGTATAAGAATACTATAAATACGTCCCTGCATCTGTAAATATTGAAGCATACTATATTTGCAAGCGATGTAACAAGTATAAAGTATTTGAAAAGGATAAGCATCTTGGAAATATGGTTAAGCATTAGACCTCTGTTCATAGCTAATATCCTAATCCAAAAGAGGAATACAAACTATATAAGTAAAAATTCACGATTGATAAGTAAATGGATGATTCTGCTGCAGAATTTAACATGAGAATGTACACTTAATCCAAAGAACTTCTGAAAGATATGGCGTTACTTGATTTAGCGCTGTTTAAACTCGATGATCCAGCAATTAGAGCTCTTTTGTCAAAACACTACGGCGAAGTACCTTGTAGAAATACAGGCATGAAATATATGCACAAATTAGCAGATGAGTTAGAAGCTAAGATGCTTTCAACTATAACAACAGAATAGAATGCTGCGCTAGTCATTGATGGGTTTAAATATGGAGATACACATATATGGGCTGTGCTCTATATAATTGCAGGACAACCACCTCGTTACATCAAAACATTAAGCAAACCTCTACCACCGAACTTTGGGAACTGAAATAGCTCTATTCGCGGTTGAAAGAATTGAAGCAAGACTTACTGGAGCAGATAATCTCTTAACAAAAGCTATTAAACTCAAGGATTTCTTGCAACCAGGTCAGTGAGTCACTCACTGACCAAAACAAATCTCTGCTCCAAAACAAATACGGTAAAGTCTCACAAGTAGACTAGGTGCCGAGTCTCACGAATAGTACTAGAGAAAATGAATAGTTTATTTGTCATTTCATGTGGTTTTCATAACATATATCTCACGAATAGAACAGAGTTGATGACGAATAGACCAAACATAATTACAAATAAATATCAGAATTTGAACTACCTGAACATTATATATAAAATTAATTTATTAGGGTTACCGGGCGGTCGTGAAATTACCGACCGGTAGAAAGTTACCGGCCGAGTACCATCTATTTTAATGAAAAATGCATTTTATTATTATTTTGTAAAAATAACAACAATACACATCAATTTTTAACTTTTACATACTACATAACCTCGAATTGAGACACCCACCCCCTTTCACTTACAGACACCCGAAGTGCTCAGATACAGACACCTTCGATTTTTTATAGTAAAGGTGTCTATAACTGAACTACAAAAGGGGTTGTAAGTGAATTGAACATAGTAAATCTCGTTTGTATTTACTAGATTTATAAGAGCTTTTGAGCTTTGTGTGACCATAAAAATATATTATATGTTACTTAATATTCTATATATTGGTATATAATAATATTGGTATATAATAAATAATTTTCATTAAAACTCCAAAATTAAAATATACAAATAAAATTATAGGTCTAGTTTTGTTAAATACAATAGGCGACATATTTAAACTAAATTTCAGCAATAATACTCTAATATATTAACTTAATATAAACATCTAAATTCAACTATCATATGATCCATAAAGGTTGGTATAAAGTTTGACCACATGTTATTGGGTGTGGTGTATTAAAATAATAGTTATAAAAATACATATGATGAAAATTTCTTCCTCAACAACCCTATTTCACTTCATAAATATCATCAAAAGTAGTATAAATTTTTGAAAGTAGTATAAATTGTGAAAAAAGTATACTATTTTATACGTTCGTATAATTCTTCAAAAGTAGTATAAAATAAATCCACAGTTTCCACTCGAAATATGAAAATAATCTTAGGTAATTCGTTTATGATTAATTAGTTGCTACTCTACCCTATACGAAGATCTAATCAAACTTAATTTATCAACTATCGCTAATTTTCTTGGATTAATTAGCAAGCAAAACGGAGTCCTAGTTCAATATCTAAAATTCGATGGCATTTTTCGGTCATACAGACTTAATGTTGGAATATAACTAAAAAGTACAATAATTTCACCAATATCCTTGATACAACATATTTGTAATAATAAACTCGAATTTAGGTTATCCTCGATTTTCAATAATCTAGTAGAATAAGGACACTCAATACATAACTTTTATAGAAATTCACTCCTAAATTCAAAATTTTTCTAAAATATATTACTGTATTATTAGTAATAATTTATTACTAATGCTGAATTACAAAAAAATTTTAGATATACACGAACACAAAATTTTAGATATACATACGTAGATTAATTAGGTCATTATTGAAGAACAAAATAGAAAGACAAGTTTAGTTTAAGTTTACTCTATTTAGAACTAAGATAGAAATTAACGCGAATTTTGTGAATTCAAGTTTTGTTTATAATAATTTTGTAACTTCTACATATACTTCTTACAATTATTTAAATTGATATTTTATATTTGAGAATTTGAAGAATTTTGTTGAATTTTTCATTGAAAATACAGCAATTGAGTTAAAATATAATACTTACATGCTAACGTGTAATATAATTCAATATTATATTATATACAATAAACAATTTTTTAATATCATCACTATCCGGTTAAATAGTCAACGTAATATTTATAAATAATTAAATTACACCTCTGAGCTCACGACAAAATTTGATGTGTGTGATTTGAACTTTTTCTAAAAGATTTTAACTATGTATTCATAAGTATGTATTCATGCATTTAAAGCTATTACGTCCATTTCCACCACTAAAAACCACCGAAACTGGCGCAATTTTCCTCACCTCAATAAATCAAAATTATTTTATATCTTTTCTCCTAGCCTAGCTAGAAGCATGCGAATTTACCTGGCATATTTTCTAATTGACTAATACAATGCGAAGGGCAGCTCTGCGTCTAGTTCTAAATATGATGATGTTGATTATAACACAAGCCAATCACCAACTTAGGTATCCCAATTAATGTGAAGTATGTATTAACAATATATAAAATACTATGTTCTATTCACGACAGTTATTAAATGAATTGATGTAAAAATCAAATCTTTTGAAATAGAAAGGTGAGACATATCATTGCATTGTTTTAATTATTACAATATTTATTATTACTATAAAATTAATAAATTTATTTCAATCGTGCAATATCTATTTTAGTGTAAAATAATGTAAAATTAGATGGATTTTTTCAATTTCGTATTTATTTAGTATATAAATGCCAATATATTTCCACTTTATAATTGAAATATTGTAAAATATTTATTTTATATTTTGTTTAAATTACATTTAGTTGGTACCTATTGTCAGTATGCCATTTTATAATAGATATTATATACATAGTATCATATATATATTATCTCAACTAATACATTTCTAAAAAACTTCTGTTATTTTGATAAACTGAATTTTTAATTACTATAGTAGGTGACTTTAGTTGCAGTATTTATTATTATACTTAAGTATAAAACAATACCATCATCTCTGAATTGATATAATTTGATGACTTCTCAGAAAATTAATACTGAAAATATAGAGTCCTTTATGTACAGAAGTAAAGAACGTATTAAAATGAAAATATCATTTTTTAATGTTTCTTGTGATTGAAATAATTGATTATTGAGTGGATGTTTTTTGAGATGTACCAAAAGAGTGAGCCGATATATAAAACATTAATTTATTAAAATACTTAATATCTATTTCAATATTAGTATTATTACTTGTATGAATAATAATGGTGCCATTAATTTTACTTGGTGAAAAACTACTGGTTTCATTACTGAAGTGGTAATGAAGTGGTTTAAATATTTCAATAAAATATAGCGTATTATATATATGTTATTTATATTCATTATTTTCAGTCATCTCTCACTTTTCTATTTTCTATCCTAAAACAAAGTTTAAAAGATTAGATAGAAAATAATTATCAGACACATTCAAAAAATTTACTGTAGAATCTAAATTATATCTGAAGATGCTTCCCTCAATTTTATCATATTATATGTATTCTATAATTAGTACCAAAATTTGGTGATAAATAGATTTTTCTAACTAAAAATTTAGCAGCAGACAGTATCAGAGGTGAGTTCCATATAAGTATTAACACAAATTACGAGCACAGCGCAATTTTTAATAAATAAATATTTACCAGTTTTTTCAGAACTCTATTTAATGCTGTTTTTGAAAATTATGATTTGGCAGCAACATGGATGATATGTCAGTATTTTATTAGATATATCTTATATGCACGAATGTGTTGTTTCCTACCTACTGCTACCCACATTATTTTTGAGTTTTCAGTACTATTTGTTAATTTTGTACTAAAAATGACCTGAAGTGAAACTAATTTTATTGAAATAATTTTGATATTATTAGGTTAGAAAAGGGCCAATTACTTCATACTGCAATTTAAATATGGGGTCATGCATGCCAATTTTCTGCTGTGACTCAAAAGTAAAAAATGCTTGTAAGAAAATCAGGAGAACTAGAATTCCAAAACAAAATGAACTCGAATTAAATAGTAACCAATAAAGAATAAAGTGCACTTATTCGCCTGCAAAGCATATCTCATTAACAAAAAATCGAAGGAATTAACAAATAAGTACAAATAAGTTTAAGTTGAAGAGTTGTGTGACACCTGGAAATAGTTAAGTATAATAATCGAGTATATCAAGTAAGCGGTTATAATTAAAATAATTACTCTAAGCTAATAGTAAGTGTGGGCCCTATCATAAAATTTTAATTTTCAATTTTAATTTTAATTTAATATTAAAATTAGCTTTAACGAAACCAATACACTGTAATGTTAAGTTATATGAAATCTAATTAAACACCTCTTATTAATCGAACTAGCTACTTGATATTATTACAAATTATTTATTAAAAATAATAGTTGATTTGATACGAACCATAGTAGTTTTTTAGAGTTTGTGTAGCTTTTGAACTCAATTATACTTCGTGCGAACTAGCATTGTTTTTAAGATCCATTTAATGTATTTTAATTCAACCTTATTTTTATAGACGGCAATTTGAGGTACTTTTAATATTATCCAATAATTAATTTACGATATGTCTTTAAAATAACTCAAATTATCGAATTTACGAAATATTAAGAAAGCGCCTATAGCTGTCTGCTGATTTTTTTAAAATTGAAGTCAATAATATAGTAAAATTGTGCATTAGGGCTAATTTACTCAGCCCAAGCTAAATAATTCAAAATGTTATTATTCTCCAGTAGTAACAATGTTTTATACTAGAGAAAGTTTAGGTTGGGTTCTAAAATTATTGATATTAACTTTCACGAACGTTATACATAGCTGTATTTTCTTATATTTTCTGGTACATTTTTAACTATTTAAAAGTTGTCATATCGTATATTTGCTTCATTTTCCTCCTCGATCGGAAGAGCAAAGATGATTCTAAATGAAAAATGGATTTGTTATTAGGAGTGGTCTTCTTCTGTACCCCAATATTTTTAGTCGCGAGTTATGTTTTATCATTAACGTGTATTATCACGCAGGTTACTCGTGTAATTCATCAAATAAAATGATTTGTCGTTAAGCAAATATGATATATTTAACGCATGTTTGGAGTGAAAATACAATCAAACAGATAACCGGTTTCTGTATAAATATGAGTAATAACATTTAGTTTCAATTATAATTTTGGAAAATATTTCAAATTCATTTTTAAGAAAAATAAATGTAACTGTGATTTAATTATATCATATCAATAACATCTATAATTTTTTAGGTTATGTCTTGGTGAAAAGCAGGTACTTTTGAGAAATTTAGTTTTGATAATGTTCGAAAGAGTGTATATTTAATATACAATAGTCCATGTAATATTTTATTGTTTTTAATATTGATAAATATAGAATATTCCAAATTCGATTTATACATACCAAATAGTACGTGTAGTAATATATTTCGTTTGGAAAGTGTGCTCTTATATGCATTAAATGCGATATATTAGTAACAAAATCAACACTCATATTAAGTGCACAAGGATAACTCATTGGAGGATTAGCTCTTGAGATAGAAGTTGCATTTCAATTAACAAAAACCAGTGTATAAGTAAGAATGAAAAGTCAACATGGTGCAGGATTAGTATAATAAATAGCTAAAACAATATAGTAATTTACTATTTCTGAAACAAATTTGTCAGTATCATCACTTTCTGAAAGCGAAACCAACGGATAAATTGTATCATCGTTAAATATAACATAAAATATCTAAATAAATAATTTAATAACATGTTCGTCATTAAAAGTGACAGGAGACTCTATTTATGAACTAAATTTAAGTTAAGGTTTGTAACATGACTGTAATATTTGTAGTGATAATGCAGTGATTGTTTACGGACTGTGTTTGATAGATTTACGATTTGGACAAATTGTGAACGAAACACTATAATGCGTATCTCCTTTTGAATTTAATGGAACTTCTTGTTCTTGTTACAGTTATGGGAGGTGGAATTGCTTTTTCTTGTTTACTATGTGAGTAATTATATATTAAAATATTTTGCCACTTCTAATGCGGATGACAAATTCCAATAAATAATCTCAAGTTGGAGATTATTCATGAACTACTCATTAACACAAGAGGGCCAAAAATATGATTTCGATCGTATTAGACCATAATCGACTATTCAAAGTCGGTATTTAATATTCCAAAAAGGAAAAATAGAAATTACCACATGCAATAAAAGGACGGCAATGACAAAAATAAACGCGGTAGAAGATGTTTAGGGAAGGTCAACTAATTCACTTAACAAACTTAGGCAGTTCTGAAGCGTTTGTATTCTCTTCATTTCTGGGTCCAACGGATGAATTCATAAAATATTGTACCAATCTGAACTAGTTATATCACTTGTTTAAGATGTCCCTGTGTAATTTCTACGTTTTAGTCAACAAAACTAATTTATGAAAGATTTTATCTCGAAAATATATGGTAGTTAAGCCTGATTGGAGAAAAGAATAAGAGGATCCAATGATTGGTATACGGACGCAATATGTAATTTATAACTAGTAGCGCAAGCACTGGACCTGCAGAGGACCTCGGTGTTCATCTTCAACTGGGTCAATCTGAACGATTTTAGGTATTTCTTAATCACGAAAAACAATGGAGGACTTTTTCTTTCAATCTCAACCGGGAGCTCAAGATGAAGTATTGGTACTTCGCTTAATTAGAATTATAATTCAGGTAGTTACAGTCGCTTTCATTCTCAATATTCAAATAATGAATGCATTTTTGTTTCTTGAAGAATGGAATCAAGTGGGTTAGTCGGGCCCAGCATTAAATAATATATTGATGCTACTCTAAAACAACAGTTATTTTACTTATGATCTTCCACTTCCATTTCATAATGAGAAATCAATTTTCTTGATTGTTAAATTATACAACGTTAGGTAAAGTTGAAACTTATTATTGAAGTATATACAGAGTTATATACGTTAATTATTGTAGCACAGCTATCCAAGGCTCAACCAGGCCTTGATGTGATTGAAGCACTTTACAAATCAATAGTAAATAGAGTTAATGAGTGTATTGATGAGGAGGGAGAACACACTCATTATTGAGCCGGGCAGTGATATAAGTAAGATTCAAATAATAAACTTCATTCTTCTTCCTAATTCAAAAAAGCATTTCGAGGGCCCACCACTGTAATCAGGTTACGAGATAAATATATCTACATGTATTAACACTGTATAATAACTTACTAATTTGTAAACTAATTTAAATTATAATGTAAACGACTTAAATAATTAAATTAATTCTTTATAATAGTCTGTTGCATAAGATTTAGCCGAATTGGAAAATAATACATCACTAATGTTTGACTAACTTATTTAAACATTCGATAAGAACATATTATCAAAATATAAGTGTACAAGAAACGAAATATCATGCTTTACTGAGTGAGTATGCGTCAAACACCAACTAAAGTTTGAAAACACTTGATACAAGACTATATAATAATATTTCAAGTGTAATAGTATATATAGAAAGTTCAATATTTCATAATATTTCATAATTGAATTCTTCAATATTATCAAGAATTAAATTGAGTGATGAACGATTAGTACAAAATATCTCAGTAGTTGAGTAATACGTTAGAACTACTCGGGATCAAACAGATTAGCGTATTAATGGAAATATTACAGACCTGCGAAATTTACTCTAAACATAACAAAACGCTTTAACCAATAACATAGTTTAAATTATTGCAACAAATTCGTCTACACTTGAATAACGTATTATAAACAATGCCTCATTACTTTAAAGTTAAATAATACAACTTTCTACAACTTTATAAAACGATATTTAAAGTGTGTAAAATTAAGCGTATGCCAATTTGACTAATAGTATTAATTCGGTTAATACGAATTTTTACTACAATATTTCAACACTCAAAAGCTAGATTGATTCTAAAATTCTATCTAGCGATTAGTTTGTTATTTCAAATCTATCAGAGTTGAAGCAGTTTGTAAATTCTACCCGTGATGCCACTGAACTAAGGATACTAGGTAATATATCGAATTTAAGAACATAAATATAGTCAGAAACAAATACTGGGTTATTTAATACAGAATAGCTAATCGTTCAAAATTCGACTATTTTAGAACAAAGAATTATAGGAAATGCCACATAACTTCAAAGCAATATAAATAACTAAGTTACACACTAGAAAGCTGATCTGGAAGCACTGAGATAACAAGCGTATTCAAATCTCACTTCAAATATAAATGTACTAAATACCAATATTAATAATAACATAGCTGCATTAAATTCAAATATTTTGTAGTAGTTACTTTCAAATTCTACGATTTTGTAGTAGAGAATACTTAATAATGTAACAACATTAACCAATAATTTTAATGATTAAACTTCAATAATTAACTAAGGTATTACATCAACTTAAAGTTAATAAACAATAATAAATTAAGATATTTCTAGTTTAAAATAAATAGTTTAATACTTTGGTGTCACTGTGTGCGCATTTAGTTCTAAGTTGTATAATAAAGGGGCTTGTTATTGAGTAACTATTTTTGAGTGAAAATTTATTTATGTCACGCATTACGTACCCTTCGAAATATTAAAGTAAAATAATTTCATATTTATTACCCACATATTTAACATTTTTTGATTTTTTGGTCTTTTTATTCTTTAATTTATAATAGCCGGAAATAGTTCCAATTAATTTTCTCTATAACTTTTTACAACTATATTTATTTGTGAAATAATGTTAATTTTAATTAAATGTGGTAATTTGAAGCATATTTTAAGGATTAAAATCTAGTTTATTAGCAAAGCTCGATCTGCGGTACTTCGAACTTTTGTCATTCCCATGATGAAATATATTTATTTTGGGTGATTTCAGAATTCTGACTAAATATTCTTTTCAGGTTATGTAAATATTATGAAAATATCTTAAATATATTATTAAGCAAACAATAGTACGTAACACTATGTACGTAACACTATGTGTTTGGAGTGTATTCATAAAAATTATTTAAATTTTAGAATTATTATAAATATTAATAATAGTTAACTAACATTATATCTATATTAAAAATGTTTCAGGTAACATAATTCTAATTATCTAGGAATAAAAATTGATTTATTTAGCTTTTCTTCCTCTTAATTGAGAATATGTAAAAGATATTTATTAAATCAATTCCATTACGTGAAGTGGGATGGATACAAGTGCTAAATAGTTATAGCTTTCTATAATGATTACGTACTACTACAGTAATAAAATTTAATTATAAATAGTAATTCACTCCTTAGTGTAATCAATTATTATGAACATTACAATTTATCATCCTTTCAAATCACTAAAATTAAAAATGTTTATTAATTTTTGTAACAATCATCTATTATTAACTCTGCAGTTTTGAAATAAACTCTCTTAATTCCTTGGTTGTTACAGTTTCGTGAACATAGTTAAAATCTAAATTTCAAACAATGACAACACGAGTAATCACAATAATTTGGGAATAAATTGAATTCGATGATTCTGTAAAAAAATAATACACGATGTTTGTGTAAAATAATTTTTACTTTTTAAGTTTCCAAAAATATTTCTTTTAGAAGATAAAGCTGATACTAAAAGTTAACAACTTGTCACTTACTGTGAGTTCAGAAAAAAGTTGCTCAACCAGACTCATGATTAGAAGTCTTTCCACTTAAACTTTTAATAGCATCAATTCAATTTATAATTTGGCAACTTTTCTGCGCAGAATTTGTAAGTTAGTTCCAGATATTTACCGATCATTAAAGATCAACCTAATTGGTGTCACATTCTTTTGACTCAAAGGTTATTCCACGTTTTTGAATAATAAATATCGCTTTAAAATTCATATATACATTGCTGTCATGACCCTGGTGACTCAATTATTCGTGCACAAAAATCTCACTAATAAAGTTTCAGTTTGTGAAGTGCATTTTCATCGTTAGAAATTGGAGTGGATTTTGCGTCAACATCTCATTAAATGTAATATATTATATATTTATAACAAAAACTCATGAACATGCTCAGGGCGCGAGCAAGTTCTTGTGGTCGAACAATAAATAGTATTCAATATTCCCTTAGTTTATCATAGTTAATTTTATTTTCTTATATCTGTTATTTTAGCAAGGCTACATTATGTATCTTCTTCAAGAACTCTTCGTCTGTGTTTAGCACCCACAGATTTTCTGGACTTCTCCATAATAATTGATATTTCAATATTGTTAAGAAGTAAATAAAAAGTTGAATGAGCTTTAGGTTATAAATGAAAATGTACTCCCCTATTTTTGACTATAGCTGTTAACTTCTTTACGAGAAAATGCAGTCAATAAAAATTTGATTTATGGAAGTTGGTGTGGAACCATTACCAAACTCTCGCAAATATATTAAAAATGACATAGTAAAAATCGATTTAAAAAGAATTCAAAGGACCAAAGGTTGAGCTAGAATATTATTGGGTTAACAATAATTAAGGAAGTAAAGTTGCATATGTATACTTTACACATCATGCCAACTTTTCCGATGATATCGAATTAATTGTTGAAGTAATTAGAGAGAAGTACAAAACAGCTGGAATTTATATTATGTTCGCTTGCTTGTTGGTGATAAAGCACAAAGATTAAAATATGTTACTCCATTTGTTGAACACTACCTGAAACTGAAGAAGTAAAAACATTTATGTAATGTTATTGAGATAATTATCAGCTATACAGGACTAATTCCTATATGTGACCCGTGGCACATCGCCAAAAGAATTCGTTCTTTATTACTGAAAGATTATGAAATTGATTAGACTCAGATTATAGAGTCTAATAATAAGCTAATTTTAAACACAAAATTAACACGTTTTTAATTTCTAGCGAGTCCTACAGATAGTAAAGCGGGGTACAGTTTTATAGCAAGTATTTATACTTTAAGTATTTGTACTTTTTGGAATAAATTTAATAACTTCAGACATAGTACTCTAACTATGAAATATTCGTTTTAATATTATTATTTCAAACTCAATATAATAATAAAATACTCAAAACTCACATTTCCTCTTCTTTCTTCCGTTTTTCCTCCTCCCTTGAAACAATTTTCTTCCTCAGTCGTTTCGCTTTCCTTTGCTAACTTTCCGTTTTCTGTTTACTCTCAACTTTAGTCTTAATATTTTTCTTCAATATTTTTCGTATTACCATTTCAATTTTCTCTCAAATCTATTTTACTCAACCCACAATATTTCATATTTATAAAGTAGACTTACTTAAATAAATATATCTCTTCAATATTTTATTTGATTTGAATCCCAATATTTCACATTTATAAAGTTGATAATTAATATAATGACTCATTTAACTATAACCTTATCATCAGCACTAAGGCTCAATTTAATTATTCCATCTTCATCTCATAAATCATAAATAAATAAAGTTGATAATTATATGATAATATGAGTTAATTTAAAATAGTTTTAAAATCAAATTTAAACTTTTTCCCTCCACAAATACTCAAAACTCACATTTCCTCTTCTTTCTTCCTTTTTTCTTCTTCTTCTCTCAAAACAATTTTCCTCCTCAGTCTTTTCGCCTTCCTCTGCAAACTGTCCGTTTTCTGTTCGCACATTTAAAAAATCCCTTCCATTTTCTCAACTTTCTGCAGAAACGTTCGGAGCTCGTTCTGGTTCCGGGCCAATTTAACGTTCAAAAGGGTCTCTTAAGATTAATTATTGAAGGCGAAATCGTCACTGTCAGAGAAGAAGTTCAAATCCGCCTTGAAATCGTCGTTGAAATCAATCGACTTCACTTTCAACTTGTGCGGCTTCTCAAAGGAATGCACTGCCTTCTTGCTATCCGGGAATTGTATTTAGCTAGTGTTCTCCAAATTCTGCAAATGGGCCTTCGGAGACCTGTAAAACTCAGTGAAAATCTAAGACTAACGCAACGTACCCAAATCCAAAGAATGAGACTGCCGAAAAGACTTGAGCGTAGGACGCCTCGGAGGAGAAACAGGCTGCTCAGAGATAAACGAAAACATCGGAGACTGAGAATTGTTAAAACTGCTCATTGAAGCGGAGAATATGTTTTACCTATTTAAAGATATAATAAGTGCGCACGTTCTTTTATTTCACGCTTCATATGTCACAAAGCGATACAGCTTTTTATCTAAAGCCGAATCCGGCAATGTTTGATGCGCAGTTGGACCAATTATCAAAGTTGGTGTCGGCTAGAATGACGTATTGTCGTAAGTTGCAGATAGACAAGATTTTTGTCTCTGACATTGTGGATTAGGTGTAGGACATAGTGAATGAGCACAAGGGCAATGATTTGCATGTGTTGGTGAATCCGATTGAAAATCAGTTGTCGTATTGGATATGTCGTTTTGCGATGACGTCAATAGATGACGCCGAGTGGTTGTGTCGTGCGGAGACTTTGATTTATTTGCTGAATACGAAGCATCAGAATCTCAAAGTGAACAATCTCGAGCGCCTCACCTCCTCCAACGTGTCCTCTTATTTTCCACCCCATTTATTCCACCTCCTTCCCGACTACAGCGCTGAGAAGTATTTCGTGTGCAAGGACTTCGAGGTTTTGGCTCCTCTGCTACCCTTCCACCTCTATTAAGTTCTGAACCGCGTGTTCATAATTAAATAGAGCCCCATGTTCGAGACGCACTACAAAACGGCCCTCTTCATAAACCAGTTCAAAAACCAAACTGAAACGTGCCAGAAAATATACAACGACTCGGGTTTGGACCCGGACTTCAAGCAACTACTGTTAAAAACTACCATGCTCAAATTCGGAGCCGTTCAAATGCAATCCATGAAGGAACAAGTTAAAAATGGACTCACGTTAGACGGACTCGAAAGTTTAATTAAAAGAGGAGCACTGCCACTATGCGCTGTGAGATTGATAAGGCACATGCAAAAATTCAACAAACTGAAATACTAAGAAAGATTGCAACTCACCACTTATTTGTACGACGCAGGAATGAAAGTAGAAGACACCATAAGCCTGTTCAAAAGAAACTTCTGCGCAAACGGGAAAATGACCGAAGACAAATTCAAAAAAGAATACGAATACAACATTCAACACGTATACGGAAACGTAGGCGCGAAAAAAGGAGCACACTGCCAATCATGCTCAATCATAATGGAAAGCGTGCCGTCCACCGGATTCGCATTCGGATGCCCATTCAGATCAATGACCACAAACGAAATCGAAGAAATGATCACAACCAACATCCCGTACAACGACTACCCAAAACTACTCGCAAACGTTAGAAAACCACTCGATCTAAAATACTACGAAGCAGCCTGCCACCACCTGTTCCAAGAAATATTCGATGTTGGTACAGGCGGAAGCAATCCAGCCAAATATTCACAGGCAGCTATGTCTAAGATTAAAGGAGCTGAGTGAACATTTCTCTACAATTTTTACCTATTTTGCGCATATTTTAGTTTTATTGTCTTTTCTAATTTTTACTACATAATTGAACTGCTATTTTATTTCATAAAAACAGCAAATTTTTATTGTCCGCTCCCTCCATTGAAAATATGAATGACCTCAACTCACAAAATCTGCTGTTATAAGATCAGCTTTTGATTTTGACATAAAATTATTAGGCATCTGAAAAATCTTTGAGAAGAGAAAACGAGTTGCTGCGTTAATAATTATAGCGGTTGTAATCAGAAAAAGGACAAGCTGGTTCAATGGAGTGTCCAAAGTGCAAACTACTGCAAAAATAAGTTCAAGACCTTTAAAAATAATAGCAATCCTACCAAACTCAGCGAATTGATGAAGATCTAGGTATGAATCAAACAAAAACTGTAAGAACTGTTCAACATGATTAATTACAAACTACTTAACCTACTATAACTGCTAAATAATCACTTTATGGTAACTAAACTCAACAATAAATGTTTAAAAACTAATTGAACAACACATAATCTCAATAACAATAAATTAATTTATTAGAACCTGAAGTTGTTGAAAATACATAGAATTTTGATCTTAAAACATCTGCTTTGCTAAGATAAACCTAGAAACCTGAAACAAAAACATAATAGTAAGTTCAAAACTTCTAGTCAGTTAGAAAACTAACGAAAAAGTTCAGAGGAGCTGAAGATCTTGTAAGTAAAACAAAGATGTTAAATCTTGAGTGATGAAATATATTCAATTGATTAGTTCAATCATTTATTACGCCTATATACATGTAATTTGTATATTTTGCTATTTAATAAACAAAATACCCATTTAAACCTAAATTATTATTATTTGTTTCCACTCCCTATCATGTTTATATCCATTATTCTATTAGCTGAACCTATTGTTTCGATTGTAATTCCAATTTACAACGGTCAAAATCACATTCAGAAATGCTTTGAGAATATTTAGCTTCAAACCAGTTCCGAATTCGAGGTCATTGTTGTAAACGACGGCTCAACGGACAAAACGGCAAAAATTCTAAGTAAAATTAAAATGAAAAATATGAGAATAATAACCCACGAATTCAATAAGGGACTTCTACAGGCGAGAAACTCAGGAATATCAGCCGCACAGGGAAAATACATCCTCAACCTGGACGTTGACGACATATTGTCCAAATAAGCGGTTGAAAAACTCAAACCGGCGATAAACACAGACGTTGACATAATTCACTTCAAAGAACAACTACTAGAAGGAAACCAATACGGAAAATTCGACTCACAAGAATTCAACTGGGCAAACCCAAAAATAATCGGAGCCATCCTCAGAAAATAACCAGATATAGCTAACATCATACTCCAATCCGGATCAGCATTCTCTGCACACGGAAAACTAATCAAAACCGCGCTGTATAAAGCAGTAATGATGTCTCTGCACGAGATATGCCAACAAAATATCATATACTCCGAAGATTTCCTACAAATGACATTATTATTCAACGCAGCCAAATCATACGTCGGAGTAAATCACACACTATACATTTACGTATAAAGCGGCGATGGAGCCATTCGCACAGCATAAAGCGATAAAATAAAAGCCGCAAAAAGAGCATTAGACTTGAAAGCAGTAAGTAAAGTACTAATATAAAGAATCCAGAACAAAGAGCTAATTCAGAAAAACATTGGAAGCCTCATGATGGAAAATTTGAAAAATAACTGTGAACTGGCTCATATAGCAGATGTTTTAAACGATGAGTGGAAGAACTAAGTTCTTATATTCAGTGGTTGCTCCATTCAAGGATGAATAATATTAAGAATGATTGAATGGATGTAATAACGAACACAATTACAACAATGAACTGATTACAAAACAATAAAATAATAATTATTTTAAACATCAATAATCTTAGGATTACAATTGTTTACAATCAATCAGGTTAACATGCATTACCCCTGAAATATAATTTTACTAGGAAATATTTCATGTCACCCACTCCACAATCAATATTAATGGTTCTTGATATTAATTTATTTAGAAAAAGCAAGGGTGGAAACCCAGACATCGTTCGTGAATCACAACGTCGCCGTCATGCTCCCGTTGAGCATGTTGACGAAGTCATCGCTCTCGACGAAAAGTGGGTTGCCGTCAACTATCAGGTTGCTCAATTGAACAAGCAAGTCAACGCTTTATCCAAGCAATTCGGTATTGCCAAGGGTAAGGGTGAATCTACTGAGCAATTAGCCGAGTAAATCAAGGCCGTCAAAGCTGAGTTGGTTGTTCTCCAAGAACAAGAGCAACTTGCCATTGCCGCTCGTGACGCTAAGTTGTTTGTCATAGGTAACTTGATCCCAGACGAGGTTCCAGTATCCAAGGATGAAGACAACAACGCCATCCGTGCTGACTATGACGAGAACAAGAAGGTCACTGACAAGAAGCTTTTGAATCACATCGCTCTCTTCTCCAAGATCGCTGGTACTGATACCGAGCGTGGTGTGAAGGTCGCTGGTGGCCGTGGCTATTTCTTGACCGGTCCAGGTGCTTTGCTGAACCAAGCTTTGATCGCTTATGCTCAGCAGTTCCTTTCCAAGCGAGGCTTCGTGGTCATGCAGACTCCATTCTTCATGGAGAAGGACGTCATGGCTAAGTGCGCTCAGCTCGCCGATTTCGACGAGCAATTGTACAAGGTTTCTGGTGAAGGTGGTGACAAGTACTTAATCGCCACTTCCGAGCAGACCCTCTGCTCCTATTTCGCTGGTGAGCAAATCGACTTCAAGGCCTTCAACTAAAAATATGCCAACTACAGAAAAGTCCTTAACGCCCAATATCCAACCCTTCCAAAGGACACCTCCGACTACCTCAAGAACTACGAGCCACTCACCGCCGAGGAGCTCGAAGCCGGTGTCATCCTCTTCGCCGGCTACTCCTCCTGCTTCCGTAAGGAGGTCGGTAAGCACGGCCAGGACACCCTCGGTATCTTCCGTATCCACCAGTTCGAGAAAGTAGAGCAATTAGTCATCTGCAAGCCAGAGCTCAGCTTCAGATTGCACATGATGATGATCAACTTATCCCGCGAGTTCTACGAATCTCTCAAGCTCCCATACAGAGTAGTTGATATCGTCTCCGGCGCTCTCAACGACGCCGCTGCCCGTAAGTTCGACCTCGAGGCCTGGTTCCCCGCCTCACAGTGCTACAGAGAGCTCGTCTCCTGCTCCAACTGCCTCGACTACCAGTCCAGAAACCTGGACATTAAGTTCCAGGCCCAGAAGTCGAGGGAGTTCGTCCACATGCTGAACTCTACCCTGACCGCCACCGAGAGAACTCTCTGCTGCATCGCCGAGAACTGGGCGGTCGAAGACGGAATCGTCGTCCCAGAGGTCCTCAGACCGTTCATGATGAACATCGAAAAGATCCCATTCACCGACTGAGACTGTTGTTTTGTATTTTTAATGTTGAAGCTTCATATAATTTCGATGAGTCAGCGCTATTACTTTTACGATTTTAAGTCATTTAGTTTAAAGGCCGTAGTCGTATTCGGCAATGTATATATAATGCACTGACGCTGTTTTCCTGTATCTTTTCGGTAATAACCAAGCTGCTAGAATGATTATCATAAAGATCGTCAGCTGGCCGCGTTTCTCACTGTTCAGAGTATAATTGAATGTGTTGACACACTATCTCTATGTCACGCGTGCACTTTATTCCACTTCAACCAATGAAAGGACAAAAGCGACAAGAAGATACTAGGCCGCAGTGAACGCCAGCGGAGCCCTTCGTTCGAGCCAAGACTTTCCCAACACGGGGGTTAAATAATTCTATATAAAGCCACAGCATTCATTTGCTCGCATTCTCTTCAAGATGAAACAGCATTGTGCCATTTGGACAGCACAAGCTCGAAAACAGCTCCACGCACTTTTAAATCCACGTTCTTCGCTATTCATATCGCCATGGAGGTAGCTTATAACGACTATTTCTACACGTGGCAGCTTGCATATCTGCGATGTTGAAAGTCACCTTCTGAACCGCTTGTATTACAGCTCAACTTCAAAAATGAATGCAGGACGCGTTAAATATTTAAGTACACTATAAGTAGAAGTCTGAACTTCAACTGAAATGCCATAACGAATGCAGCTAACCAGAATCGGGTCTGGATAGGCACGCCGCCGTAAGCTCGACCTCGAGGCCTGGTTCCCCGCCTCCCAGTGCTACAGAGAGCTCGTCTCCTGCTCCAACTGCCTCGACTACCAGTCCAGAAACCTGGACATTAAGTTCCAGGCCCAGAAGTCGAGGGAGTTCGTCCACATGCTGAACTCTACCCTGACCGCCACCGAGAGAACTCTCTGCTGCATCGCCGAGAACTGGGCGGTCGAAGACGGAATCGTCGTCCCAGAGGTCCTCAGACCGTTCATGATGAACATCGAAAAGATCCCATTCACCGACTGAGACTGTTGTTTTGTATTTTTAATGTTGAAGCTTCATATAATTTCGATGAGTCAGCGCTATTACTTTTACGATTTTAAGTCATTTAGTTTAGAGGCCGTAGTCGTATTCGGCGATGTATATATAATGCACTGACGCTGTTTTCCTGTATCTTTTCGGTAATAACCAAGCTGCTAGAATGATTATCATAAAGATCGTCAGCTGGCCGCGTTTCTCACTGTTCAGAGTATAATTGAATGTGTTGACACACTATCTCTATGTCACGCGTGCACTTTATTCCACTTCAACCAATGAAAGGACAAAAGCGACAAGAAGATACTAGGCCGCAGTGAACGCCAGCGGAGCCCTTCGTTCGAGCCAAGACTTTCCCAACACGGGGGTTAAATAATTCTATATAAAGCCACAGCATTCATTTGCTCGCATTCTCTTCAAGATGAAACAGCATTGTGCCATTTTGACAGCACAAGCTCGAAAACAGCTCCACGCACTTTTAAATCCACGTTCTTCGCTATTCACATCGCCATGGAGGTAGCTTATAACGACTATTTCTACACGTGGCAGCTTGCATATCTGCGATGTTGAAAGTCACCTTCTGAACCGCTTGTATTACAGCTCAACTTCAAAAATGAATGCAGGACGCGTTAAATATTTAAGTACACTATAAGTAGAAGTCTGAGCTTCAACTTAAATGCAATATCGAATGCAGCTAACCAGAATCCGGTCTGGATAGGCACACCGCCGTAAGCTCGACCTCGAGGCCTGGTTCCCCGCCTCCCAGTGCTACAGAGAGCTCGTCTCCTGCTCCAACTGCCTCGACTACCAGTCCAGAAACCTGGACATTAAGTTCCAGGCCCAGAAGTCGAGGGAGTTCGTCCACATGCTGAACTCTACCCTGACCGCCACCGAGAGAACTCTCTGCTGCATCGCCGAGAACTGGGCGGTCGAAGACGGAATCGTCGTCCCAGAGGTCCTCAGACCGTTCATGATGAACATCGAAAAGATCCCATTCACCGACTGAGACTGTTGTTTTGTATTTTTAATGTTGAAGCTTCATATAATTTCGATGAGTCAGCGCTATTGCTTTTACGATTTTAAGTCATTTAGTTTAAAGGCCGTAGTCGTATTCGGCAATGTATATATAATGCACTAACGCTGTTCCGCAGCTTTTCGACAATAGCCAAGCTGCTAGAATTATTATCGTGAAGATCGTCAGCTGGCCTCGTTTATGTTCAGAGTATAATCTCACATGTTTCGCGTGCTATCTTTACGTTACGCGTGCACTTTATTCCACTTCACGCAAAGGACAAATGCGACAAGAAGATACAGTTGTAGTGACTGCCAGGAGCCCTTCGTCTGGAGCTAGACTTTCCCAACACGGGGGTTAAATAATTCTATATAAAGCCACAGCATTCATTTGCTCGCATTCTCTTCAAGATGAAACAGCATTGTGCCATTTTGACAGCACAAGCTCGAAAACAGCTCCACGCACTTTTAAATCCACGTTCTTCGCTATTCAGATCGCCATGGAGGTAGCTTATAACGACTATTTCTACACGTGGCAGCTTGCATATCTGCGATGTTGAAAGTCACCTTCTGAACCGCTTGTATTACAGCTCAACTTCAAAAATGAATGCAGGACGCGTTAAATATTTAAGTACACTATAAGTAGAAGTCTGAGCTTCAACTTAAATGCAATATCGAATGCAGCTAACCAGAATCGGGTCTGGATAGGCACGCCGCCGTAAGCTCGACCTCGAGGCCTGGTTCCCCGCCTCCCAGTGCTACAGAGAGCTCGTCTCCTGCTCCAACTGCCTCGACTACCAGTCCAGAAACCTGGACATTAAGTTCCAGGCCCAGAAGTCGAGGGAGTTCGTCCACATGCTGAACTCTACCCTGACCGCCACCGAGAGAACCCTCTGCTGCATCGCCGAGAACTGGGCGGTCGAAGACGGAATCGTCGTCCCAGAGGTCCTCAGACCGTTCATGATGAACATCGAAAAGATCCCATTCACCGACTGAGACTGTTGTTTTGTATTTTTTAATGTTGAAGATTAGTATAATTTCGATGAGTCAGCGCTATTGCTTTTACGATTTTAAGTCATTTAGTTTAGAGGCCGTAGTCGTATTCGGCAATGTATATATAATGCACCAACGCTGTTTTCCTGCATCTTTTGATAGTAGCCAAGCTGCTAGAACGATTATCATAAAGATCGTCAGCTGGCTGCGTTTCTCACTGTTCAGAGTATAATTGAATGTGTTGACACACTATCTCTATGTCACGCGTGCACTTTATTCCACTTCAACCAATGAAAGGACAAAAGCGACAAGAAGATACTAGGCCGCAGTGAACGCCAGCGGAGCCCTTCGTTCGAGCCAAGACTTTCCCAACACGGGGGTTAAATAATTCTATGTAAAGCCACAGCATTCATTTGCCCGCATTCTCTTCAAGATGAAACAGCATTGTGCCATTTTGACAGCACGAGCTCGAAAACAGCCCACGCACTTTTAAAATCGCGTTCGCCGCTATTCACATCGCCATGGAGGTAGCTTATAACGACTATTTCTACACGTGGCAGCTTGAATATCTGCGATGTTGAAAGCCACCTTCCGAACCGCTTGTATTACAGCTTAACTTCAAAAGTGAATGCAGGACGCGTTAAATATTTAAGTACACTATAAGTAGAAGTCTGAGCTTCAACTTAAATGCAATATCGAATGCAGCTAACCAGATTCCGGTCTGGATAGGTACACCGCCGTAAGCTCGACCTCGAGGCCTGGTTCCCCGCCTCCCAGTGCTACAGAGAGCTCGTCTCCTGCTCCAACTGCCTCGACTACCAGTCCAGAAACCTGGACATTAAGTTCCAGGCCCAGAAGTCGAGGGAGTTCGTCCACATGCTGCTGAACTCTACCCTGACCGCCACCGAGAGAACCCTCTGCTGCATCGCCGAGAACTGGGCGGTCGAAGACGGAATCGTCGTCCCAGAGGTCCTCAGACCGTTCATGATGAACATCGAAAAGATCCCATTCACCGACTGAGACTGTTGTTTTGTATTTTTAATGTTGAAGCTTCATATAATTTCGATGAGTCAGCGCTATTACTTTTACGATTTTAAGTCATTTAGTTTAGAGGCCGTAGTCGTATTCGGCAATGTATATAATGCACTGACGCTGTTTTCCTGCATCTTTTCGACAATAACCAAGCTGCTAGAACGACTATCATAAAGATCGTCAGCTGGCCGCGTTTCTCACTGTTCAGAGTATAATTGAATGTGTTGACACACTATCTCTATGTCACGCGTGCACTTTATTCCACTTCAACCAATGAAAGGACAAAAGCGACAAGAAGATACTAGGCCGCAGTGAACGCCAGCGGAGCCCTTCGTTCGAGCCAAGACTTTCCCAACACGGGGGTTAAATAATTCTATGTAAAGCCACAGCATTCATTTGCCCGCATTCTCTTCAAGATGAAACAGCATTGTGCCATTTTGACAGCACAAGCTCGAAAACAGCCCACGCACTTTTAAAATCGCGTTCGCCGCTATTCACATCGCCATGGAGGTAGCTTATAACGACTATTTCTACACGTGGCAGCTTGCATATCTGCGATGTTGAAAGCCACCTTCCGAACCGCTTGAATTACAGCTCAACTTCAAAAATAAACTTTAGAGGCCGTAGTCGTATTCAACACTGTATATAAAAAATGCACTAACGCTGTTTTCCTGCAGATATACTGAATCGTCGTCCAAGAGGTCCATAATTCAACAAAATCACTATCTTTTGTTATTAGTATTTGTCATTAATAATATGTTACATTTTTCACTATTTTATAATGTTGAGTATATTGACTTTATGAAATATTTTTATAAAACAATAGCTATTATCATACAACAGTACAAATTCTAAGAATTATTATTATTATTATTGTAGTAACCGTCGATAATTGAAGACTTGGAACATGAGTGAGTTAAATAAGTGTTTGTGTTACGCCTCCCATTTGTGAAGGAAACCGAACTATTCCTGAGATATACTTTGGACAAATTATTATTAAAAAGTATTCAAACATTGAAAACACTTTCTTTCACCATTTCGCGCTGATTTTTTAATAATGTTATATTGGTTATGGACCTTCCACTTCACATATAATGAAAACAATCGTAGTACTGTTCCATCCTAATCCAGAGGAATCCGTCAGAAATAAAATACTAATCGATGCAATCAAAAAGGTCAAGAACGTGACTGTACATGTGGTATCTGGGCCAGTTCAAGATGTCGAGGCTGAAAAAAAGCTGTTGAATCAATACGACCGCATTGTATTCCAGTATCCAATTTATTGGTTCACTGTTCCAGCTGTTGGAAAGGCTTATATGGATGCAATATTTTCCCAAGATGGTTTTGCTGGAAAACATATCAAGGTTGTGGGCACAACTGGAGGAATAAGGGCTCATTATGACGACGTCTCTCTTTTCAAGACTATGTGGAACGCGATAGCTCCATATTGCGGCGCCAAGCTGGAAGAGCAATTCGTCTTCTTCGGTGATGATGCTCCAGAAGTAGCTGCTCTGTTAGCCGCTCAACTCGCTAAGTGAAATAACAAATATATACAAATTATATTTATAAATAAAAAACAATAAACAGCAGATAATATATTATCACTGAGTTTCATTATGATTAGGAATAACACTAAATAGGTGTTGAGAGGCGTGGGGAGAACAAGGCTACTTCAGAATCGTGCGCGGTACTAACGAATGTCAAATTGAACGCCAGTGTTTCCTCACTGTTGTCTGAGTGATCCAACATTCAAGTATTTGCTATATTATAAATAAATAATGCATTTTTACAGAGACAATATAAAATGTAGCAACAACCCTTCATTCATGAGTCTTAAGTTACATAATAATTTGGAAATACTAAATAATGATGAGCTAGAGCACAATATGATCAAGTATACTTGTTGTTAATTTGGTGGCATCTACTGTTAAAAAGAAAAATATCTCACACGTTATCGCGAGTTTCTGCTGTTAAGATATTTATGGTTAAGATATGGAATATAATATTTAAAGTTAATGCGCAATCACTTAAACTCAGTTACAAACCAAACATTTCGAACTCGAGGAGAGGGTTAATATAAGATATATTAAATAATTTGTACTCAAATAGTAAAAGCCAGCAACATCACATTTGAACCTGAACTCTTTGGAACTACGGAATCGGATGCACTTGTTATTAAACATACTGTTGCTGCAAACTCTGGGTTTCTACCTGCTCGTGCATTACTTCGCTGGACTTTTCCATGATACAGAAAAAACAGCAGGTGATGATGAAACCAAAGAAACCAACTATGGCGAGAGTGAGGCCAGAGCCCATGTTGAGAGGAAAATCGTCAGAATGCATATCGTGAACAAGACTACCGTACTTATCATAAGAGTAAACCGGATACTCGTATGAGGGTAGAACACAACAAAGCGTGATTCCGGCCACCGTCATGGAGATAAACATGAAGCAAAACCACGTGAGCACACAGCAGTACTTGTTCTTTTAGCACTTACAGCAACCAGACATAATAGAAGTGGAATGTGTTAACTACTATGAACGCCGTGAGCGGTTTCTAATGATGATAAAATAAGATACAGATCAGATCTAAATATATTACTGACCATAATTGTACTATTCGCCAATACAATTATGAATGCTGGTATATTAAATATGCTCAAGTGCAGTGTTATAATATATTAGATTGTGTATTGAGGTTCATTATTAAACACATGGAAATGTAAAACTTTAACTAAAATCTTAGAGCGCCAGCGAACTAGACTAAATATCTGGACGTCGTTACTACACGTTTTAGTCAAGTGCAATACTCTGATTCAGAAATACCGTTTCAAAGATGTAAATTCGGTTTCGTTAATGATAGGTACTTTGTATAAGAGTAGTTTTGATGGTTAGAGTTTAAAATATTAATTAATGTGTATATATAAAGAAAGATACATGTGGTAAAATACAGGTCTACATAGAACTGAAACTATTATTGTTATTAAATACAAATTCAAGACAGAGTCAGGTGTCCCACTTTCCACCCCGTCTTTACATTTATGTTCACGTTGGCTGTCTCATTATCAAGAGTTCCAAACATGAGGTTTCTGGAAATGCTTCACAATATACCAGATCTTACTTGGACTCCTGGCGTCTCCCAGTACTTCTTGGACGAGTCGATCCAAGTGACCAAATTCCAACGTGTGAATCAGGTTTCCCAAAAGACCAGATATGTTGGTGCCGCCGCCGGTTCCTTCAGTTGGTTGGAAGAAAAGCCAGAGTGCTTGAAAGTTGGCGAACAACAAAGCTGCACAGCTGACTGGGCTTTCTCAGCAGTGGGCTCGTTTTCCGATAACAGGTGCATATCCGGAAAAGACTCTGCTCGCGTGGAGTATTCAGAGCAGTACGCGCTCTCTTGCGACTCCTCTAGCAACGGGTGTTATGGAAGCAGCTCGATGCAAAACCCTCAGAACTTCTTAAAAAGAACCGGCGTTCCAACAAAGAAGTGCGTTTCCTACAAGTCTGGGTTAACTGGAAAAGTTATGAAGTGCCCTTCAGGTTGCGATAACGGTGCAAACATGCAACTAGTAAAATCTTTATCGTTCGAGGACGTTTGTTCAGGTGAAGAATCCATAATGAACGCGTTGACTTAGGGAACGATACAATCTCAGATTGACGTGTACTCTGACTTCATGTACTATGTGGATGGCGTTTACAAACATGTTTCTGGCGATGTGATAGGATAGCTGATGGTGAGCATCGTCGGATATGGAGAAGAAAATAACACAAAGTTCTGGGTCGTCCGCAATGCGTGGGGATCTGCGTGGGGAGAACAAGGCTACTTCAGAATCGTGCGCGGTACTAACGAATGTCAAATTGAACGTCAGTGTTTCCTCACTGTTGTCTGAGTGATCCAACATTCAATTATATCTTATATTCTTAATCACCAATGCATTATTACAGAGACTGTATAAAATGTAGCAACGACCCTTCATTCAGGAGTCTTAAGTTACATAATAATTTGGAAATACTAAATATTGATGAACTAGGGCACAATATGATCTAGTATACTTGTTGTTAATTTGGTGGCATCTACTGTTAAAGAGAAAAATATCTCACACGTTATCGCGAGTTTCTGCTGTTAAGATATTTGTGGTTAAGATATGGAATATAATATTTAAAGTCAATGCGCGATCACTTAAACTCAGTTACAAACCAAACATTTCGAACTCGAGGAGAGGGTTAATATAAGAAATATTAAATAATTTGTACTCAAACAGTAAAAGTCAGCAACATCACATTTGAACCTGACCTCTTTGGAACTACGGAATCGGATACGCTTGCTATTAAACATACTGTTGCTGCAAACTCTGGGTTTCTACCTGCTCGTGCATTACTTCGCTGGACTTTTCCACGATACAGAAAAAACAGCAGGTGATGATGAAACCAAAGAAACCAACAATGGCGAGAGTGAGGCCAGAGCCCATGTTGAGAGGAAAATCGTCAGAATGCATATCGTGAACAAGACTACCGTACTTATCATAAGAGTAAACCGGATACTCGTATGAGGGTAGAACACAACAAAGCGAGATTCCGGCCACCGTCATGGAGATAAACATGAAGCTAAACCACGTGAGCACGCAGCAGTACTTGTTCTTTTAGCACTTACAGCAACCAGACATAATAGAAGTGGAATGTGTTAACTACTATGAACGCCGTGAGCTGTTTCTAATGATGATAAAATAAGATACAGATCAGATCTAAATATATTACTGACCATAATTGTACTATTCGCCAATACAATTATGAATGCTGGTATATTAAATATGCTCAAGTGCAGTGTTATAATATATTAGATTGTGTATTGAGGTTCATTATTAAACACATGGAAATGTAAAACTTTAACTAAAATCTTAGAGCGCCAGCGAACTAGACTAAATATCTGGACGTCGTTACTACACGTTTTAGTCAAGTGCAATACTCTGATTCAGAAATACCGTTTCAAAGATGTAAATTCGGTTTCGTTAATGATAGGTACTTTGTATAAGAGTAGTTTTGATGGTTAGAGTTTAAAATATTAATTAATGTGTATATATAAAGAAAGATACATGTGGTAAAATACAGGTCACATAGAACTGAAACTATTATTGTTATTAAATACAAATTCAAGACAGAGTCAGGTGTCCCACTTTCCACCCCGTCTTTACATTTATGTTCACGTTGGCTGTCTCATTATCAAGAGTTCCAAACATGAGGTTTCTGGAAATGCTTCACAATATACCAGATCTTACTTGGACTCCTGGCGTCTCCCAGTACTTCTTGGACGAGTCGATCCAAGTGACCAAATTCCAACGTGTGAATCAGGTTTCCCAAAAGACCAGATATGTTGGCGCTGCCGCCGGTTCCTTCAGTTGGTTGGAAGAAAAGCCAGAGTGCTTGAAAGTTGGCGAACAACAAAGCTGCACAGCTGACTGGGCTTTCTCAGCAGTGGGCTCGTTTTCCGATAACAGGTGCATATCCGGAAAAGACTCTGCTCGCGTGGAGTATTCAGAGCAGTACGCGCTCTCTTGCGACTCCTCTAGCAACGGGTGTTATGGAAGCAGCTCGATGCAAAACCCTCAGAACTTCTTAAAAAGAACCGGCGTTCCAACAAAGAAGTGCGTTTCCTACAAGTCTGGTTTAACTGGAAAAGTTATGGCATGCCCCTCAGGTTGCGATAACGGTGCAAACATGCAACTAGTAAAATCTTTATCGTTCGAGGACGTTTGTTCAGGTGAAGAATCCATAATGAACGCGTTGACTTAGGGAACGATACAATCTCAGATTGACGTGTACTCTGACTTCATGTACTATGTGGATGGCGTTTACAAACATGTTTCTGGCGATGTGATAGGATAGCTGATGGTGAGCATCGTCGGATATGGAGAAGAAAATAACACAAAGTTCTGGGTCGTCCGCAATGCGTGGGGATCTGCGTGGGGAGAACAAGGCTACTTCAGAATCGTGCGCGGTACTAACGAATGTCAAATTGAACGTCAGTGTTTCCTCACTGTTGTCTGAGTGATCCAACATTCAATTATATCTTATATTCTTAATCACCAATGCATTATTACAGAGACTGTATAAAATGTAGCAACGACTCTTCATTCAGGAGTCTTAAGTTACATAATAATTTGGAAATACTAAATAATGATGAGCTAGAGCACAATATGATCTAGTATACTTGTTGTTAATTTGGTGGCATCTACTGTTAAAGAGAAAAATATCTCACACGTTATCGCGAGTTTCTGCTGTTAAGATATTTGTGGTTAAGATATGGAATATAATATTTAAAGTCAATGCGCGATCACTTAAACTCAGTTACAAACCAAACATTTCGAACTCGAGGAGAGGGTTAATATAAGAAATATTAAATAATTTGTACTCAAATAGTAAAAGACAGCAACATCACATTTGAACCTGACCTCTTTGGAACTACGGAATCGGATACGCTTGCTATTAAACATACTGTTTCTGTACACTTTGGCTCGCAACTTGCTTGTACATTACTTCGCTGGACTTTTCCACGATACAGAAAAAACAGCAGGTGATGATGAAACCAAAGAAACCAACAATGGCGAGAGTGAGGCCAGAGCCCATGTTGAGAGGAAAATCGTCAGAATGCATATCGTGAACAAGACTACCGTACTTATCATAAGAGTAAACCGGATACTCGTATGAGGGTAGAACACAACAAAGCGTGATTCCGGCCACCGTCATGGAGATAAACATGAAGCAAAACCACGTGAGCACGCAGCAGTACTTGTTCTTTTAGCACTTACAGCAACCAGACATAATAGAAGTGGAATGTGTTAACTACTATGAACGCCGTGAGCGGTTTCTAATGATGATAAAATAAGATACAGATCAGATCTAAATATATTACTGACCATAATTGTACTATTCGCCAATACAATTATGAATGCTTGTATATTAAATATGCTCAAGTGCAGTGTTATAATATATTAGATTGTGTATTGAGGTTCATTATTAAACACATGGAAATGTAAAACTTTAACTAAAATCTTAGAGCGCCAGCGAACTAGACTAAATATCTGGACGTCGTTACTACACGTTTTAGTCAAGTGCAATACTCTGATTCAGAAATACCGTTTCAAAGATGTAAATTCGGTTTCGTTAATGATAGGTACTTTGTATTTGAGTAGTTTTGATGGTTACAATATTAAACAAAACTTCAGTATATACAGCCTGATAGCTGAAAAAGGTAAGATACAGGTCTACATAGAACTGAAACTATTATTGTCATTAAATACAAATTCAAGACAAAGTCAGGTGTCCCACTTTCCACCCCGTCTTTACATTTATGTTCACGTTGGCTGTCTCATTATCAAGAGTTCCAAACATGAGGTTTCTGGAAATGCTTCACAATATACCAGATCTTACTTGGACTCCTGGCGTCTCCCAGTACTTCTTGGACGAGTCGATCCAAGTGACCAAATTCCAACGTGTGAATCAGGTTTCCCAAAAGACCAGATATGTTGGTGCCGCCGCCGGTTCCTTCAGTTGGTTGGAAGAAAAGCCAGAGTGCTTGAAAGTTGGCGAACAACAAAGCTGCACAGCTGACTGGGCTTTCTCAGCAGTGGGCTCGTTTTCCGATAACAGGTGCATATCCGGAAAAGACTCTGCTCGCGTGGAGTATTCAGAGCAGTACGCGCTCTCTTGCGACTCCTCTAGCAACGGGTGTTATGGAAGCAGCTCGATGCAAAACCCTCAGAACTTCTTAAAAAGAACCGGCGTTCCAACAAAGAAGTGCGTTTCCTACAAGTCTGGGTTAACTGGAAAAGTTATGGCATGCCCGTTAGGTTGCGATAACGGTGCAAACATGCAACTAGTAAAATCTTTATCGTTCGAGGACGTTTGTTCAGGTGAAGAATCCATAATGAACGCGTTGACTTAGGGAACGATACAATCTCAGATTGACGTGTACTCTGACTTCATGTACTATGTGGATGGCGTTTACAAACATGTTTCTGGCGATGTGATAGGATAGCTGATGGTGAGCATCGTCGGATATGGAGAAGAAAATAACACAAAGTTCTGGGTCGTCCGCAATGCGTGGGGATCTGCGTGGGGAGAACAAGGCTACTTCAGAATCGTGCGCGGTACTAACGAATGTCAAATTGAACGCCAGTGCTTCCTCACTGTTGTCTGAGTGATCCAACATTCAAGTGTTTGTTATATTATAAATTAATAATGCATTTTTACAGAGACTGTATAAAATGTAGCAACGACCCTTTACTCAAGAGTCTTAAGTTACATAATAATTTGGAAATACTAAATAATGATGAGCTAGAGCACAATATGATCAAGTATACTTGTTGTTAATTTGGTGGCATCTACTGTTAAAAAGAAAAATATCTCACACGTTATCGCGAGTTTCTGCTGTTAAGATATTTATGGTTAAGATATGGAATATAATATTACTTACAAGCTTAAAATTTTAGAAAATACAATAAATTTTTGAATATAACTGTCAAAGTAGATGTTATTATATTATTATCTAATAATAATATTTATTCTTCAACAAAAATTAAGAGTTTTGTCTATAAATAACTACACACAAGATCATTACAGATCCTTTGCCTAATAGAGTACAAATACAAATTATTATCCAACACATTGATAAAAGATAGTGGAGATGTAATGTTGGTTGAGTTATCACAAGTACCAGAATTTTACTCAAGATCTGTGGGAACTTAAAGTATATTTGAATTACTTTTGGATTTAAATAAAGGAAATAGCTGGATTAAATAACTGTTTAAGTACTTTTGATGAATATAATAATAACCTAATAGAAGGAAATCGTTGGTGAAGATAATAATAAATAGAGTTGTTTAATGTTGTTTATGAGACATGCAATATACTGTAATCAGACTTCAAGAACTATTATTTCTCACATAATAAATGATAAAACATTGCTTGAAGGGAGTGATCTGTTATATTAACACAAAACTAAAATGTAACCTATCTTTAAGTGCGAGCTCATGTTTCCCCTACTTAAAAGCTTTCACACAGGCTAAATTAGCTATAATAAAGAAAAAACGCTTAAGAGATAGCTGATATATTAATACAACAGTATCAGGGCGTTTGAGCTAAAAAGATAGAAATACGGTAGAAATACTGGTGATGAATCAATGACATCGCTTCACCAATAAAGTTTTGCATTTACATCTAAATAATCTCCACTCCTCACAATATTCAATGGGTGGAAAGAGTTCAACTCCGATTGTAAATAACATAAAACCTCAATTTAACGATTAAAACTTGATTTAGCTTCCGGATAAGTACAATACCTTCGATGAACTAGAGGCCGCCATGCGCACGGCTGGTATTGAATCAATGCAGCTTATTCTTGGTTTTGATTTCTCAAAATCGAATGATTTTAGCGGCGAGAAGTCTTACAGAGCTCCACTTCACGGCGCGAACTACTAAAACCCTTATCTTTAAGTTCTCTCGATTCTAGAACCAATAATTCCACGTTTTGATGACGACGGGCTCATTCCAGCTTTCAGGTTCGGTTGCATAGACACAAGAGACAAGACAGTTCTTCCGCTCCTCGCCCCTTAAGTCATGGACCCGCATTTTAAGGGTTTTGGAGAACTAAAATCGGCCTACTATTAAGCAATACAATAAGTAAGGCTCTCCGGACCTACCACATTCGCTCCACTCATATACCAAGCGATTGAGATCGAAAAAGCATACGGAGGCAACCAACTAATCATTCTCATCATCATGACCGATGGAGATGTTTCAAACATGCAGTTGGACAAGCAAGCTATCGGTGAAGCTTCCAAGTACCCAATCGCGATATCCTGCATCGGACTCGGTGACGGCCCATTCGACACAATGGTGGAATTTGACGATATGGAAACTGGAAGAGCGTTCGACAACTTTTAATTCGTTGACTTCACCAGCTTCCAAGCAGCAAGCACCAAATGCGAAAACCCAGAACTCGCACTCGCCACACTTGTATTCAACGAACTGCCAGACCAGGTCAAAGACATGAAAAGACTGGGCTATTTGTGAGGATATCATGTGCTCAATAACCTGTTAAGTTACGGAAGTCATATTTGGTATTTTAACGGTCCAGTCTTCTTTCTCCTTACGAACTATGACGAGAACAAGAAGGTCACTGACAAGAAGCTTTTGAACCACATCGCTCTCTTCTCCAAGATCGCTGGTACTGATACCGAGCGTGGTGTGAAGGTCGCTGGTGGCCGTGGTTATTTCTTGACTGGTCCAGGTGCTTTGTTGAACCAAGCTTTGATCGCTTATGCTCAGCAGTTCCTTTCCAAGCGCGGTTTCGTGGTCATGCAGACTCCATTCTTCATGGAGAAGGACGTCATGGCTAAGTGCGCTCAGCTCGCCGATTTCGACGAGCAATTGTACAAGGTTTCTGGTGAAGGTGGTGACAAGTACTTAATCGCCACTTCCGAGCAGACCCTCTGCTCCTATTTCGCTGGTGAGCAAATCGACTTCAAGGCCTTCAACTAAAAGTATTCCAACTACAGAAAAGTTCTCAACGCCCAATATCCAACCCTTCCAAAGGACACCTCCGACTACCTCAAGAACTACGAGCCACTCACCGCCGAGGAGCTCGAAGCCGGTGTCATCCTCTTCGCCGGCTACTCCTCCTGCTTCCGTAAGGAGGTCGGTAAGCACGGCCAGGACACCCTCGGTATCTTCCGTATCCACCAGTTCGAGAAAGTAGAGCAATTAGTCATCTGCAAGCCAGAGCTCAGCTTCAGATTGCACATGATGATGATCAACTTATCCCGCGAGTTCTACGAATCTCTCAAGCTCCCATACAGAGTAGTTGATATCGTTTCCGGCGCTCTCAACGACGCCGCCGCCCGTAAGTTCGACCTCGAGGCCTGGTTCCCCGCCTCCCAGTGCTACAGAGAGCTCGTCTCCTGCTCCAACTGCCTCGACTACCAGTCCAGAAACCTGGACATTAAGTTCCAGGCCCAGAAGTCGAGGGAGTTCGTCCACATGCTGAACTCTACCCTGACCGCCACCGAGAGAACCCTCTGCTGCATCGCCGAGAACTGGGCGGTCGAAGACGGAATCGTCGTCCCAGAGGTCCTCAGACCGTTCATGATGAACATCGAAAAGATCCCATTCACCGACTGAGACTGTTGTTTTGTATTTTTAATGTTGAAGCTTCATATAATTTCGATGAGTCAGCGCTATTACTTTTACGATTTTAAGTCATTTAGTTTAAAGGCCGTAGTCGTATTCGGCAATGTATATATAATGCACTGACGCTGTTTTCCTGTATCTTTTCGGTAATAACCAAGCTGCTAGAATGATTATCATAAAGATCGTCAGCTGGCCGCGTTTCTCACTGTTCAGAGTATAATTGAATGTGTTGACACACTATCTCTATGTCACGCGTGCACTTTATTCCACTTCAACCAATGAAAGGACAAAAGCGACAAGAAGATACTAGGCCGCAGTGAACGCCAGCGGAGCCCTTCGTTCGAGCCAAGACTTTCCCAACACGGGGGTTAAATAATTCTATATAAAGCCACAGCATTCATTTGCTCGCATTCTCTTCAAGATGAAACAGCATTGTGCCATTTGGACAGCACAAGCTCGAAAACAGCTCCACGCACTTTTAAATCCACGTTCTTCGCTATTCATATCGCCATGGAGGTAGCTTATAACGACTATTTCTACACGTGGCAGCTTGCATATCTGCGATGTTGAAAGTCACCTTCTGAACCGCTTGTATTACAGCTCAACTTCAAAAATGAATGCAGGACGCGTTAAATATTTAAGTACACTATAAGTAGAAGTCTGAACTTCAACTGAAATGCCATAACGAATGCAGCTAACCAGAATCGGGTCTGGATAGGCACGCCGCCGTAAGCTCGACCTCGAGGCCTGGTTCCCCGCCTCCCAGTGCTACAGAGAGCTCGTCTCCTGCTCCAACTGCCTCGACTACCAGTCCAGAAACCTGGACATTAAGTTCCAGGCCCAGAAGTCGAGGGAGTTCGTCCACATGCTGAACTCTACCCTGACCGCCACCGAGAGAACCCTCTGCTGCATCGCCGAGAACTGGGCGGTCGAAGACGGAATCGTCGTCCCAGAGGTCCTCAGACCGTTCATGATGAACATCGAAAAGATCCCATTCACCGACTGAGACTGTTGTTTTGTATTTTTAATGTTGAAGCTTCATATAATTTCGATGAGTCAGCGCTATTACTTTTACGATTTTAAGTCATTTAGTTTAGAGGCCGTAGTCGTATTCGGCGATGTATATATAATGCACTGACGCTGTTTTCCTGTATCTTTTCGGTAATAACCAAGCTGCTAGAATGATTATCATAAAGATCGTC
The DNA here is from genome assembly GCA_963988835.1 of Hexamita inflata. Classification (NCBI taxonomy): domain Eukaryota; phylum Fornicata; order Diplomonadida; family Hexamitidae; genus Hexamita; species Hexamita inflata. The sequence goes on from CAXDID010001009.1 coordinate 217,564, forward strand.
AGCTGGCCGCGTTTCTCACTGTTCAGAGTATAATTGAATGTGTTGACACACTATCTCTATGTCACGCGTGCACTTTATTCCACTTCAACCAATGAAAGGACAAAAGCGACAAGAAGATACTAGGCCGCAGTGAACGCCAGCGGAGCCCTTCGTTCGAGCCAAGACTTTCCCAACACGGGGGTTAAATAATTCTATATAAAGCCACAGCATTCATTTGCTCGCATTCTCTTCAAGATGAAACAGCATTGTGCCATTTTGACAGCACAAGCTCGAAAACAGCTCCACGCACTTTTAAATCCACGTTCTTCGCTATTCACATCGCCATGGAGGTAGCTTATAACGACTATTTCTACACGTGGCAGCTTGCATATCTGCGATGTTGAAAGTCACCTTCTGAACCGCTTGTATTACAGCTCAACTTCAAAAATGAATGCAGGACGCGTTAAATATTTAAGTACACTATAAGTAGAAGTCTGAGCTTCAACTTAAATGCAATATCGAATGCAGCTAACCAGAATCCGGTCTGGATAGGCACACCGCCGTAAGCTCGACCTCGAGGCCTGGTTCCCCGCCTCCCAGTGCTACAGAGAGCTCGTCTCCTGCTCCAACTGCCTCGACTACCAGTCCAGAAACCTGGACATTAAGTTCCAGGCCCAGAAGTCGAGGGAGTTCGTCCACATGCTGAACTCTACCCTGACCGCCACCGAGAGAACTCTCTGCTGCATCGCCGAGAACTGGGCGGTCGAAGACGGAATCGTCGTCCCAGAGGTCCTCAGACCGTTCATGATGAACATCGAAAAGATCCCATTCACCGACTGAGACTGTTGTTTTGTATTTTTAATGTTGAAGCTTCATATAATTTCGATGAGTCAGCGCTATTGCTTTTACGATTTTAAGTCATTTAGTTTAAAGGCCGTAGTCGTATTCGGCAATGTATATATAATGCACTAACGCTGTTTTCCTGCAGATATACTGAATCGTCATCCAAGAAGTCCATAATTCAACAAAATCACTATCTTTTGTTATTAGTATTTGTCATTAATAATATGTTACATTTTTCACTATTTTATAATGTTGAGTATATTGACTTTATGAAATATTTTTATAAAACAATAGCTATTATCATACAACAGTACAAATTCTAAGAATTATTATTATACTTGTAGTAACCATCGATAATTGAAGACTTGGAACATGAGTGAGTTAAATAAGTGTTTGTGTTACGCCTCCCATTTGTGAAGGAAACCGAACTATTCCTGAGATATACTTTGGACAAATTATTATTAAATAGTATTCAAACATTGAAAACACTTTCTTTCACCATTTTGCGCTGATTTTTTAATAATGTTTATATTGGTTATGGACCTTCCACTTCACATATAATGAAAACAATCGTAGTACTGTTCCATCCTAATCCAGAGGAATCCGTCAGAAATAAAATACTAATCGATGCAATCAAAAAGGTTAAGAACGTGACTGTACATGTGGTATCTGGCCAGTTCAAGATGTCGAGGCTGAAAAAAAGCTGTTGAATCAATACGACCGCATTGTATTCCAGTATCCAGTTTATTGGTTCACTGTTCCAGCTGTTGGAAAGGCTTATATGGATGCAATATTTTCCCAAGATGGTTTTGCTGGAAAACATATCAAGGTTGTGGGCACAACTGGAGGAATAAGGGCTCATTATGACGACATATCTCTTTTCAAGACTATGTGGAACGCGATAGCTCCATATTGCGGCGCCAAGCTGGAAGAGCAATTCGTCTTCTTCGGTGATGATGCTCCAGAGGTAGCTGCTCAGTTAGCTGCTCAACTCGCTAAGTGAAATAACAAATATATACAAATTATATTCATAAATAAAAACACAATAAATAGCAAATAATATATTATCGCTTAGTATGTAACACTATGTGTTTGGAGTGTATTAATAAAAATTATTTTAATTTTAGAATTACTATAAATATTAATAATAGTTAACTAAAAATATTATATTTCATGTATTTCAATCAATATTTAAATATGAATCAAATTTTAAACTTAAAACAAGAAGTAATAATAGTCTACGGATTCCTTCATAAAGATGAAACAAGCATTACTAAATACTACAATTATTACATTATGTACCCGTAGTACTTTAAACTGTAATGAATATAAACATAAGTTAAAATTCACTATTTCTTCAAATTTACAACTATTATGCATCATTTCTCTCATCATAACTGATTTAGCTTTCATCATTTTGGGAATGAAAATTGTTTTGGGTCATAACAAAATATTATATTGTTGACATATATAGATATATAAATCTCTTTTGATTTTACTTAACTTACTCTTCTTCACTAAATATATTCATAATTTAGTAAATTTTGTTGAATATTATAACTTGATCTACATGAGCTAAATGAAGTATATAAGTATATATTAGTATTAGTTATATATAGAACTATATATTTTAGCAACTTGAGATCTAAAGCCAATTACAATAATTTTCTTGAATTAATTTCTGAAGTTATGAAATATTATAAAATACTAATTTCATTATAGTTGATTAATTACTAAATGTATATCGTACTATAATTATCATAGACTTGAATATGTATTGATGATGATCAAATCAAAAATATTATTTATGTACTCAATATTTAAAAATTTCTAGCGGATGAAAATCAATTCTATGTATAATATTAGTTAGGTAAGTAAACAGTATTCACACATTTAAATGATTAACATTGAAGGTACTTTTTGAGCTTAATATAATTTTTTTTCAGCAATCAATGTAATATCAAAAATACAGATATTTGAATAAAATTTTAAATTAATACTTTGATATAGTTGCTATATAAAAGTCATTTAGTACTTTGATAATTAAAAATATTACATATATTGATAATACTGTTAGCATGACATTCCAGCGGATAAAATAACATAAATATTTCCCAAAATAACGAATATAATTAATACCATCATTTCAATAATATATATTCAATATCAGCGAAAACGCAGTGTTACGTACTATATTATCGCTGAGTTTCATTATGATTATAGAGGGGTAAATCCAAGGTCGTCACCTTATATCTGAAGGTGAAAATATAGTTAAACTTACTTTGAAAGAAGGAATCTTCCCGGTAGATAAAAGGAATTTATTCTATAATATTTTTATATTACCACTCTACTCCAGTCCAAAATATTAAAATGCACTAAATTTAGTATCTTTTATACCGGCTGTAGTTGAAGAAATCGACTCCCATTAACATTCAGTGTATGATAAGGTACCAACAACGTAAACATAAAGTTACAGCTGAATTATATATTTTCACATTATTCAAATACTCAAAGTTTATTATTGCTGACTGTGCTTCACTGAAATAATTAATTTCAATTATAAGGGCTGGAGTGAAAGGAGTACGTGTTACTAATGATATATAGTTTTGCGATTCCAGCAGCTCTCGTTAAGTTGGTTAAAAAACTTAAATGTAATTAACTTTGGTTATTACAGTTAAACCTTCTAGCCCGGAACACTTTTGATTATATAAATATGTTAACTTATGTACTCCTAATTGTCACTTACATTCATTCAGGTTCGCTCTGATACTTTTCCCAAACTGTTGTATTTTTCCAAAAGTTGATTTTTGCAACTAAAAATGAATTTCTTGAGCTCCAGAAGAATCAAGTGGGTTCATAGTTATATAAATCTGGAATACCATAATTTCAATATTTTGGGAATCGTATCAGAGGCCACAAGTATAACTACCATGTATAGTTAGGGGTACATAAAGCAATATAATCACATTATATAAGGAGTTCTGCCTAGACGGTTTAGTTGTGATGATTATGCTTTCACTAATTTTAGTATTTTGAGCACTATTATACAAGCTAGCTGATTAACATTAAATTTTGGTATTAATATTTAGTACTTATACTAATCCTTCCTTTGAGTCTGAGATTTAATATTTGAGTGATCTCCAATATATTGTAAATTAATTGAAGTTAACGAAAATATGAAATTAATTTAGAATGCTATATTTCTTTAATTAACACCATATAATACGTTTTAATTTCGCGGGAGTCCATATAGGAATACACTAAATAGGTGTTGAGAGGCGTGGGGAGAACAAGGCTACTTCAGAATCGTGCGCGGTACTAACGAATGTCAAATTGAACGCCAGTGCTTCCTCACTGTTGTCTGAGTGATCCAACATTCAAGTGTTTGTTATATTATAAATTAATAATGCATTTTTACAGAGACTGTATAAAATGTAGCAACGACCCTTTACTCAAGAGTCTTAAGTTACATAATAATTTTGAAATACTAAATATTGATGAACTAGAGCACAATATGATCTAGTATACTTGTTGTAAATTTAGTGGCATCTACTGTTAAAAAGAAAATTATCTCACACATTATTGCGAGTTTCTGCTGTTAAGATATTTGTGGTTACGATATGGAATATAATATTTAAAGTTAATGCGCAATCACTTAAACTCAGTTACAAACTAAGCATTTCGAACTCGAGGAGTTGGTTAATATAAGATATATTAAATAATTTGTACTCAAATAGTAAAAGCCAGCAACATCACATTTGAACCTGAACTCTTTGGAACTACGGAATCGGATGCACTTGTTATTAAACATACTGTTGCTGCAAACTCTGGGTTTCTACCTGCTCGTGCATTACTTCGCTGGACTTTTCCATGATACAGAAAAAACAGCAGGTGATGATGAAACCAAAGAAACCAACTATGGCGAGAGTGAGGCCAGAGCCCATGTTGAGAGGAAAATCGTCAGAATGCATATCGTGAACAAGACTACCGTACTTATCATAAGAGTAAACCGGATACTCGTATGAGGGTAGAACACAACAAAGCGTGATTCCGGCCACCGTCATGGAGATAAACATGAAGCAAAACCACGTGAGCACACAGCAGTACTTGTTCTTTTAGCACTTACAGCAACCAGACATAATAGAAGTGGAATGTGTTAACTACTATGAACGCCGTGAGCGGTTTCTAATGATGATAAAATAAGATACAGATCAGATCTAAATATATTACTGACCATAATTGTACTATTCGCCAATACAATTATGAATGCTTGTATATTAAATATGCTCAGGTGCAGTGTTATGATATATTAGATTGTGTATTGAGGTTCATTATTAAACACATGGAAATGTAAAACTTTAACTAAAATCTTAGAGCGCCAGCGAACTAGACTAAATATCTGGACGTCGTTACTACACGTTTTAATCAAGTGCAATACTTTGATTCAGAAAAACCGTTTCAAAGATGTAAATCCGGTTTCGTTAATGATAGGTACTTTGTATTTGAGTAGTTTTGATGGTTACAATATTAAACAAAACTTCAGTATATACAGCCTGATAGCTGAAAAAGGTAAGATACAGGTCTACATAGAACTGAAACTATTATTGTCATTAAATACAAATTCAAGACAAAGTCAGGTGTCCCACTTTCCACCCCGTCTTTACATTTATGTTCACGTTGGCTGTCTCATTATCAAGAGTTCCAAACATGAGGTTTTTGGAAATGCTTCACAATATACCAGATCTTACTTGGACTCCTGGCGTCTCCCAGTACTTCTTGGACGAGTCGATCCAAGTGACCAAATTCCAACGTGTGAATCAGGTTTCCCAAAAGACCAGATATGTTGGTGCCGCCGCCGGTTCCTTCAGTTGGTTGGAAGAAAAGCCAGAGTGCTTGAAAGTTGGCGAACAACAAAGCTGCACAGCTGACTGGGCTTTCTCAGCAGTGGGCTCGTTTTCCGATAACAGGTGCATATCCGGAAAAGACTCTGCTCGCGTGGAGTATTCAGAGCAGTACGCGCTCTCTTGCGACTCCTCTAGCAACGGGTGTTATGGAAGCAGCTTGATGCAAAACCCTCAGAACTTCTTAAAAAGAACCGGCGTTCCAACAAAGAAGTGCGTTTCCTACAAGTCTGGGTTAACTGGAAAAGTTATGGCATGCCCGTTAGGTTGCGATAACGGTGCAAACATGCAACTAGTAAAATCTTTATCGTTCGAGGACGTTTGTTCAGGTGAAGAATCCATAATGAACGCGTTGACTTAGGGAACGATACAATCTCAGATTGACGTGTACTCTGACTTCATGTACTATGTGGATGGCGTTTACAAACATGTTTCTGGCGATGTGATAGGATAGCTGATGGTGAGCATCGTCGGATATGGAGAAGAAAATAACACAAAGTTCTGGGTCGTCCGCAATGCGTGGGGATCTGCGTGGGGAGAACAAGGCTACTTCAGAATCGTGCGCGGTACTAACGAATGTCAAATTGAACGCCAGTGCTTCCTCACTGTTGTCTGAGTGATCCAACATTCAAGTATTTGCTATATTATAAATTAATAAGGCATTTTTACAGAGACTGTATAAAATGTAGCAACGGCCCTTTACTCAAGAGTCTTAAGTTACATAATAATTTTGAAATACTAAATATTGATGAACTAGGGCACAATATGATCTAGTATACTTGTTGTAAATTTAGTGGCATCTACTGTTAAAAAGAAAATTATCTCACACATTATTGCGAGTTTCTGCTGTTAAGATATTTGTGGTTACGATATGGTATATAATATTTAAAGTTAATGCGCAATCACTTAAACTCAGTTACAAACTAAGCATTTCGAACTCGAGGAGTTGGTTAATATAAGATATATTAAATAATTTGTACTCAAATAGTAAAAGCCAGCAACATCACATTTGAACCTGAACTCTTTGGAACTACGGAATCGGATGCACTTGTTATTAAACATACTGTTGCTGCAAACTCTGGGTTTCTACCTGCTCGTGCATTACTTCGCTGGACTTTTCCATGATACAGAAAAAACAGCAGGTGATGATGAAACCAAAGAAACCAACTATGGCGAGAGTGAGGCCAGAGCCCATGTTGAGAGGAAAATCGTCAGAATGCATATCGTGAACAAGACTACCGTACTTATCATAAGAGTAAACCGGATACTCGTATGAGGGTAGAACACAACAAAGCGTGATTCCGGCCACCGTCATGGAGATAAACATAAAGCAAAACCACGTGAGCACACAGCAGTACTTGTTCTTTTAGCACTTACAGCAACCAGACATAATAGAAGTGGAATGTGTTAACTACTATGAACGCCGTGAGCGGTTTCTAATGATGATAAAATAAGATACAGATCAGATCTAAATATATTACTGACCATAATTGTACTATTCGCCAATACAATTATGAATGCTTGTATATTAAATATGCTCAGGTGCAGTGTTATGATATATTAGATTGTGTATTGAGGTTCATTATTAAACACATGGAAATGTAAAACTTTAACTAAAATCTTAGAGCGCCAGCGAACTAGACTAAATATCTGGACGTCGTTACTACACGTTTTAATCAAGTGCAATACTTTGATTCAGAAAAACCGTTTCAAAGATGTAAATCCGGTTTCGTTAATGATAGGTACTTTGTATTTGAGTAGTTTTGATGGTTACAATATTAAACAAAACTTCAGTATATACAGCCTGATAGCTGAAAAAGGTAAGATACAGGTCTACATAGAACTGAAACTATTATTGTCATTAAATACAAATTCAAGACAAAGTCAGGTGTCCCACTTTCCACCCTGTCTTTACATTTATGTTCACGTTGGCTGTCTCATTATCAAGAGTTCCAAACATGAGGTTTTGGGAAATGCTTCACAATATACCAGATCTTACTTGGACTCCTGGCGTCTCCCAGTACTTCTTGGACGAGTCGATCCAAGTACCAAATTCCAACGTGTGAATCAGGTTTCCCAAAAGACCAGATATGTTGGTGCGCCGCCGGTTCCTTCAGTTGGTTGGAAGAAAAGCCAGAGTGCTTGAAAGTTAACAACAAAGCTGCACAGCTGACTGGGCTTTCTCAGCAGTGGGCTCGTTTTCCGATAACAGGTGCATATCCGGAAAAGACTCTGCTCGCGTGGAGTATTCAGAGCAGTACGCGCTCTCTTGCGACTCTTCTAGCAACGGGTGTTATGGAAGCAGCTCGATGCAAAACCCTCAGAACTTCTTAAAAAGAACCGGCGTTCCAACAAAGAAGTGCGTTTCCTACAAGTCTGGGTTAACTGGAAAAGTTATGAAGTGCCCTTCAGGTTGCGATAACGGTGCAAACATGCAACTAGTAAAATCTTTATCGTTCGAGGACGTTTGTTCAGGTGAAGAATCCATAATGAACGCGTTGACTTAGGGAACGATACAATCTCAGATTGACGTGTACTCTGACTTCATGTACTATGTGGATGGCGTTTACAAACATGTTTCTGGCGATGTGATAGGATAGCTGATGGTGAGCATCGTCGGGTATGGAGAAGAAAATAACACAAAGTTCTGGGTCGTCCGCAATGCGTGGGGATCTGCGTGGGGAGAACAAGGCTACTTCAGAATCGTGCGCGGTACTAACGAATGTCAAATTGAACGTCAGTGCTTCCTCACTGTTGTCTGAGTGATCCAACATTCAAGTGTTTGTTATATTATAAATTAATAATGCATTTTTACAGAGACTGTATAAAATGTAGCAACGACCCTTTACTCAAGAGTCTTAAGTTACATAATAATTTTGAAATACTAAATATTGATGAACTAGGGCATTAAATGATCTAATATACAAACTGATAACTAGCTGTGGCATCTATTGTTAAAAAGAAAAATATCTCTAGCTGTGGTCTGCATTCGAGGTAATGTAGTATTTTAATTTACACTTTTGAAGTGAAACACATACTAACTTAATTATATAAAATTATGACGATTATTATATTTTCGCTCCAATGGATGAACAAATTTTAATAGACTATACGAAGCAGACGGTGGATCTAGCTTATTGCAATTTTGACACTATATTTCCAAAATTTACTGCTCCAGCTGTGTAGGTGTTATATTTATCTGGCAATCCGATCATTGATTTCTCCTTTTTGCGTTTCTTCCCGAATTTGCGCCGTTTGTACTGCGACAACTGCAAATTGCGCGACTTGTACGATTTGGATATATAGTATTTATAATAATTAACGCATATTTCACTCTGTTTGAACGATTTCCGCTAATTCCACATCTCATCGAATTCGATTGAAGTTCTGGACATTTCTCAGAACATTTGCAAAGATATTTCTGGTGAATTACCGAATCTATAATTGTTGAGATTCGGTTTCGTTGATTTGAACGGGGGTGGAACTGTTTTGAACACCTTTTCTGTTTTAAAATAGTTTTATCTAATTAATAAATAATTAATTGAATATCAAATTCACAAAAACGGATTCGTTTTTAGTTTTGAAGAGTTCGATTTCAAGGTGAAAGCGATTGGAGCCAAGTTCATTTACTAATGCAGTGAAGTGGTAAATATTGATTGCTTTATTGTGACCGAGCATTTGCAAATTGAACGAACGAGCAGAATAATTTGCTAATAGAATTTGATTCAAGAGATCTCGGACGAAAATTTTGCTCAAATGTACTTTAACGACCAAAAGCAACTAAATATGCTTGATACCGAAGCGCTGAAACCGGTTATTACATAATTAAGCAAGTAAAAGCTGTACAGGGTCATCAGCATTTCACATGGGGATTAAACGGGCGTAATTATTATAAATGAGGACGAAGAGTACTTTTAACTTGACGAAATGGAGCAAATAACAGCGAAAGAGCTGAAAAGAGACAAAGGGATCAAAATCGAAATCGTTAAGCACCAGAAAACGAACCAAAACATGATTAAAACACAATCAATTAAAAACTCTGAAATAACGCCAAATACAAATACTGCAAATAATAATTTGAAACTAACGAATATGAACACAATGACAAAGAATTCAGTATTAACAACATTTAACATGACACAAATGAAAACAACAACTTAACTGAACGAACAAATTGAAATAACTCCAAAAATTCCACTTGTGAACTCCGTTTTATAGGTGCGGGCGAAGAATCTGAACTTTACTCACATTTACTGCACTCAAGAAACAAACGAGTAAATTATATAAAAGCTCGGACAAACAATTAATCTCCTGTTTGAACACGAACTGTCATTTATTAGCGTTGAGAACTTGATTCAAAAAGCTATAAGCACATTCACAGGAACTATAACTGAAGATTATATTCTACTTGACGTATCATATAATAACGCAGTAATTCCACTCCTCCTTCCACTTCTTAAAATCGGTATCTGCGATAATTCAGGGTTCGCGATAACACCGCAATGCTACTAAAAATACGTGTTTCTGAACATATTCGCTAATAAAGCGGTTACAATGAGAGGACTTACCAACAAAGTCAAATTTGGGTTCAATTTGCGCTTTGACATATAAAAAATATGTTAGAATATAAAAATAACAGTAGAAGGAAGCGTCGTGTATGATTAAGAGACATTGAAACATTGCAATGTGAAAATTGAGGTTAAACGGAACGGTGTATTGATTAGTGACAAACTGGTGACTGAATTCAAAGGAGAAGGTCTTTACAACGTTAAACTTAGTGTAGAATAAGAAGGAGAAGAAGAATTCAGCAAATTCATAAGGTGATATTCTTTTTTTAATGTAATATTAAAGTATTTGAAAATTGTAATTTAGATGAAAAATAATTTAGTGAAGGTGAAAAATCTAAATAATTAATATAATTTATCAGGTTCAGGATTTCATGCTGCAATGATCATTGAACATAAGTATTCACTCTTAAAACTTTACTTGGTTTCTTTACCAAGGGCATAAATTACGGGTTGAGCCCGTTTTGAAAGTGGAAACACTGGTGTGCAAGAGCCTACACCACCGCTACCACATATGCTCACATTTCATTATATAAAAAATCTTATTGGCTTGATCTGATAATTTAAGTTTTATATTATTAAATAAATATATTACTGTTATATTATCACTACCTCTCCGTTTTTTGTTTTCAAACGTCAAATTTTTTAGTTACATAATCTTATTATTGTGGACATCCCATATATGTTTCAGATCTGCTCCCAGAACATGAAAAACTCGGTCCTTATTCATTCATTGAACAACACATTTAATATTAAACACAGTAGAAATTGCCTCCGTTCCATCTGGCAGTATAATGCTTAAAATCACCAGTACAAACGCATTTATTATTTTGTAAGGTTGTTCCTGGAACTACACACTCACAATAATTTTAAGTAATTTGTGCACCGTTTGGACAAGAACAATCACCCCCAAATTATTAGGATCCTGTTGCTGTGCATGTGCAAATTCCATTTTACATAGTTGTTCCAATTTTACAGCTACAAACACCATTGACTAAAACTGAATATTAAGGAGTGCACGTACACTAATTATTTTATAGTACGGTATTTGGTAAAGTACAAATACACTATGCGTTTTATAGAATTGTAAATAGAATAGTACATTTACGAATTCCATTGTTCAAAAAAGTATTCGGAATAGTACAAATACATTAACCATTTAAAATTGTGGTGTATGGAATTGTGCAAACACAAATATTGTTATTCATAACAGTATTTGGTATAGTACAAACACATTTATCGCCTTGTAGAATTGTGTATGGAGGCGTGCACACGCACGTCTTACCAACCAAAGCTGCATTTTCAATGCAAGCGCAATTGCCTTGAACGAGTTTAGCCCCCGTAATGCACTTGAAAATGCTCCCAACCCACTCGGCTGCGTTGTCGCCTAAATAGCATGGCATGGGCAGTTTTTGTCACTTGTGCGATTGTTCATGCATTATATTTGAGCACTTAGATTCTGAAGAGTTGCTTACTACTGTGAAATGATTTGGCTGTTTGTACTAATATCTTGGGAGATGGTGTTGATACTTAAATGCAAATCCAAGCTTTGCGAAATTTGGGTTTATAGAGTTGAATTCATAGAATTCAAGCTTGATTTGAAGGTGTTAAATGATGTATTTACATCCTAGATATTATTTGTTATTTCAGTTGTGTTAGCTAGAACACGATTTTCAATAATCTATATGTTATTCTGCAGATTGTTAAAATATTATTTAAGGCTTTATTCCAAGTTCTATTCGATATGTAATTAGTTTTCGGCTAAATTAATTTGTGCAGCCGTAAATTATTTTCCTAATTCTTTCGTTTACAATTGGATTTACTGAACGTCTAGTAGCAACATTTTGGTTGACGAATCTAACTCTTTGACATCATTAGATATGTTTTAAACATGTAATTTAGCTTGTTCCTATTTCTCTAACATGATACTAACAGAGGCCAGAATATCTACGCATGAACTTCCGTTAAGTACCTAACCATTTGGGCACGAACACCTGTCACCATCAAAGAGAAAAGATCCAGCGCAAGTAATTTAATCATTTTCAACCCACCCGTGCTCCAAGTTATCTAGACATAATCCGTATGCATAATGCGAATCTTCGCATACAGCACAAGTTTCTACCATGCTGCCGATTTAACTTAAGTTACTTATACCAATTCCGAAGTGCTTAGCGTCCGAGCAAAGTCTAACGTCATTTACAGTCAAAGAAATTTTATCCAAAACAAATACTGCAAGTGAACCTGAAAGTATAGCTTCGATGAAGCTTGAAACGTTGCAACTTTCTAGAGATATCGCAGCTTTAGTTGAATTCAAAAGCAGACCGCCAGCGTTAACTCCGAGTGTTCGGAGCTGAAATAGTGATTGGGTTACAGCCATTTAAGAATTCAATAATAAAACGAAACCAGATACATTTTGTCCAGAAGCAACAAAAGCAAAATCAGAGGCTGATACATTGACGTCGCACTAGAGGCAAATAAGGGCTGCACTATTGAGCTGCTGTGGTATTTTCACCGATACTTTGGAGGTTTGGATTAGGATATCATTGGTGAGACCAAAGAGAGCGAAGGAAGGAAGATCATACGTCGAATATATTAGGTGTAGTTAAAGGTCTTTCGTTCGCTTTGTGTATATGGTGTGGTAGATAACTTTCGAAGGCGAATAGTTTACATTACCAGTTTGGACAGAAGAAGTCAAAGAAGCTGATTTCAGACAAAATCCAATATCCTCAACTCTTGATATTTTGCTACTACATAGTTGAGTACGTTACTTTGCTATATTTAATATGCTCTTTTGATAATTAATTACACATATAATACATATCAATTACATCAATCTATATTTGAAGCGAAATTAAAATTTGAGTTAATTAGGACACAAATATAATATACATACTAATAAGTTCAAAAAACATGTGAAGTGGGGATAATAAAAAAGTTATATGTGAACAATGTTAAGCGAGAGAAAACCCCAAGAGATTTAGTGATTATAGTGAATGTAGAAAACGTCCCTTTTTACACTAATTTTGGAGTTATAAGCTGACCCATACCGTTGTAACACTATTCTTTTATATTTCGTTTTGTTGAGATATATGGTATTTATAAGATTCTATAGCAGCCGTTAGAAAAGATCTTCCGTTGCATAATTAACGAAAACCCTCATATTTTCGTATTTTTAGTATGAGAAATTTACATAATTTCGAGATAATATAATCAATTTTATAGGGGTTGGTTTGCCAACTTTTTGTTGCAAATGGTCTTATATAAAATTATAGTACCTCCAATAGCCGACTTTTACTAGTATTTTAAGCTCACTAAAAAATTTTAAGTAAAAAATTTTAAGAATTATTTATGAATTCACTGTAGGTGGAATTAAATTGAACTGTGTTATAATCAACATGTAACTAATTAATTTACCGTAGCATATTTTTAATTTATGGTCTGGCCATTTCATGATAAAACAGTCTTATAACAGTCTAGATGAAAAAATGTAAAAGCTAATAGTTGATAAGGAAGCTAATATTAACGCTTATTGGTCTATTATCTTTAATATATGTCGTATTGCTTTGAGTCTGTAATATACTGTGAAACAAGCGAATCGAAATTATGGTACATTTTGATGTTAAGGCGTGAAGTGATACAAAATTTATATTGAAATTTATTAACAGTTGAATATTAATTAATATATAAATGCTATCATACGACGCGTTGATACTGTACTTATTCTGAAAAATATATAGTGTTAATTATTAAAGTATTACTCCTATTAGTGTTATACTGCTCCATTATTAGAAATATTTAATAATCTTCTGCTCAACGTAATTTCATGAACTTCATAATTTCATGAAGAACCACGACAACAATTTACAAACGAGGGAACGTCATTATTTATCATCGAATATTTCATAACGGTAACAGGACCAGATAAGTACTATTTTGTCAACAACAAAATTATAAAGTTGAATAAATTATAACTAATAGTTAGCTTTACGAGGTCTGGTTACTACATATAATCGGATCTTAAACAAGTACTAATTTAGTAAATTATTTTCTCACTAACGCTGCTAGCCAAACTATACCCCCCCAAAACTGAAATGTTTGAATTTGAGTTACTAATACTTAATGCTCATGTATTGTAGTGGCATATAATTTGGATGTAAGTGATCATTAATAAATAGAGTTAATTTTGAACAGCTTTGACTTATCCTTTTAATTTCAATATCGTTTTGATTTTTAGTCCAACTTATTCAATAAATAAGTCTTAAGTGGAAATCAAATTCTAGATTAGTTAGCTCAAAGGAAACAACTTTTCTGCAAACCAATTCCTCTAACTTCGATATTACTTGTATGCTTAAATCAGTTATAATTTGGCTATGAAATTGGGCCAAAATCGTCCTATTAAATACAGCTAGTTTCGGTCATTTGACAGGGGGTTCTAATATTTGGCTTTGAGTTCGACTCACTGCTATGCTTAACTACAATCGCAACAAATTCTGTATTTTCGACTCAATTTGAGGCACTCATTATCCTATATAATTTTGACTTTTATTTGTTCGCTTTGGTCTAGTGCAAGTATCATCATATATAGATAGCATCTCCCTGTTATTTTGTAAATTGAATGAATTTTAGGTTCAAAAATATTAGCAAATTTCAACGGTTTATTTTGAGGAGTGGAGTTGAGTGCGCTTTTTTCAGAATTTATATAAATCGATAAAATATCATAATGAAATTTACTTATCTCTAAAAATTTCCAAAATTGGTATGTTATAATATTAATATAAATTATAAACATATAACACAAACAGTATTAATATATATTAAGTAAACGTTAAACAAGTAATATTTCTTAAGATTTGTTAATATATACACAACCTTTCATATTCAAATCATGTGTTCATTTATATCCATTACTGTATTTATATTCTTTAATTATAACAATTACCATCAATAAACTGCTGTATTTTTATTAAACTAAATGTCTGTATACTTAGCAGTTTTAAATTATTAAAACTTGAAATATTTAGTATTAGTAATATTTAGTACCATGCTGACACAATATTACTTATTTGCTTCAAAAATTAATAATATAACTTTAACTTATTACATGTAACCAATTTCACACCAACATAGGCAGACAATCTGTGATTGATTCTAACAATGCGCAGAATTTCTACAGGTTTAACTTAAAGTGCTATCTTAGTCTTATAATACTATTTACCGATTTTAGTTGTTATAGTGAACCAATACTTTGAGCATTCTGATTTAATATTTTAAATAGAATTGGTTAATATAAACGGGTACATGATTTCATATGTTCGAGTATCATTTTCTCTGTTTTTGAGCGGGTTCAAGGTCTGTGTTGATCAAATGGATCGTTTTGAAACCGATCTATATTTAAAACAACGATTATTCGTTTTTAGTTTTGAAAAGTTCGATTTCAAGGTGAAAGCGAGGGCCAAGTTCATTTACTAATGCAGTGAAGTGGTAAATATTGATTGCTTTATTGTGACCGAGCATTTGCAAATTGAACGAACGAGCAGAATAATTTGCTAATAGAATTTGATTCAAGAGATCTCGGACGAAAATTTTGCTCAAATGTACTTTAACGACCAAAAGCAACTAAATATGCTTGATACCGAAGCGCTGAAACCGGTTATTACATAATTAAGCAAGTAAAAGCTGTACAGGGTCATCAGCATTTCACATGGGGATTAAACGGGCGTAATTATTATAAATGAGGACGAAGAGTACTTTTAACTTGACGAAATGGAGCAAATAACAGCGAAAGAGCTGAAAAGAGACAAAGGGATCAAAATCGAAATCGTTAAGCACCAGAAAACGAACCAAAACATGATTAAAACACAATCAATTAAAAACTCTGAAATAACGCCAAATACAAATACTGCAAATAATAATTTGAAACTAACGAATATGAACACAATGACAAAGAATTCAGTATTAACAACATTTAACATGACACAAATGAAAACAACAACTTAACTGAACGAACAAATTGAAATAACTCCAAAAATTCCACTTGTGAACTCCGTTTTATAGGTGCGGGCGAAGAATCTGAACTTTACTCACATTTACTGCACTCAAGAAACAAACGAGTAAATTATATAAAAGCTCGGACAAACAATTAATCTCCTGTTTGAACACGAACTGTCATTTATTAGCGTTGAGAACTTGATTCAAAAAGCTATAAGCACATTCACAGGAACTATAACTGAAGATTATATTCTACTTGACGTATCATATAATAACGCAGTAATTCCACTCCTTCTTCCACTTCTTAAAATCGGTATCTGCGATAATTCAGGGTTCGCGATAACACCGCAATGCTACTAAAAATACGTGTTTCTGAACATATTCGCTAATAAAGCGGTTACAATGAGAGGACTTACCAACAAAGTCAAATTTGGGTTCAATTTGCGCTTTGACATATAAAAAATATGTTAGAATATAAAAATAACAGTAGAAGGAAGCGTCGTGTATGATTAAGAGACATTGAAACATTGCAATGTGAAAATTGAGGTTAAACGGAACGGTGTATTGATTAGTGACAAACTGGTGACTGAATTCAAAGGAGAAGGTCTTTACAACGTTAAACTTAGTGTAGAATAAGAAGGAGAAGAAGAATTCAGCAAATTTATGAGGTGATTATTATTTAAAATATAATTCAACAACACTAAAAATTGAAGAAAGTCTAGCCCAAGTTGATCATTTGTGGACTCATATATATCTCAAATAGTCATAAAAAGCTTATACGTGATTTTTCCTGGTTCCAAGAGTCTTGTATCTTATATTTCATTTCAATCAATATACTATGAAGATAATAAAGATATGAAGATAATACAAAGATAATCCTAAACTAATAATATAATTGCGAAATTATTGTTAAACGTTTGTATGCATTCCACTTCAATTATGATCGTACGCAAACCAACAAAATTTAACCAAATGAATAACCTTCCGATTCTCCAAGATCCAATTCAGGTGAAATTTGAAAACGACCGGTTGGCGCACATTTTCAAGCAACGTGTGTTCAACGGCGAGCTCAGCATCAACAATATGAATCTAAGAGACCTTAGCTTTATTTAGAGCTTAGACCTTAAAGTACTTGAGCTCATTAACTGCCAAAATTTGATTCCAAAGTTCTCAAATTAAACAATTAAGGAACTGAGAATTGACGGTTTAAATATCAACAATTTCAATGAAATATAACTGTAGAACTTGGAAGTATTAAAAATTCAAAACTCAAATTGTGAGATTTAGCAGTGCGATTTATTGGCTCACGTTTAAATACTTGAGCTACACAGAGTAAAGAACGCTTTATAATTGCTAACTTCAAATTGTAGAGTTAAAGAGCTGAGCCTTACTGAGTGTGATATTGAAAGCCTCAGCACAAATAAACTTTAAAGTGTTGAAGTGCTGACTATATAAGAGAGAGCAAGCAAACGCTAACGGTTCATAAATCTACAAAATATCACCTCATATTATAACCTCAGAGAACTATTTATTTAACTGTATAACTCCATTGATACAACACCACTTCTAGAACTATTAAATTTACAAACTATAAAGTTCAAATAATGCAATGATATGATTATTAACTTAAATGGTGACAGTATTAACAAAGTTGAACTTAATAACTGCAAATTAAAGTGTATCTAATCATTTACGCTCAAAAATCTTAAAATATTAAATATTTACAATTTTGGATTTCCATCAGGTTTCGAGATGATGAATAATATTAAACCATTTCAACTGTAAATTAATGATATTTTAAGTAGTTTAATAAATATTTAGATAATATGTTTAAAAGAACTAGATTTATCAGGAAATGAAGGTATAGATCTATCATTTTTTAAAGATATACGCCAAATATCTTCACTTAATTTAAGTGGTTGTCAATTACGAGATTTCACGGAAATAAATCCATTAGATATCTAAGAATATTAGCTTATAGATATTTCACAGCTTCAACTTTTGGTCTAACTAGAAAAAATTTACTTGAGAGGTTGCAGTATAAATCGAATTAATGTGTTGAGTTTTCTAATAAACTTGAAAGAACTAGATCTAGCTGAAAATAATTTAAATGACTTAAGTCCATTGTGTAACTTAGTTAATCTTACTAAACTAAATTTGGAGAACTGCACTTTATGCAACATAGATTCTCTAAAAACTCTGATAAACTTGGAAGAATTGAATCTTTAAAATATTATATAATTCAACTAAAAGGAAGTTCAAGTACGTGTTGTTGATATTTCATCTTTAAAGAATTTGATGAAACTGACTATTCTTAATTTAAATTCAATAGGAAAATTGTAATTAATAAATTTAAGCACGTTGATTAAGTTGAAACAATTATATTTAGCTTGTAATGAATTAGAAAATATAACTGCATTAAAGTACTTAACCTAATTAGAGATATTGGACTTGAGATAATGTTAATTAACAAACATTGATACAATAAAATCACTTATAAACCTTAAAGAATTAAATCTACGTGAAAATCTTAATATTAATATAACTCCATTATAATACTTAACACAGCTTACAAAGCTAGAAATACAATTATGTGGACTGCTCTCTGTAGATGCTTTAATACCGCTTTAAAAATTACAGGTGTTGAATGTATATGATAATTCAATAGTTTACGCACAACCATTAGAACAATTAAAATAATTAGTAAAATTAAAAATTATGTACAATAGCGTAATTGATTTTTCTTCTTACTTTGTTAAATTCTTTGATTTAGATTCACATGAGGTTACCTCCAATAAATATCCAACTGCATAAGAGATTTAATAAGCAAACATATCAAAAAATTTAAATTAACCAGTAAGCTTGCTAAATAGCATTTAAAATAGGTATAAATAATTGAGCAACAAAATAGAAATTAAAAAGAAAATAGCAACAAAAGCAATACAAGAACATGGAACTTATATGACATCATTTGTTGGTAAAGTGGTACAATTATTTGTGTAACTTACCAGTTGTACCGAAAACTGATGTGATTCATTATAATCTCAAAATACGGTTTTAATTAAGAGTTTTGGGATTAAGAGGTTTTTAATTATCAAGGGCGTGCATTCTCAATAACTAGCATAAGTTGTCTAGATTTTTCACTCCATAATGTTGTTTAGAATTTTAAGAATGTGAAAATTGTATAATAGTTAAATGAAAGATTTGTTTAATTTAACTTAATTAATTGATAATTATGCTATAATATTATAATTATTTATTATATAGATATTTTTTAACACTGATTATTTATTATATAATAATCACCTTATAAATTTGCTGAATTCTTCTTCTCCTTCTTATTCTACACTAAGTTTAACGTTGTAAAGACCTTCTCCTTTGAATTCAGTCACCAGTTTGTCACTAATCAATACACCGTTCCGTTTAACCTCAATTTTTCACCTGTATAAATATAAAACATTATTAAAATGATTGGGTTATTATTATAAGATAGTTATAAGATATTACAGCTACTGTATATTTATTCTTATTAAAAATATATTCATTAAGGTGTAGCATTTATTGTATTCTCTGAAGCGGTATAGCTCAAATAATTACATTTGTATCTATACAATTAAAAGTTATTTTGAAATAGTTACATGAAAATTTATATATTAAATAGAGCCATAGTTAGTATTATTAATAATATGATATGTATGCAAAATGTAATAGTAGTGTTATTTAGTAATAATTCTCATTATAAAAACTACATATTACTAACTGTACATAACATATAATCATAATTCTATGAATAATTCCACTTCAATATTTATGTAAATTTGTTTTGAATCTGTAAATCCAACAATATGTAACGATAATTGTGCGAAGACATGTTAACTTATTTAAACACATTATTGTTGTAATAGTGAGAAAGACAATAAATTAGTATGGATAATAGTGTTCTGTGTTCTCGTTTTACTCATAGCACTGTTTATTGTATATAACTGTATTAAAATTAGATAAAAAACAAATAAATAGACTAAACTTATATTTATCATGAAACCGTTATAACCTGAAAATATTTTACATGAAAATGATGTCGGTTAGCCACCAATCTTTTAAAATTAGATATTTTGATTATTAACAGTTAAATATATAAATTGAGGGGAATATCATTATTCTAGAGTGAGTTGAAGTATATTTTATGATTTTGAATATTAAACAACAATAGCTAGCCAAAATCATCACCTTATAAGAATATCTTAAAGTAATATACTTGATATTTAAAACATTCCTCTCAAATATAATTATATTCTTCTTTGCGAGTTGGATTACATAACCTCGCTCTCAAGGAGGATTACCAATTTTTAATCCCTTATAAGTGAAATGCATATCCCTCGCTTACAAGTACAACTACATGCCCAAACCCTTGCAAGCAAGCTGACCTACTCCTAGCGAATATGCGACCCCCTTATAAGTGAGCATATTGTAATCCACTTTTATTTTATTATTTCATTTCATTATTTACAATCTTTTATAATCAAATAATATTTCCACTCCCAATTCAGAATCCATGAACAACTACATCGGAACCGGAACTGTGACCTACGAAAACGGAATTATTCAAAAGGGTTCTTTTTAAAACGGAACTTTCAACGGAATTTGCACAATTATTTGGCCGGACGGCGACACTTTCACCGGAAATTTAACGAATAACGTGAGAAACGGAACCGGAACTTTCACCGGAGCCGACGGCCGGATTTACACCGGGGAGTGGGAGAACGACAAGAAACAGGGGAGTGGAACGTATAAATTCGCAAACGGGGATATTTACGTTGGCGAGTTTAAATTGGGCGAATACCACGGGAGTGGAAAATACACCTGGGCGGACGGGAAATACTACGAAGGGGAGTGGTGTCAAGGAGTTAAGCACGGGAAAGGGAAGACGGTAGGAGACGAAGTTGAAGAGGGAACGTACGTTAACGGAGAATTCGTGGGGGCTGTGTGAAGAGAAGAATAGAATTATGTTTATTTTTAAGTAACTATCAATAAATAATATAAAATGACTCACTTAACTGTAACCTCATCATCAGTACTCAATAAATAATATATAAACAACATTCAGAACAAAAACGTGAATGTTGCAAAAATATGTTACTACAGTAAGAATTTAATTAAGAGTTATTATCAGAATTTCTTTAGTAAAAATAATATGTATTCTAATACCATCTAAGTGATTCCGCTTCCTCATTTATGTACGGTAAAGTCAGTTAGGTTCTATCTCTCTACAGTTCAATGTAAATTTTATAGTTTTTAATACGAATTCTTAATTAAAGGAAAGCAAATTCTTATTTGAAGCATCTTCCCAAACTTCTGGCGGAACATTCAAACCCAAAATATTCTCCATTTGCTGCAAATCACATATTTCTAGTTTTTAGGAGGAGCCAAAGTGATTCAACAAGTCTTCTTAACTTCTGATTACATGATTTTGTTTCATGGTAACTGATGGGAGCGGAAATGTTATAACATTTAATTGTAAATGCTATAATATTTAATTTTAAGTGAAAATAAATGAAGAATCGAATTGAACACATACGGTAAAGTCTCACAAGTAGACTAGGTGCCGAGTCTCACGAATAGTACAAGAGAAAATGAATAGTTTATTTGACATTTCATGTGGGTTTCAGATATTTTGAGATATCTCACGAATAGAACAGAGTTGATGACGAATAGACCGAACCTAATTAACATTACAAATTAATATCAGAATTTGAACTACCTGATAAAGGTCAGAATATTATTTATAAAATTAATTTATTAGTCTTTTGTTAAGATTCAATTAAAATCATCAATTCAATAATGATAGTTTTATTTGTATGAACTTATTCCTAAAACCTCAAAATATTCTTGTTGAATAGTTTCTTATAATTATGTCTTTTATGTTAGGGAGAGAATTATTAAGTTAAGACAGAGAATTATTAAAATATATATTATTTTTACTTAGCTATAGTAAAATAACTAGTATATACCTATTTATTGCGTTTAGATGTATTGTTGGATTGTTACTGTTGAGTGAGTCATGTTATTATTATTATTATTTATGTTACATTTCTACTCATTAACCAAGTATGGAGTGGTACGCATTTATTAAATTAAAGAATAAAAATTGATTAAACAGATGAATTACAAAGGTTATCACGAATAGAACAAAGTGGTTGGCAAATAAGACTAAACGAGATATCTCACGAATAAACTTTGGAAATCAATATTCTATTCGTCATTTGTACTCTGTTCTATTTGTGATTACTCGGTACCTAGTCTATTTGTGAGACTTTACCGTAACAGCTTTAATGTATTTAGTTCTATGTGTGAATTAACATCTTTTTAATACAAGGTAACTATTTTATTTCATGCGTATGTAAAGTTAACATATATATGTAATATTAATTATAGTATGTGTATAGTATGTGTGCAGTTGATTAATTAGTTTTTACTATAGCCACCCATTGTCTATTTTCTATTGCACAATAAGGGTTTTTCATTGTCCCAGACAATAGAATACAATGAAGTATAGGACAATAAGAGCATTTATTTCATTGCTAAAGTGGAATATTTTACACATATATGCATAAAATATAAATGTTCGCGCTCCAATATTTTCCACACCTCAATAAATGCAACTTGAAAGTCAATCTTTACAATTATGATTTAAATGCTAAAAACGGCTTCCATAATATTTATAATTGCTTTTTATTGTCTAAACTTCGTTTTAGCCTTTGGAAAATGAACAAAAACTATGAAAATCAAAATATTTTATTTGACTCCATATTATAATGAATATGTTTGAAATATAATGCTAAAATTAAATTTACAATATATTAGATGTATAAATACTGTAAAATAGAATTAAAAAAGTGACAAAAATCTTATTGTCATTGTGGTACACAATAGAGACAATGATTGTCTTATTGGCAATTATTGTCAAAAGTGCTCTTATTGTCTATTGTTGGATAGTTTTTACTAATATTTTTAAGATAAGTTTGTTTATTGCATTAATTGGATGTTTAAATGGCGATAGTTGCGATTATTAAAACTTTTATTTTGAGTTATAGAAAATAGCACTTTATAACACGATTAAACGAATATATTGAAGTGTTTTACTATATACATAAGTTATTCTTATCTAATAATATGAAATATATTAATACACCACTTCAAACAAAAATATGGCGGACGAGCACACACAAGAATTAAGTCAGATGATAACAGAATATCATCATGTTTTTGTGTCATTTATACTGATAGTAAATCAACCGCTAGGAACACTATGAACTGTAAAAACATAATCTTAATATAGAATTCAGATAAGTAGTGGCTGAGCTTTTAACGTTACAACACAGGTTTACAATTTGCAAACCGTAATATATAAATGTTGATATAACTAAGATCAACGCTACGAATCCTACTTACTGTTAAATATGGAAATATTGAAGCACCACTCGCTCTTTGACAATGATTACAAAGCTTTTAGAATTCGTCTGGACTTTTTAATTAATTACGTTATGGACATACATGGATATAAAAGATAACAAATATTCAGTTTACTATGTGAGCTGCAGCTCTAAATCAACGAATTCTAAGCTCAGATAAATAGCTGGCAAATTTAGATAATAAAACATAAATTCTATATTGCATGCAACTATAATACACTTCAATATTTCCGTTTCGGCTCAATAGAATAGAGAACATACTATTATTTGTCATTTAATTCAAAAGCTAAGGTAAATACACACATGAATATTTGTTTATTAGGAACAGCTGTGATTAGTAAAAACAAAACTGAAAACCAAACTCAATCTAATTCTAACGTCATATGCATAGCGATTTTATTACATTGTACATGGGATCTGGCCTCACTCTGGCTATTGTTGGTTTCTTCGGTGTCATCATCACCTGTTGCTTCTCCTGCATCTTGGGAAAGCCTAATGAAGTTGAATATGAACATGTTCCAAATCACACCATTCCACAACATCAATATATTCCACCACAGTCATATCCAGTTCCTTAATTCTAAAGAGACCAGATGTAAATGTGAGGTTAACTTACAGCAAAATCACAAAATTTAGCTGTTTTAGATTACTAATTGTAGTTTAGTACTCATTTATTGCATTAGTTTTCATTTATCTAGCTGCTATCAACGAATTAATGATTTAGTTAAATAATTTCTAAATAATTATGTTCATATACCTGTCACTATTAGAATTATTCATTTTTAGTGGAGTGGTGAGCTGTATATCATTTTTTGCCCCAATTTAATATTCATAAATATCATATTAGAATATTCAAAACACCAGTAGTGACATATTTATGTTTAACGGTATAATAAGGTATGCGAGGGTATGGCATGTGGGGGAAAAAATTCACAGTTCGCCCAGTATCTACAAATTAAAATATTATTTTAAAATCGACGGCCGATTTTTATTTGAAATTTATATCTTTATTGTTGTTCGTTGAAATATTAACATCTTTTCTATTTTTATAATTTAAATTTACACAACTGTTTAACTATTTTAATTCAAAGAGTAGAAAAGGTAGAAGAATAAAAACTTGGTAGCAATTAAACTATTGATCAGGTATCATTAATATTAATTTATTTCTACTCTATATAACTTCATTTTTGCATATGATTGTTTAAATGCAATTTACTAATGTATATGCAATATCATCACCTCATTCTTAGTATTAAGAATTTGACAACTTTCTTTGTAAATATCTTAACTTAAAGGGTACAGCAGTAATAGCTATATTAACTGATATATCCCCATTGGATATTCATTTATTGCAATGATTCGTTAGGTTCAATTGACGGCCACTTTTCTACAATTCAACTGTCAATTATTTTGAATTATAAATGGCGGCTTCGGAGGGGAACCATAATAAGTATGCAAATAGTTATACCCATAGTTAAATTTGCGTCGCTTTATCTAGTTCCTGAGCTTTTAAATCGAAATAGTTAAGCTGGAGTGGGACAAGGACATGCCCGGTTTTGAGCGCACTTTTGGCACTTGGGATTTTGGGGAAGGCTTGACTGCCGTATAATCATAATAGCATAACCGAAAAATACATAAAGAAGAAAATTTCACTTTTTAAATCAGAATAATTCGATATGCCACTACTGGTTTCAAAACCATATCAAAATGCGTGTCAATATTATAAAAAAAGACGCTAACAATTAATTGGTTTGAAAGTTCAACTGATTATATAATTCCAACTACGAAAATCAATAAATATCATCATTTCAAACAAAGTTATAAAAGTTATATTTTGATTTATGTTGAAACTGCAATCTGTGATTGATATGAAATAGTGGGAAGGCCCTAACCGATAAAAAGTTACACCAACAAGTTACATGTGCTCAATACATTTAGAACTTTTGTATTTTTTGGCTCATATTTCAAATAATTGAGGTTTAAATTTCAAAGTGATTAAATAATATTCTAAGTATAGCATCAAGAAATTCATAAGCAGAATTTGATAACTGATACACATACTGATACTAACTTTTATTATTCTACTTATTATTATACTTTTATTATTCTATACCACTGATTATTGCTCCTGATTTTACTATTTTTGTGTTACTTTAGAATATTTTGATGAAGAAATTAAAATATTTGTTAATTGTAGCTTCTGTGATGACTCTATAACTAAGTTTCGATTTTAACTGGGATGTCGGTCACATCGTGAAAACTGAACAACTCCAAAACTATTTTAACAGATATTTCTTCCAGTTTCGAAACTAGAACGATTCCACTGTTATAGCTATGCATATTAACTATTTAGTGTTCCTTTCGTCAAATTAAAATATACTTTTATATAACATATTTATACATATTTCATAATATTGGTTTCAATGTATTATCCATGTGTTTTATACTATACATTGAATTATATAAATAATTAATTTGATACTTGTAATACAATACTTAGTTATATTTTTATATAAAATAGATCTTCTTCTATGATCCCCAAATAGAATTCATCTAGTTGATTTAATATCCTACTGTGGTGTCCGAGCCAACTTTGATTTTAACAAATGTTTATGTAATAATTGCGCTTGAAAATTAAATCACTGTATTTATGCTAATTATAACATATTCAATTAATTCTGCGGTTCATTTCTTTTTCACTTCATCCTTCAAATGACGAAGCACACACGAAGCCGACGGATCACAATACAAGAGCGTCGCATAATGATGAGAATGTGAGAAACAGAATCACAAACTGTTGCAACCAAGAAATACATTGCTTGTTGCCTTCAATGTAGTCTCCAAACTGTTTATTCCATTTTTAAGCACTTTGAAGTTACAGGCAAGCTAGAAGCTTCTCATGCCGATAATAGTGTCAGAAAATTTGACTAAGCTGAGATTTTCGCGCTGTTAAATATCGCCAGAGCCATAGATTCGAAACTCGACGAATCATAGCTGAAAAATACTAAGCCCTTCGTGGAATTTCCATGTCTCTAACAACGGTATCTCGTCTCCTGGCCAAATTCAGTTTAAGCTTCTATGTTGCTAAGATAAAGCCAAAACTTACCGAAAAGCATAAATTGGAAAGTTTGAACTTTGCTCGAATGAACCTGAAACAACAAATTGAATATTGGAGAACTTTTTAGTATACCGATGAGTATCGCTCAAAATGCTATGCAAATCGAGCGAGTAGAGTGCTCAGAACACCTAAAGACGAGTGGAATCCGAAGTATTTTCTCGAAGTGTAAAATATGGACTGTTTTCGTGCATGATCTATAGTACGATTAGCTATAGATATAAGGGTCCATTATGGCTTATGCCGTGCGGTACGACCATGAATTCAATTGTCAATTCTTAAGTTCTCAGACAAGTTACACTTCCATCACTTAATAGCATAACTTGAAGTTGCAACAAGATAACGCCCCGACACATTTTAGTAAGTATATGAAAAACTTTTATACTGCTAACAACATTGAGCTCTATCACTTTCCAGTAATGAGTCCAGACTTAAATCCACTTTTTCACTGCTGGAATCCACTGAAGTCAAACATTTCCCCTGAAGAATGTACCACATATGACTTATTAAATGAAGAAGTAAAGAGGGCGTTGGAGTAAATCTCGTTAGATATCATCAATCATTTGATTGACTCTATGCCCAAAAGGTTAGAAGAAGTAATAAAATAGAAAGGAGACGCTACTAAACATTGAGTTAATATATAGTTAAAATTAATACAAAAAATAGTTTTGAAATAGTTAGTATTTTTTGAAATCAAAGTTGGCTTGGCGACCACAGTATGCTTCTATAATGAGGTATTGACGTGCTTGTTGAAAGTTTCCTGTGAGAATGTTGAGTTCAGCACTGATTCTAAATCTGGGTAAGTTCTTGTCTACTACAATAATGCTACGATTGAAAGATATATAAAGTGATATATATATATATATTCATTTCACTTCCTCGAGACGGCACAAACAGACTTCATTGAGACTTTCGAAAGCAAAACATATATATATATATATATATATATATATATATATACATCGTCGTTCAAACCTGAATTCTGGTATTATGGCTTCCAAACAGGCCGTCAATTTCGTCAAAAGTCGTTTAAACGCTTACATGGCTTCAGAAATCCGTAGCTCGTCATTAAACCTGCGTATAGATACAAAATCTGAATGATGCATCTTGATAATAAAAATATTGAACATGTAAGCTTGGATGATATACATATGTAAATGTAACATGATAACTCGCACAGAGGCTATATCTATAATTATAACTATAATTCACATATTTCTTAATCTAAATTTTCATTCAATACATCTCAATCACACGTAGACTGGTCTCTACTGCATACAAACATACGTAATATTATTTATACCTACCAATATATCTACTTAAAAGATAGTTTATTTTTTAGTCCATTTTATTTTCTAATTCCTATATTCGATCAATTAAAACTTAACTATTGTCTTTCAAATTATTTGATTTTTTGCATTATTAACATGATGAAGATTTATATATTTATTTAAATTTATTGCGTTTAGATGTATTGTTGGATTGTTGCTGTTGAGTGAGTCATGTTATTATTATTTTATTTAAATACATGAAATATAATATTTTTAATATTATTATATTAATATTTATAATAATTCTGAAGTTAAAATATTTTTTGTATCAATCAACACTCCAATCAAATAGTGTAACAGATTATGTAAAATTATTATTAAATATAGTAATTCTTACTGAAATTAGTAATAAAACAACATTTACAAGAGAAAGGCGACAATATTATTTGTTAAGAGAAAGTTGAAGTACATTTTAATAATATTTTATTTAATAATATTCTCAAAAAATTATTATGTATTACACTACTGTAATAACAATTGCACAATAATACAAATAAAAATACAACATTAAACTATCATGTTTATTCCATGTTTATTCAAAAACTAGAACACAAATTAAAATGTATATTGACCACGTATACTGACCAATTTTTCCACCTCATCATTTAATGTTCATTTTAACCACCATCGCAAACATGCAGGTTTTCTCCATGTCTGAGTTCAATTTCTGCTACAATTATGTTTTCTACGAACCGTTCGAAGAAAAAACGACCATTAATCTCAATTCCCCTTTTGAGTTTGAAAATGGCGCAAAAAGAAATAAATGCTCCAGAACTGATAATTCCCTCTTCAGATCCGTTAACCAAAGCACCTTTTCAATCACCATAGACAGCGAGTTCGACCTGAACTAGCAGCCGTTCAGCCTGTTCTTCTTCGTGTGGACGAACGTGACCATAGTTGACACTCAGATCAACATGAGACTCACCAACTCGGGCCACGACTTCGCCTTTCTGGTAGCCACCGTCCCGGAGTACAGCGTCAGCATTCTCGGCTCGAGCTTTGAGTTTACTTCGAAAGACGTAACAAGCTTCTTCGGTGTCGCCAACAACCTGACAGAGCCATTGACTGTGAACAGGAGCTCCTTCTCCTTCGATTGCTCCGGCCCGATGACCAAGTTCCATGGGATCGCCGGTTAAGTTCAGGATATAGCAGTTCTGAACTCCAGCTTCACAATTGAAGTGAAGGCGGTCACCAGCTGTGGCTTCGTCTCGCTAGTGCTCGGCCAGTCAACTTTCAAGAACCTGACTATTTCCGGCCACCAGACCGGAGATAACGCCGTCGGCTTCATATACGAAAACAAGGGCGCCTGTGCCATCTCCAACATCACCTTCTCACTCGTCACTTCTGGCTCCGCGGTCAACTGCGGCTTCGTGAACTCCAATTCCGGCTCGAAGTGGGTGACCGTTTCCGACCTCACTTTCGTTGGTTTCCAGAACTCGAACCTGATTTCCAATCCGGGCTCGTTTTCCGGAACCTGTCCATGCCTCTCTGGGGCCTCTCTCCAGCATGGCCTCTGCTACTGCGTAGCTGGATCTCTCCCTACCGCAGACAGCTGCAAATGCCAGACCAAGAACGCCTTCATCAAGAACGGAGCGTGCGCCTGCTGGACCAACGCGGTCAACACCAGTAACGAGTGCGCCTGTCCAGCCGGCCACACCGTGGTTAACGGAGAGTGTGTGAGCTCATGCCCCGCCGGCTAGGTTTCCGTCGAAGGCGTATGCAAGTGCAAGATCACCAACGCCGTGATTGATTCTAACGAGAACTGCGTCTGTCCAGATGGCCATACTGAGGTTAACGAAGAGTGCGTAAGTTCATGTCCGACCGGCGCTTCCCTCGTAAATGGCGTGTGCGTCTGTTAAACTACTAATGCCTTCCCGGTTGGTGGGGTTTGTGTATGCGGAGTCAACGCCACCAACTCGTCTAATACATGTTTGTGTCCTCTTGGTTCTTCTTTGATAGATGGAGTCTGCAAGTGCTCCTAATTAGACGCGTTTCCTGTTTCTGGCGAATGTTAATGCGCTACGGATGCTAGAAGCACCAGAGCCAGATGTTCTTGTCCAGCCCGGTCTTCAGTTGTTTCCGGAGCTTGTAAGTGCCAGACCAAGAACGCCTTCATCAAGAACGGAGCGTGCGCATGTTGGACCAACGCGGTCAACACCAGCAACGAGTGCGTCTGTCCCGCTGGCCACGCCGTGGTTAACGGAGAGTGTGTGAGCTCATGCCCCGCCGGCTAGGTTTCCGTCGAAGGCGTGTGCAAGTGCAAGATCACCAACGCCGTGATGGATTCCAACGAGAACTGCGTCTGTCCAGATGGCCATACTGAGGTTAACGAAGAGTGCGTAAGTTCATGTCCGACCGGCGCTTCCCTCGTAAATGGCGTGTGCGTCTGTTAAACTACTAATGCCTTCCCGGTTGGTGGGGTTTGTGTATGCGGAGTCAACGCCACCAACTCGTCTAATACATGTTTGTGTCCTCTTGGTTCTTCTTTGATAGATGGAGTCTGCAAGTGCTCCTAATTAGACGCGTTTCCTGTTTCTGGCGAATGTTAATGCGCTACGGATGCTAGAAGCACCAGAGCCAGATGTTCTTGTCCAGCCCGGTCTTCAGTTGTTTCCGGAGCTTGTAAGTGCCAGACCAAGAACGCCTTCATCAAGAACGGAGCGTGCGCATGTTGGACCAACGCGGTCAACACCAGCAACGAGTGCGTCTGTCCCGCTGGCCACGCCGTGGTTAACGGAGAGTGTGTGAGCTCATGCCCCGCCGGCTAGGTTTCCGTCGAAGGCGTATGCAAGTGCAAGATCACCAACGCCGTGATGGATTCCAACGAGAACTGCGTCTGTCCAGATGGCCATACTGAGGTTAACGAAGAGTGCGTAAGTTCATGTCCGACCGGCGCTTCCCTCGTAAATGGCGTGTGCGTCTGTTAAACTACTAATGCCTTCCCGGTTGGTGGGGTTTGTGTATGCGGAGTCAACGCCACCAACTCGTCTAATACATGTTTGTGTCCTCTTGGTTCTTCTTTGATAGATGGAGTCTGCAAGTGCTCCTAATTAGACGCTTTTCCTGTTTCTGGCGAATGTTAATGCGCTACGGATGCTAGAAGCACCAGAGCCAGATGTTCTTGTCCAGCCCGGTCTTCAGTTGTTTCCGGAGCTTGTAAGTGCCAGACCAAG
The DNA here is from genome assembly GCA_963988835.1 of Hexamita inflata. Lineage (NCBI taxonomy): Eukaryota > Fornicata > Diplomonadida > Hexamitidae > Hexamita > Hexamita inflata. Next base: position 248,928 of record CAXDID010001009.1, read on the forward strand.
AACGCCTTCATCAAGAACGGAGCGTGCGCATGTTGGACCAACGCGGTCAACACCAGCAACGAGTGCGTCTGTCCCGCTGGCCACGCCGTGGTTAACGGAGAGTGTGTGAGCTCATGCCCCGCCGGCTAGGTTTCCGTCGAAGGCGTCTGCAAGTGCAAGATCACCAACGCCGTGATGGATTCCAACGAGAACTGCGTCTGTCCAGATGGCCATACTGAGGTTAACGAAGAGTGCGTAAGTTCATGTCCGACCGGCGCTTCCCTCGTAAATGGCGTGTGCGTCTGTTAAACTACTAATGCCTTCCCGGTTGGTGGGGTTTGTGTATGCGGAGTCAACGCCACCAACTCGTCTAATACATGTTTGTGTCCTCTTGGTTCTTCTTTGATAGATGGAGTCTGCAAGTGCTCCTAATTAGACGCTTTTCCTGTTTCTGGCGAATGTTAATGCGCTACGGATGCTAGAAGCACCAGAGCCAGATGTTCTTGTCCAGCCCGGTCTTCAGTTGTTTCCGGAGCTTGTAAGTGCCAGACCAAGAACGCCTTCATCAAGAACGGAGCGTGCGCCTGCTGGACCAACGCGGTCAACACCAGCAACGAGTGCGCCTGTCCAGCCGGCCACACCGTGGTTAACGGAGAGTGTGTGAGCTCATGCCCCGCCGGCTAGGTTTCCGTCGAAGGCGTATGCAAGTGCAAGATCACCAACGCCGTGATTGATTCTAACGAGAACTGCGTCTGTCCAGATGGCCATACTGAGGTTAACGAAGAGTGCGTAAGTTCATGTCCGACCGGCGCTTCCCTCGTAAATGGCGTGTGCGTCTGTTAAACTACTAATGCCTTCCCGGTTGGTGGGGTTTGTGTATGCGGAGTCAACGCCACCAACTCGTCTAATACATGTTTGTGTCCTCTTGGTTCTTCTTTGATAGATGGAGTCTGCAAGTGCTCCTAATTAGACGCTTTTCCTGTTTCTGGCGAATGTTAATGCGCTACGGATGCTAGAAGCACCAGAGCCAGATGTTCTTGTCCAGCCCGGTCTTCAGTTGTTTCCGGAGCTTGTAAGTGCCAGACCAAGAACGCCTTCATCAAGAACGGAGCGTGCGTATAACTGAATAAATGATTAATAACTAATAACTTTAATATTATTTATTAATATGCTCATTAATATGCTGAAGAGTTTGTAAATTAATAAATATTTGAAACTCATATGATCAATTGTGAGTGTTATCATAATTATTCAAATGCCACTTCAAACATGTCATTATAGTAAATACATATTCATAGATTTCTTTACTGCACAACTACTAGTTGAGTAAGCAGGTTGTGTAGAAATTCAGTATCGTTGGTTCTACTGAACAAGGCAAAGACGCCAAAATAAGGAATACAGGACAATGGGTTAAGCAAGAAAGAGGAGAATGAGAGAAAATTTGAACTTAACCCTTATTAGACGGTGAGCTTTTCTGACTCTCTCAGCAGCGCTCTGTAGATCTATTTAATAAAACTATATGTATATAAGTACTCACATATCTCAACATTATTTCATTCGCCACCAGTAAGGGCTTGTTCTTGAATTATCAACAAATATCTTGTTTGACACTTTTGACATAAATATACACAATTCTTCCACAGTTTTTATTTATTCTCCATTCAACTTTTACACAACATATTTGGACTCGTTTTATCGGGTTAAAACTTGCTTATTGCATCTTATTGCTTTTAAAACGTGCTTAAATAAAAAATTTTCAAATTTCAAGTTGCTATGTATTGTTTTATTTGATTATGCGTATTTGGTTGAATCACAAAGATCAAAAGAAAAACAAAATAGATTACAAAGTTGTGTTTCTTGTCTTGTAGTTGTAGCAAAGAGTGAGTACATAAAATGTATCGATGAACTCTTTCAATGAATGTATAAGCGGTCCTGTTGTTGCGCTGATATGAAAAGCGACAATAATATGAAAGTATTTCAAGTTTTTTATTACAAAATTTATTTGACAATAAGCAAGGACAATTTTTTGAGGGATAACAAGCTTTTTGTAATTCCTTTCAACTTCGCAAGTTTTCAATAACAACAAGAATAATCGATTTGTGCAAGCTCGTCCTTCTTAGCTTAGATTTTTAAAACCGTAAAAAATGTATTTTCGGTTTACTTTTAATAAATATTGAAATATTTCAATTTTAAAAATTTTGTTTGTCGTGCATTTATATATTAACAATCAAAAAATATATTGATTTCACTCCACCTATTCTATTTACCAAAAATTGTTATGTTAGTAAATACATTAAAGCTTTTACATAAATGAGGAAGCAGAATCACTTAGATTGGAAATGAAGATGAAAACCATTTTAATCAACTGGAAAATCACTAACCACAAGAATTATTAAAATATATATAATTTTTACTTGGCTATAGTAAAATAACTAGTATATATTTATTTATTGCGTTTATATGTATTGTTGGATTGTTGCTGTTGAGTGAGTCATGTTAGAAATCTTCTCACTCATGTTGCAAATCCTCAATTATCAGCGGTTGTTCCGAGACCACCGGATCCAGCGTTGCCTTAGACTTCGCCTTCTTGCCTTGCTCCCTCACCTTCGAGGCCTGGCGGCGCTCGTAGTACCGCGGCAGTCTCTCTTTTAACCATGTTTTATTGCGATGGTGCCAATTTGCTTAGATGTTATATTAAATAGTTTTTGTGAAGAAATAGTTCTACTTGGGATTCAATTTTTACAAAATTTTTAACTTCGTTGACATGAGACAATTTAATTACGATAAAATTTACGATTATTTCTATATTAATATTATTTAGTATCTAGAAATAAGTATGGAAGACCGTAAAAATCCAGCGAGCACTATTCGACTGATTATATATATAGGGGCAGAAGAGGTTGATCAGAGGCTATTTGCATTATTTGTGGAGTGGAAATACTGCTTACTCAAAAACTAAGTTTGAGGAGATTATCAGAACAATCTTACTATTTACTCGACAGTTGTTGATAAGTATATCAACTTGTATTTTATTTGTATTTTTATTTAAATAATTGCATTCATCAAAATTCTCTTGTTGATATAAAACAATAAACGCAATAATTATTTATTTAGCGCTTTCTTTGTCATTATTATTGTTATATTGTTCACTAGCAACATTAAACTAACATATATTTTGCATACATACATATTTATGTATTGTACATTTTAATAATATTTTTTAATAATATTTTTGTGTTTTCAAAAAAAATATTTTGATATACTCTAGTGTATTAATAATTGCATAATAATACAAATAAAAATACAACTTTAAACTATCATGATATGTTCCAGATTCAAAATCCTAATTCTAAAAATACAACACAATTTATAATGCATATTCTACGTATTGAGTCAATTTTTTCCACTCCACTATTAAATGTTCATTTTAACCACCATCGCAAACATGCAGGTTTTCTCCATGTCTGAGTTCAATTTCTGCTACAATTATGTTTTCTACGAACCGTTCGAAGAAAAAACGACCATTAATCTCAATTCCCCTTTTGAGTTTGAAAATGGCGCAAAAAGAAATAAATGCTCCAGAACTGATAATTCCCTCTTCAGATCCGTTAACCAAAGCACCTTTTCAATCACCATAGACAGCGAGTTCGACCTGAACTAGCAGCCGTTCAGCCTGTTCTTCTTCGTGTGGACGAACGTGACCATAGTTGACACTCAGATCAACATGAGACTCACCAACTCGGGCCACGACTTCGCCTTTCTGGTAGCCACCGTCCCGGAGTACAGCGTCAGCATTCTCGGCTCGAGCTTTGAGTTTACTTCGAAAGACGTAACAAGCTTCTTCGGTGTCGCCAACAACCTGACAGAGCCATTGACTGTGAACAGGAGCTCCTTCTCCTTCGATTGCTCCGGCCCGATGACCAAGTTCCATGGGATCGCCGGTTAAGTTCAGGATATAGCAGTTCTGAACTCCAGCTTCACAATTGAAGTGAAGGCGGTCACCAGCTGTGGCTTCGTCTCGCTAGTGCTCGGCCAGTCAACTTTCAAGAACCTGACTATTTCCGGCCACCAGACCGGAGATAACGCCGTCGGCTTCATATACGAAAACAAGGGCGCCTGTGCCATCTCCAACATCACCTTCTCACTCGTCACTTCTGGCTCCGCGGTCAACTGCGGCTTCGTGAACTCCAATTCCGGCTCGAAGTGGGTGACCGTTTCCGACCTCACTTTCGTTGGTTTCCAGAACTCGAACCTGATTTCCAATCCGGGCTCGTTTTCCGGAACCTGTCCATGCCTCTCTGGGGCCTCTCTCCAGCATGGCCTCTGCTACTGCGTAGCTGGATCTCTCCCTACCGCAGACAGCTGCAAATGCCAGACCAAGAACGCCTTCATCAAGAACGGAGCGTGCGCCTGCTGGACCAACGCGGTCAACACCAGTAACGAGTGCGCCTGTCCAGCCGGCCACACCGTGGTTAACGGAGAGTGTGTGAGCTCATGCCCCGCCGGCTAGGTTTCAGTTGAAGGCGTATGCAAGTGCAAAACCGCCAACGCCGTAATGGATTCCAGCAAGAACTGCGTTTGTGTTTCGGATGCGGTCAACAACACCGCCACGAACACCTGCGAGTGCCCTTCAGATTCCGTTTTCGATTCTGCTTCTCAGACCTGCGTCTGTCCGAAGTACGCCGAAATGAAGAACTCGGTGTGCGTTTGTTCTCAGACTCTTCTCAGGGGCAGCACCATGAAAAATGGACAATGTACTTGTCCAGTTGATACTTAAATCGAATTAGATGAATGTAAGTGCACAACTTAAAATGCTATTTTATCCAACGGAATTTGTGCTTGTGGTCCTAATGCGTTTAACTCTTCAAATATTTGTACTACTTGTCCTTCAGGAAGTTAGTTAGTAAATGGAGTTTGCGAGAAGTAATGTCCTGCTGGTCAAGTATCAATAAATGGAAAGTGCAAATGTTCAACTACTAATGCTGTATTTGATTCCAAAGGAAAATGTGCTTGCCCATTCGACTAAGTAAATAACACCGTAACAAATACCTGTGAATGTCCAATTAACTCCATTTATGACGAAGATTCTTCAGCTTGCGTCTGTCAAATTAAATAGACCGAGATGGTGAACAAGGAATGCAAATGTTCGGCTAGTCAACTCAGAGGAAGTTCTTTAATAAACGGAAAGTGCACATGTCCAGTTGGTTCAGCTCAAAAAGGAACAGTTTGTAAATGCGCCAACAGAGCGACGCTAGTTGGAACTTAGTGCAAGTGTACTGAAAACCAGGTTGGTGGTAGCAAAACTTAAGGAAACTTCTGGTGTCCGAATGCTAATAAATGTTGCACTAAAGAAAGCTCAAGAAAGTTCTACTGCGATGGTGAGTACTTCACTACCTGCTCTGGTACTGGTGACGTTGTTACTGATAATAATATTGTCTGCCCATCTGGTTCCACAGCGGTAAACGGTGTATGCACTTGTTCTACTGCTAACGCCATCATAGTTTCTGGAGCTTGTGAATGCGCCGTAAACGCGACAAACGTTTCGAACACCTGCATGTGCCCGACTGGATCTTCTTTGATCGATGGAGTCTGCAAGTGCTCCTAATTAGACGCTTTTCCTGTTTCTGGCGAATGCTAATGCGCTACGGATGCTAGAAGCACCATCACTAAATGTTCTTGTCCGGCCGGGTCTTCGGTTGTTTCCGGAGTTTGTAAGTGCCAGACCAAGAACGCCTTCATCAAGAACGGAGCGTGCGCCTGCTGGACCAACGCGGTCAACACCAGCAACGAGTGCGCCTGTCCAGCCGGCCACACCGTGGTTAACGGAGAGTGTGTGAGCTCATGCCCCGCCGGCTAGGTTTCCGTCGAAGGCGTATGCAAGTGCAAGATCACCAACGCCGTGATTGATTCTAACGAGAACTGCGCCTGTCCAGCCGGCCACACTGTGGTTAACGGAGAGTGTGTGAGCTCATGCCCCGCCGGCTAGGTTTCAGTTGAAGGCGTATGCAAGTGCAAAACCGCCAACGCCGTAATGGATTCCAGCAAGAACTGCGTTTGTGTTTCGGATGCGGTCAACAACACCGCCACGAACACCTGCGAGTGCCCTTCAGATTCCGTTTTCGATTCTGCTTCTCAGACCTGCGTCTGTCCGAAGTACGCCGAAATGAAGAACTCGGTGTGCGTTTGTTCTCAGACTCTTCTCAGGGGCAGCACCATGAAAAATGGACAATGTACTTGTCCAGTTGATACTTAAATCGAATTAGATGAATGTAAGTGCACAACTTAAAATGCTATTTTATCCAACGGAATTTGTGCTTGTGGTCCTAATGCGTTTAACTCTTCAAATATTTGTACTACTTGTCCTTCAGGAAGTTAGTTAGTAAATGGAGTTTGCGAGAAGTAATGTCCTGCTGGTCAAGTATCAATAAATGGAAAGTGCAAATGTTCAACTACTAATGCTGTATTTGATTCCAAAGGAAAATGTGCTTGCCCATTCGACTAAGTAAATAACACCGTAACAAATACCTGTGAATGTCCAATTAACTCCATTTATGACGAAGATTCTTCAGCTTGCGTCTGTCAAATTAAATAGACCGAGATGGTGAACAAGGAATGCAAATGTTCGGCTAGTCAACTCAGAGGAAGTTCTTTAATAAACGGAAAGTGCACATGTCCAGTTGGTTCAGCTCAAAAAGGAACAGTTTGTAAATGCGCCAACAGAGCGACGCTAGTTGGAACTTAGTGCAAGTGTACTGAAAACCAGGTTGGTGGTAGCAAAACTTAAGGAAACTTCTGGTGTCCGAATGCTAATAAATGTTGCACTAAAGAAAGCTCAAGAAAGTTCTACTGCGATGGTGAGTACTTCACTACCTGCTCTGGTACTGGTGACGTTGTTGAGTGATTGATAATTCAACTTAAATTGTTATCGTCTAAAAGTAACATTTAAATATTTTAGATTTGGAATATTCTAATGTGTCATAACTAATTTATCTATTTGGTGATGGGCACAAAATGATAAATACCACTCCAGAAAAATATCCAAGTCATTAATGGAATACACAAAAATTAATTTATTACACCGTAAAATCATTAAATCGTTGTTTTTATTAAGATAAATGGAAACTAATGGAACTATTGAGTACCTAATACTGAGTAACTAGTTATAATATTTCAAAATAGTAATTTTTTTTGATTTTTAGAAGAAAGTCAAGAAGCTAACAATTAATTCATAAATTTATAGATGAGGTCATATGTTTTTGAAAACATCAAACGCTAATATACTGTACTTATTATCTCCGCGTTATGTATAAGATTCATTCTTGAATCGCAAAATAGAAAAGAATTAAATTTTAATAATATTTTTTAATAATATTTCAATTATTCAAATTTTCATAATATTTTCAAAATATCATAATTTAATTACATCATAATACTTTACAAGTAACTTTGATCTACGTATCTTTTTGATTTGTTAAAAGTTGTGTAATCTTAAAAATACGTTTGATACTATTAAAACTATTTAAACACGATTAGAATCATTTTGTAATAATTTCACATCTCAATTTAATGCTATGCTTATTATCTCGTATTAACTGTATGGAAGTATTTTCAATTGCAGAATTTGATTTCTGTTATAACTACATCTTTTATAAACCATTTTAGGAACATACAAAGATTATTGATTCAAAATTCACCTTTGATAATGGATTTTAGAGAGATTTGTGTACAATAGTAGAAAATGTTATTTTTCGTGAAGATAACCAAAGCACCTTTTCAATCACCATAGACAGCGAGTTCGACCTAAACTAGCAGCCGTTCAGCCTGTTCTTCTTCGTGTGGACGAACGTGACCATAGTTGACACTCAGATCAACATGAGACTCACCAACTCGGGCCACGACTTCGCCTTTCTGGTAGCCACCGTCCCGGAGTACAGCGTCAGCATTCTCGGCTCGAGCTTTGAGTTTACTTCGAAAGACGTAACAAGCTTCTTCGGTGTCGCCAACAACCTGACAGAGCCATTAACTGTGAACAGGAGCTCCTTCTCCTTCGATTGCTCCGGCCCGATGACCAAGTTCCATGGGATCGCCGGTTAAGTTCAGGATATAGCAGTTCTGAACTCCAGCTTCACAATTGAAGTGAAGGCGGTCACCAGCTGTGGCTTCGTCTCGCTAGTGCTCGGCCAGTCAACTTTCAAGAACCTGACTATTTCCGGCCACCAGACCGGAGATAACGCCGTCGGCTTCATATACGAAAACAAGGGCGCCTGTGCCATCTCCAACATCACCTTCTCACTCGTCACTTCTGGCTCCGCGGTCAACTGCGGCTTCGTGAACTCCAATTCCGGCTCGAAGTGGGTGACCGTTTCCGACCTCACTTTCGTTGGTTTCCAGAACTCGAACCTGATTTCCAATCCGGGCTCGTTTTCCGGAACCTGTCCATGCCTCTCTGGGGCCTCTCTCCAGCATGGCCTCTGCTACTGCGTAGCTGGATCTCTCCCTACCGCAGACAGCTGCAAATGCCAGACCAAGAACGCCTTCATCAAGAACGGAGCGTGCGCCTGCTGGACCAACGCGGTCAACACCAGTAACGAGTGCGCCTGTCCAGCCGGCCACACTGTGGTTAACGGAGAGTGTGTGAGCTCATGCCCCGCCGGCTAGGTTTCAGTTGAAGGCGTGTGCAAGTGCAAAACCGCCAACGCCGTAATGGATTCCAGCAAGAACTGCGTTTGTGTTTCGGATGCGGTCAACAACACCGCCACGAACACCTGCGAGTGCCCTTCAGATTCCGTTTTCGATTCTGCTTCTCAGACCTGCGTCTGTCCGAAGTACGCCGAAATGAAGAACTCGGTGTGCGTTTGTTCTCAGACTCTTCTCAGGGGCAGCACCATGAAAAATGGACAATGTACTTGTCCAGCTGGGTCAACTTAATAAGGTTCAACTTGTAAATGTTCTCATTAAGGTTCAAGTTTGAAAGGAACACAATGTAAATGTACATAAAATTTACTAGACGGACGTAATTAAGGTCTATTTTGGTGCAAAAATATTGAATTATGTTGTACAAAATAGTCTTCTAGAAAATATTGGTGTATAGATAAATTTTATCAAAGTTGTGAATCACCAAATAATGATATAATTGCAGAATGAAAAATATTTCTTTGAATTAATCGTATTGGTAGATAATCATGTATTAATTCATTAAATGGATGGTGTGATAACGCCGACCGAGATTTTTGGTACTAGATAAGCGATATAATATTCTATTTCAAGCCATTTCACCTAAACCATCCTAAACCTTGACATGTACATATCAGTAACCTAATAAGCGAGGCTAGAGCGCTGAAAAATTGCATGATAATGGCTGAATGGATAATAAAAACATTCAAATCATTTCTAGCATGAAATGAAATTACCACACCTCGTAGTGGTAATGAATAAAGTTTCTGAATCGTATTCCTAACCGTATTCCTGCCAGCTATTCGACCTTGAAACACCATATTGTAGCACTATTAATGTTCTGCTTCTAATGTTGTGTATTATTAAGTAACAAGCTGACTTCACATAGTTTAAATAGTGATTACACCAAGGCACTTGTCAGGATCACGGTCCAAAACCTTTCCCTGTTCAAAAATTGACAATGGCTATCTGATTCACATTAACAGAATTTCGTCGTGGATAAGATAAATAACACAAGTTTGATGTTTGGTACGCATTGACGACATATAAAGCCTGAGTGTGCTTTAGGAGTGATACATTTATAAATTACAAAATATATATTGGAAATAATAATATTATTGTAAGAGAATTACATTACAATTTTAACTCTATCCTAATGTTGTATAACAGAATATATGACTAACATTTAATATTACAAAATATAATATTCTATATTTACCAATGGGATGTGCAATCCATCAAAGAGTATTGTAAGTTCTATATTTGTGTTTGTTTAGTTTATAAATTTTGTATGATATACTTTGTAAATTGTAAAAGAGTATATCACAATGAATGACTTATACATTTATCGTTATTTTATATTTATGCATATTACAAATTAATATCATGTGAGTTAATATATTATTTCACTTCAAATGATTCTAACCATTGTGTTGCAACGCACATGCGAATTAGGATTTTCAAAAATAGTTGGTTTGAAAGATACGGCTCAATCTACAACAACAACCAAACGAGGAGCATCAAAGTATATGTTGTGCGGAATTAAAGACAGCATGGGTCCGTTATCCAATATTGTAATTCCAGATTTAAAATTTAGCTTGAACTTAGGCGTTTCCCAAATATAATTTTCTCTTACTGATATTAAAATAGCGAATATAATCGTTGCTGATGCTGCTGTAGATATTAACGGTTAAGACAGCCAAGTTGCTCTCTTAAATTGTTCTGTAACAATTTAATTTCAGTGGTAAATGCAATAATAATCTTACCCCTTTGCAACTGATAAAGGTTCTGGTAAAATAATTATAAAGAATGGACAGCTTAATGGTGTTGCGGGTTCTTCCGTAGATACAGATGAGTGTCCGGGTCATATGATCATAAACATAAAACAAGCTAAAGTTTCATACGAATCTCTTAATATTTTACTAGACGGTGGGGATTCGTGGTTCTTTTAGTCCATTATTAACTTGTTGCTTGCTGAAATAGAGGAGCCGCTAATGAATGCGCTCAGTGATATTTTGGTGAAGGCTTTCGTGAAGCTGGTGAATAATGTATTTGAAAGTAACAGGTAGCTGTTTGATTACGCAAATCATCAGGAGTCTGGGATAGTGAAGGATGAACGCTATACATCAGGAATTTAAGCTGGCGAGGGGTATATTTCACTTCTGATGACGGGTTATATCTTTCAGCGCGATAATCTAAGAGATGACTTCGTAGCTCCGTAAATGCTGAACAAAGTGACGTACAACAAATTCAACAATGACATGCAGATTACGATTCACGAGAGCGCGATTAACAACGCCTTCTACACATTCCACAAATACGAAAATATATATTCTGGGCCAACGTACCAAGTTCTCCAAGCGCCAAAAATTACATTTTACAACGCAGCGGCCGTTTTATCTTTGCAAGTAAAAGTAAACGGCTCAGTTATTAATATTAATTTACTGGCCGAACTCCAACACGAAAACAACGCTGGTGAACAGAGAGCCCAGGTTTACTTCAACTTCAAAACGTACGAAGCTGAATGTGTTGACAGTAGTTTAAACGTTGAGCAAGTTCAAGCTGAGGTGGTGAGCCACATGAACCAAGTGATAAAATTCGCGTGCTATCAACTGAGCTACACACATCTTACAGAGCTGAACGACTACACGCACATGTTAGACCCAGTCGAAAAGGTAATTCGCCTCGTCGGGCCAGAAGAGTACGAGTGCAAAGGAGCGAGGTAATGATATACTTAAATAATTATACAAAATATATATTTAAATATATATTTAATAATATTAAGCTAACACAAACAAAATGGTGATACAAAAAATTATAAATATTCACTTCAATGATGTGACTATATCACAAAATATAAAAGAAGAATAATAATATTATCTATAGATATTATTTTTTCACCATTAATATTTGTTTAAGCGATAATTTCATAAATATGCTAGCTTGTTCTTCCAACTAAATATATTACCATACGTAAGTAAAAGTGTATAGACCAAATAAATATACCTTTAAATTTATAGAAATAGAAATTTAGTAACACTAAATAACACAACATTATGATCGTTTTCTAACCAGTACTAAATTTAAATTTGTATTTATCAATTTCAAACGGATTACTAAATAAATATTTATAATATTTCTAATGTGTAATTTTGAATTTAACAATAGACGACCGAAGCGATTTTTTGGGAGAAATTTTTGTTTCAGAATGACTTTGTATTTTAATATCATATAAGACTATGTCTGTTTAGTATTTTATGCGGAACCATATTCCACTTCAAATGACAATGAAAGAAGATATTCACTGATTTTTGATATGCGACAGGAAAATAGGTATGAACCACATTGTCTCTCGAGAAATACTAATAAAACTTACATATCTGATGGAATAAAGTACACAAAAGTTTCGTGGTCTCAAACTATGCAAGAGACAGGAATCAAATTTTGCTGCTTTATTATTTAACTTAGCTAAAACTGAAAATAAAGAATATTTATATCATAAGATACTGGTTTTCCACCTGATCCAGACTAGTTAAAGAAATTTATGAATTTATTAACTATTTAGTACAAGTTTGAAAGAGGGAATAAATAACTTTGTTAAACTACAATAAGTGGTAAATTTGCTTATTAATTTAGAAAGGAATAACATTCTAGATTTAAAGCCACTTCTTCGTTTAATTATGTAAGATAGCAAAAACGTAATTGAAACTACTATAATAATAAATTGAACTGTACTAGTTTTCAATATAATAACAAACGTCGATAAAGTTTTCAATTAAGTCTACTGCTCAAGTTAGAAAAACTCAACATTGAAAATTTGTTATGCTTGATATAATAGTAATACTTAAAGTAGTTTTTTGTAATCTTAAAACTGCAACTAATACACAATTACAATATAAGACTGACCTCGAAATTATTCTCAAGGATCCCGTAAAAGTAAATTAACTAGACTAATTCAATTAATATCTAGTGCTGATGTTATTATAATTAATATTAACTATTAAGTTATTATAATAAAAATTCCAGATAGAAATAATGATAACTGAATAAAATCTTAATTATAACTTAATTATAACTTAACCTTAATTATAACAAGTAGATTTGATTTCAAGTGTAAAGTTGAACTTATAAAGTGGGGTATAATAAGTAGTACTATGTATGATAATATAACCGATGGATACTATAATAGCTGCTTGATATCTTATTTCTAGAATGATGAATAATTTAGTTCAACAATAAATTTGATGTGGAATTAGTCTTTGATTATTGTAAAATACTAGCTTGGACTAGTAATAATATTGTTTAGTTCTCCTGGGTTAATTGTACTCAATGATTTACAATGTAGTAAATATACAGAAAATCTGTGTATGTAGATGTACATAATAAATATAATTTTCCTTAATTTTGGTAATATTATATAGGCTTCACTTAGTAATATAGATATGATATTGAATCTTCTTGGCATTGCGTATTAGTGGAGTTATAGTAGTAACAATAAGGTCTACTTTTGTATTATAATCAAGTAGGTTTGAAAGGTAAAGATTAATTAATAGCAAATTACAATTAAATAAGAAACATGTAATATTTTATTAATTTTTTAATAACACCTCACAAATTCTACGAATTCTTCGATGTTGAAAATATGTTGAAAATTATCTACAGTTAAGAGACTGTGGCTAAATCTGCAGATATCTTTCTTCAACTCTTGTATAGTTATAACTATAAGTACTAGAGCTTAGAAACTTACATATAGTGAGATAACAAAAAATGTAATGTATCTTGAGTAGTGTGATTATTCAAGAAAAAAGTTAATAAGGAAAAAATACTAGTGAAAATATAATTATATATGAAATTTTAATGAAAATCGGTTTCCTCACAAAAAGTTGCACAAGCTTGATACTCTCGATCGTCTATTGTTAAGAAGTTAATAATATTTTATAATAAATTTACTTTCTTCAGGCAAAATAACATATTATTGCACCTTGGTAGTATAGGTTAAAAACTAACATTTCAATAACATCACTTCATGATGCACCTTGACTCTACGACTCTGTACATAAATTATTAATTAAGTCAAATAATAATCCAGAAGGGCAGGTACATTCTCCGTTTAACATGTTAGTTTTTGGGCTTAAACACGTGCATTCGTTTGATATATTTATAGAATTAATTGGGCAAGTACAAACTCCTTTTTGCATTGTCGAATATGTAATTTAGCACACACATACTTCACCAATAATTATAGAAGATGTTGGACAAACGCAAATATTTGAAATGTTAGTCGAATATTGTGGACACACGCACGCGGGTTCTGATAATGTTAAATCGGGATAAGCGTTTTCTGTTGAGCAAACACAAATTCCATTTATTAAACTTGAACCAGTTGGACAAGTGCACACGTTGTTCAAAATATACGCGTTAGTTGGGCACTAACAAACATTATTATAAGGATAAGCTCCTATTATTGAACAAGTACATGTATTACCAATTAAAGTTGATCCTGCAGGGCAATCACATGAAGGAGTGATTCCAAGAACAGTTGTTCCTGAATTCGAACAAGTATGATAATTATTATCCGAACAACCCCAATTATTTCCAGTTTTAGCCAAGCATTTCGTGCAACACAAATTAACATTAGTGCACCACGCATTACCTTAAGAAACCCAACTGCTAAAACTATAATCAGTGGTACAAACACACTAGTTTTCAATTAAAGAAGCACCAGTTGGACAAATTATGGTTCCATTAATTGGGCATCTGCAAACTCCGTTCTCAATAAATTGGTTTTAAGTTGTACACACACAAGCTTTGTTTTAAATAATAGAGTTCTATGGACATTAGCACGAATTGGAACTGTTAGTGGAACCTACTGGACATTAACAAATCGGTTCAGCTAAAGAAGTGTTGATAATTGAATTAGCCGTGGAACACGTACAAACGTTATTTAAGATGGTTGAACCAGAAGGACAAGTGCAAGTATTATCTTTCACAAACGCGTTTTATGGACATTTACAAGTACCACTAACTGGCTAAGCACCAGCAACTGTACAAACACAAACTACATTTGAATCAATTGAAGCTAATTATTATCCGGTAATGGCGCACTTACACTCTCCGTTGTCAAGAACTGTGTTGATAGGCTGACAAACGCAAACAGAATTAATCATAATCGAATTAATGGGGCAGCATTGTCCATCAATAAGTGGGCCAGAAATGCATTTGCAAGTTTGCGAATCAGGATTAAAAGCGGAATACGCTGTGCAGTGGCAGACACCTTTCACCAACTAGGCTCCAAGCGGACACGGGCAAGTAAGGCCAATTGCCAATGCGTCTGGGGCGATCGGGTTGTTCTAAATCCCAGCGAAAGAAATATTGTTATAGGAAACCTATCCAGAACCAGTTATCTTGAAGACAAAAGCACACGAATTCGCACCATTCATCACCAAAGAGAAAATAATATTATCAATGACAACAGAGGCTTGAGCTTCGTAAACTAGTCCGTAGATATCGTTACCAGTTATGGAGCCGGATACAGTAATATTATTTATTGAAAGAGCTCCCAGTTAAACTTCAATAAGTGCATAACTCTTCTAAGAAGATATTTGAAAATTAAAGGAAGAGTTCTATATTTGGCTTGAGCCGAGTTGGTGAGCAAGACCAAAGAATACTTCGGTCTGGGTTCCAATTATGTTAAATTCGGTCTTATTTATAACGAGCTAGGCAATTGTTAAATATGTGAGGCCATAGAAAGCCTATAGAGTATCGTACTCAATCTAAATTGACGACTAATTCAAATTTACTTAAGAATTCAATTCTTTACTAATGCCATAGAAGACAGTGAGTTAGGAACCTGTTATTTAGCCTTGAATATTTAAACCAGATATATTAATTTATGCCTTACACTCC
Organism: Hexamita inflata; assembly: GCA_963988835.1. NCBI lineage: Eukaryota > Fornicata > Diplomonadida > Hexamitidae > Hexamita > Hexamita inflata. Next base: position 264,486 of record CAXDID010001009.1, read on the forward strand.
TATGTTAAACCAGATATTACAATTCCTGAAAAAGTAAAATTAATAATAGTTTTTTAAATGGTTAATAAATAATTAACATTATAAAATAGAAATGATTCATCAAAACTGGATGATTGTAACTTAAATACGCAATCATAAACATTTGCAATATTTACAAATTTACTAATAAATGCACAATTATTATAAAAAGGAAGTATTTTAATATATATTTATGTTTCCCACACTTTAATATTTCTTTTATCACTGAAAGGGTAAAAACTTATAAAGGAAGTACCTACTTAGTTGTGAGCGATTTAAGTTTATAAATTTAAATGTTGAATATTTGCAACTCCATTAAAAATATAATGGCGAATATTACTATTTTATTACAGTTCGGAAATGTTAGAATATTGGAGATTATTGTTTATGATAACATTATTTAGTTTACATGTCTTTATGCAATATACATTAACTTAACCTGGGTATATATGAATTTAATCACAAATACTAGTTGTATATTTATGTAAAATATTATGCTTATTACATTATTTGAATTGCTGCAAAAGTAACTAAACTATCTTAATCATTGACGGAGTGAACAATAAATATATTTTGCTATATATAATAAATATCGTAATATATTATCATTTATTTTGTATTTGATTACAGGTGAAAATAAGATTATAAATAATATTATAGGAGAGACTAAAAATATTAAAATTATCGTATATTACTAAATAAAACACAAATACAGTATTTATTATCTTATTTATATACTACAAATATTACAAGTATATATACGTTAATTAAAATATGATTTTAATGCGATAATTCTATGACAACAATATTTAGTGTCTATCATTTTTCGGTAAACTACTAATTATTAAAGCTAACTTTCTTTAATACTAAGTCACGTGTTCAAAACCTGAACTATTGGATATCATGCTTTAAGTTCTCTAAGCTTGGTCCTTCTTGGCGGGTAGTTCTCTAGGTTTCAAAACGTCTTCAATATTCTCGGTTTTGTTCAGAGATTTGAATTATTTACTTTTGGCACCATTAGTCTCCTAACTAAATTTCAACTTTAATTCAAAATACTATTACATTTTCATATAAAATATCATGACACATAACTATAATAATTATAATAAAAACAAATCACATTATTTTGAGTTTATTGACTTAAATGACAATATGAGGATTAGAAGGAAACTTAGATGCGCATTTTTCAGAATGATCAGATTGTGCTGTGAAAAACATTTTTTATCATTTATACGTCAGAATAATGGTAATATTCAAATATACATTTTCCACTTTCAAAACATGCTGAAGAAGTGATATATATATATATAGATGTATAAATGTACATTCGATGTTATCTATTTATTGTATATCGTTGTTCAGCGCGAGCCAATAATATTAGTTCAGTATCGGAGATTTAAACATTATCAATATAATTAAACAAAATTGCTAAACCGAGTTTACCTCAAATGTTGGCTAAATTCCAATAAATCATTCAAGCAACTTATATCGTTTTTACATTAATGTACTAATATTCACACTATTGTACTTAATACTGTTAATAACTTTTTAATTTGTTCAAAGTTATCATTAAATGTAATATTAGACGGGTGTTTACATTTATACATCGACAGTTCTTACTGTCACATGTTTCGAGCTAACATTTTTTGAAGGTGGGATATGATATTGTGATAAGTTGTAAGTAATGTTTGAAAATATTATGTGTTGCTGTTGTGTTGATATTTATGAATTTAAAGTTTCCTTAGGAAATAGTATATCATATAATACCCACTATACTAGAACATACTAATAATATAAGCTTATATCACACATCTAAAACATTCCATTCAGCATCCAGCTCCGTTCCATTTTGATAAAACTGTGCAGTCATTTTGTTATACGTTATTTATGTAATTCGAAAAAGATGTAGAACCGCTAAATAAATAACGCCCACCATCGTTGACACCAACTGCAACCCCACAATTTGAACCAGAGATGTGTACGAACTCAATAATTGAATTGATTATATTTAATTAAGACCTCCAATTCCATCCCACAAAACTGCCAATATTATACTTACCTGAAATAGTCATTTTGCAAATCGTTGAGTTCTAAACCGTATTGTTTGAGTTAGATGGAGAGCCAATAAAACCACCAACATACTTAGAACCAGAACTGATATTTCCTCCCACAGTAGTGTTTGAAACTGAAAAATTTCGTATATTTTATGCTCCAACAATAGAGCCAATATATTCACCTGAACTTGCATTAAGACTAACAAAAGTTCTTAAGTTTATCACTTCTGCGTAAAGTGATGTTTATTGATATCCTATAATACCAAAACCATTAAAATATGCAGTTGTCTGAGCATTGAATTTGACAGATGCATTAAAAATGGAGATGTTACCATAATTAATTGCGATGAGTCCAAAAAATATAAACTATAGACCAGTGCTAGTCATATTCTACTACAGACATGCATTATTTATACTAATACTATTTGAATTCTATTTAATTAATCCAACAAGGAAACCAGAATTGACAACATAGCTTGAGCTAAAGTTCAAGTAAGAATCGTACATAACATTATTGACACTAAGAATAGAATTGCTGTAAATATTAGCTATTATACCTCCACATTAGAATTTTTAAGAAGTGGTGGTTGAGATAGAACCGATAAGTAAAAAGTTTGAGCTGTTCCCAAGAATAACTACAAAATTTTTAATATTAATTATGTTTTTTGTTGTCGCATTTCCGAACAGAAATGAAGAACCATTTCCAACATCAAATACATTCGGATTGAAACATACCTGGTTTACATTCACAGTTGCAGATGTTATAGCAAGTCCAATCATTGAAACTGTTAATGTAGTAACGTAAGTTCCAAGTATTTGATACCCTGTTATATTTAAAACGCCATTTATATAGCTAATTAATGTGATATTTCCACTGGAAGGAGCAAAAGATAAATTAACTAAAAAATTAGATATAATGGAGCTAATTGATGTAGTTGTTAAGATATTCAATTATTTGGCAGAGTTAACCGTAAGTAAACCACCAGATTTTGAAATGATATTAAGTTGATTTATTACGATAGAAATGCATGATGATATAATTAAGGAACCACTATTCAAAGATTGTGTTCCAAATTAGATCTTTAAGTTGATATATATGCTTTATGATTAAAATAGTGGTTAAAAAGTTGTTGAATATACATCATCCGATACTTCTATAAAAGAATTTTGAATAATTGAAGCTGAACCAAATACATATCCAGCACTGAAGTTATTTGAAGTCGTGATTTAAGTTGTGACGCTCTATATATCAAAGGTCGTTGTGAATACTTCCTAACTGCACTCTGCATCGGTAATATCGGCATGATCTATTATTTCACACGAATCGTTAACAACCGATAAGCCAGACGGACATTAACAGGACGAATTTATTATTTCTTAACCTTTTATTTTATTGCAAGTACATACACCATTTATTAAGGAAGAATTTGCAGGACAAGTGCATGTATTTGAATCGTTAAGAGCATTTTATCCGCAAGTGCATGTCTCGTTATACACAAACGCTCCAGTAGTATAGCATTAGCACATTCCATATATCATTATTTGACCAGTTATTAAATTACAAATACATTCATTATTCACTATTTATGAATTAATTGGGCATGTACACTATCCATTTTGCATCTTTTATCCACTAATTGAACATACACACGCACTTCCCATTATACTTGAATTCTCTGGACAAACACATAAATCACCTTGTATAACAGAATTTATAATTGTACATTGACAAATACCGTTTATATTTTACTGACCTTAAATCGCACAAGTTGTTTGAACACATTATTCATTTATCATTGCATAACCATAATTACTTGTACAGTTGATTTATTACATTAATTTACTTATTAAGATTTGTAAGTTATTTATAGATTCCACAACATTAATGCATAAAGTATTGTTAAGTAAGTATCCCTAAGCGCAAATACATTGATTATCAATGTATTCAAATGGATGAACGCATTATAGCATTCCGTTAACAATTTAGCTATACTGTAGTTTTTCGCCACACAGTCCATATATTACAGATTCGTTCTAGCATATATCACACTTCATAGATTCACCAATTTAATTCAGTTCAACACTGTGATATCCTAAGCGCTATGTTTGATCAATGCAAATATATAATTCTGAAATATTTAGTTGTATTATAACATGTATATTAGATGCAATATATCCATTATTCTAACTATATACTAGATTACTTCCTGAAAGTTTACATTAATTAATTATAAATATAATATATGAATGTTTAATAACATTTGTTAAGCCAGATGAATTCATACTAGTAATTCTAAATTATATAAAAGACTATTACACTATAAAACTTTCTTTTGGTTCAATTATCAAACCTGATATTTACTACCCAGAAGCAATAAATATTAAATTGCTTTTTTAAACTTCTATATCACAATAGGTACATATCAGTGCTCCAGTTATGACTTAAAATATTATTGAAATATTAATATTGGAATCAATTATGATTTGATTATTCAAGCTAAATCCGAACAAAGCAAATGTATTAACTTCAACGTTGTTAATTTAAACGTCAATTTGTGTTTATTAAGTCACATTAGTGTAAATGAATAGATTGATATTGTTAGCTTTTTATGTTAATTAGATTTTATCGACTACTTTCATTTAATTTAGTGATGTTAGTTTTTAACAATAACTATATTAATAACTATTAATAAATATATTTTTAAAACATTAATGATTATATTATTGTATTGATTTAAGGAATATTATAGAAGACAACATTGTTTACAATATTTTAAAAACAGTCCTAAATTAATAATATAGATAATTCTTCACATATAAATTTGTTCAAATATAATATAGCTTATGTCTACTTGAAACCCGAAGATTCCATATTGTTGTTTCAAGAGTTGTATTGATGGGTCTATTCTTTCTATTTTATGCAAAAATACGCTTAATGGAATGTACACCATGCATTCAAACATTTTACATCATTTTACTATATTCAACAAAATCTAATACTGAAATGAAAACATTTATCTATCCATAATATATAAATTAAAACTAATCTAAACCAAAAGTATATTCAGAAATAAGTAATACTTATCTACAAATGACTTAGTTGGTGCCCTGCTGGGTCTTTACTGAGTGGAAATAACTTACTATTTGGACTAGTTTTGAAAGTTAAAGCGTGCGAGAACCTAGGTATTGCTTTCGAATCATTCGATGTTATCTATTTATTGTATATCGTTGTTCAGCGCGAGCCAATAATATTAGTTCAGTATCGGAGATTTAAACATTATCAATATAATTAAACAAAATTGCTAAACCGAGTTTACCTCAAATGTTGGCTAAATTCCAATAAATCATTCAAGCAACTTATATCGTTTTTACATTAATGTACTAATATTCACACTATTGTACTTAATACTGTTAATAACTTTTTAATTTGTTCAAAGTTATCATTAAATGTAATATTAGACGGGTGTTTACATTTATACATCGACAGTTCTTACTGTCACATGTTTCGAGCTAACATTTTTTGAAGGTGGGATATGATATTGTGATAAGTTGTAAGTAATGTTTGAAAATATTATGTGTTGCTGTTGTGTTGATATTTATGAATTTAAAGTTTCCTTAGGAAATAGTATATCATATAATACCCACTATACTAGAACATACTAATAATATAAGCTTATATCACACATCTAAAACATTCCATTCAGCATCCAGCTCCGTTCCATTTTGATAAAACTGTGCAGTCATTTTGTTATACGTTATTTATGTAATTCGAAAAAGATGTAGAACCGCTAAATAAATAACGCCCACCATCGTTGACACCAACTGCAACCCCACAATTTGAACCAGAGATGTGTACGAACTCAATAATTGAATTGATTATATTTAATTAAGACCTCCAATTCCATCCCACAAAACTGCCAATATTATACTTACCTGAAATAGTCATTTTGCAAATCGTTGAGTTCTAAACCGTATTGTTTGAGTTAGATGGAGAGCCAATAAAACCACCAACATACTTAGAACCAGAACTGATATTTCCTCCCACAGTAGTGTTTGAAACTGAAAAATTTCGTATATTTTATGCTCCAACAATAGAGCCAATATATTCACCTGAACTTGCATTAAGACTAACAAAAGTTCTTAAGTTTATCACTTCTGCGTAAAGTGATGTTTATTGATATCCTATAATACCAAAACCATTAAAATATGCAGTTGTCTGAGCATTGAATTTGACAGATGCATTAAAAATGGAGATGTTACCATAATTAATTGCGATGAGTCCAAAAAATATAAACTATAGACCAGTGCTAGTCATATTCTACTACAGACATGCATTATTTATACTAATACTATTTGAATTCTATTTAATTAATCCAACAAGGAAACCAGAATTGACAACATAGCTTGAGCTAAAGTTCAAGTAAGAATCGTACATAACATTATTGACACTAAGAATAGAATTGCTGTAAATATTAGCTATTATACCTCCACATTAGAATTTTTAAGAAGTGGTGGTTGAGATAGAACCGATAAGTAAAAAGTTTGAGCTGTTCCCAAGAATAACTACAAAATTTTTAATATTAATTATGTTTTTTGTTGTCGCATTTCCGAACAGAAATGAAGAACCATTTCCAACATCAAATACATTCGGATTGAAACATACCTGGTTTACATTCACAGTTGCAGATGTTATAGCAAGTCCAATCATTGAAACTGTTAATGTAGTAACGTAAGTTCCAAGTATTTGATACCCTGTTATATTTAAAACGCCATTTATATAGCTAATTAATGTGATATTTCCACTGGAAGGAGCAAAAGATAAATTAACTAAAAAATTAGATATATTGGAGCTAATTGATGTAGTTGTTAAGATATTCAATTATTTGGCAGAGTTAACCGTAAGTAAACCACCAGATTTTGAAATGATATTAAGTTGATTTATTACGATAGAAATGCATGATGATATAATTAAGGAACCACTATTCAAAGATTGTGTTCCAAATTAGATCTTTAAGTTGATATATATGCTTTATGATTAAAATAGTGGTTAAAAAGTTGTTGAATATACATCATCCGATACTTCTATAAAAGAATTTTGAATAATTGAAGCTGAACCAAATACATATCCAGCACTGAAGTTATTTGAAGTCGTGATTTAAGTTGTGACGCTCTATATATCAAAGGTCGTTGTGAATACTTCCTAACTGCACTCTGCATCGGTAATATCGGCATGATCTATTATTTCACACGAATCGTTAACAACCGATAAGCCAGACGGACATTAACAGGACGAATTTATTATTTCTTAACCTTTTATTTTATTGCAAGTACATACACCATTTATTAAAGAAGAATTTGCAGGAGCAGCTACTGATTCTTGATGATGCCAGTTCAGTACTTTGAACTGGGGGATTTTACCTTCCACAACCGATTTAGCCGAGTCGCATCTCAGGTTTAGTTTGCTTTACGAATTCTGAACTAAAGGAAAGCAAATTCCTATTTGAAGCATCTAAAGCCTTCTGGTTTGTCTCTATATTTTATTTTCCGAAAAACCTCTGTGTGTTTAAGGATTATAAAAACAAAAAGTGCATTCTCTATTATTGTTTATAAATACCCTTCATTCTCTCTTTAAAACAAAATAAACAAAATTCACATCGTTTTGAGCATTTTATTGACTTGAATGTCCAGTTCTTCCAATTCGCTCGAGTTTTTGTTTATGTCCAGTATTACTTCCGCTCCACCATTCTGACCGGTTTTAGCACAAAATTGGTCCCAGAGTTCCGGTTTGTTCAGTTTGTTTATGTTTTGCAAAAGGTTGAAGAGCCGTTTCTGCGTAAAAACCGCCCCCTCTCCCAAAATCGTCTGGTCCCGAATCTACTCGTATTCTGTGCGTTCCAAATCAAATTCGTCTTAAATAAAGCCGAATATGACTTGCTCGCAATTTTCAGCCGCTTCCTGCATCACTGGGTTGTCGTAGTTGTAACGGCGACAGTTGCTGAAAATCAAAGACAAATCCAAAAGAAAATCGCCCAACTTGTGATAGTGAGACGCACGCAGATTGGACGCCAAGGTCTCCAAATCCATCGGACGCTTGATTATATTCAAATAGTCATGCAACTACAAAAACTCGTAGTCAACCGGCACACGGAAATACTTGGACGCCTGATTCTTCTTTGTACGGTTTATTATCTCCAATAACCTCTTCCTCAACTAAAAATCTATCTGCTCATCCATACGTAATGTTATGAAGTGGACTTTAATAATAGATATATTTTACTGACAAATATCATAACATAGCATATTTCACATCATGAAAATGAACTAAGATGAGATTATTCAACAAATAATTAAAAAATAATATGAATTAACTCATAAATAAATTACGAAATCCAACAAAAATAATATATCGTTATCGGATATTACTAAAGATGTATAAATAAATTAAACTCCAGAAATATCTAGATGCAAGTAACAAGCCAGATTAAGTAAGAAGCTAGACCAAAATATATAAGAATAATCAGATATTTCATCAGATTATGAATTAGTAAAACCTGATATAAAGAAACTGAGAGCCAAAGCGAAAAAAATTTGTAAAAGGCTGGCTGAGGAGCCAAGTGAGGTACTATTAGATATCGAGTTCTCTAGTTCCTACAGCGAAAATACAAAAAATAAAATATCGGAACTGAAATCGAAAATTAAACGAAAGAGTCCTGCAGAACTTACAGATTATTACACATAACTCTTTAAGGAGGCTCTCTAATTCTATACCGATGTACAACAAGCAACACCTAAATAAATTTGCGAAATTATTGATAATTTAACACCAGGAAGCGCTTGTCTAATAATAATTTTCCAAAAAAGAATCCATGTGAATATAAGAGTTATTATTAAAGATCATATAAACGGGCCGCATATTCAGATAAACTTAATAATGATGATAAATAGTAACTGCGAACATTATATGAAAACAATATATTTGCAAATATAAGTAAACTCACACAAGAAGCTATTGACACCTTTCTTAGTGGCAGAGATATATTTCCTGAAGAAATACATAAATTCATCAGCAAGTATTCATATAATGTGCGTAAAGAAGAATTTCCTTATTATCCGAAAAAAGAAGAAAAATCTACGAAAATCTTTTTTATGCAAATGAAAGCTACTGAAAATGAAGAAGATTACCATCACAATCTTTATAATAGAGGTCTAAGAGCAATATAATATTTAAATATAATTGAATCAAAATCATAGCTCTGTCTAGCAGTTCACTATTTGAAGGGAGAATAAAACGAAGCTTTCTGGAATTATGTCGTGTAAAACGACGAACGGAAATTAGGTATTATCTAACTTTAAAGTTTCTATAAAGAGCAATACGAAAAGCACTGTGCTGAATATATTAAAAGAAAGAAACTCATGACAAGTGGGATTTAACACAAAAATGGATAATAAATGTAAGACTGATTTATTTAAGACAAAAATTGATAATAGTTTATGATTTATGATTTAATTATCAAATTATTGTAATTTAGTTATATTTTGATTTATATATGTAGGAGTGGGAAAATATATTATTAATATATTAAAATGTAATATTGATAACAGAACACTCCTAAACATGCCATTTTCGATTAATGGAAATTCAACATGTCTCACAATTACTCAAGTGGTTTAAGATCGAGAAGAACTTATCGGCAATGCAAATAGTTTTGAATACGTTTATATTTATGGCGATTTGAGCCTCAATGAACCATTCACCAACAACGAACTACTGGTTAAGGGACATGTTCTGCATTTTTCAAGCTGTTTGATTGATTTAAACGCTTTTAGTGGATAGTGGAACTATATTTAGCTGAGAGATTGCATTCTAATTGGTTAACTGAGCGAAAATGTAACTATTTCGTGCTTGGATGTAAAATACTGCACAATTAGCCAATAATAAATTAATCAAGCGACTATTAGTAAGTTAATTACTTGTGTAGAAGAACAATAAAGCTTTGATTTCTTACAATAAATAGAATGTGATTAAAAAATACTATAAGTCTTCTCAAAATCTGATATAAACGTTAATAACTGGGCTGATAAATTAAAATAAGCATAATTTGATCTCTGAACGGATCAAAATATTCTTAACTAGAAACTAAGAAGGGGACATTGAGCTTTTTGACCTGTAATTTAATCCAAATTCTTTTTTAAGCGCTGAAATTTGTAATTTTGTCGTAGATTTGTCATATAGTACAAGTAAATGGGACTTTATTTCGTTCACAAACTGTTAATTTATATGTAACTAATTTAACGGTTAATGTATTGATATTGACAAGCTAAATATTATAATTGACAACAATACAGTATTTCCTGTTGATTTGAGTGCGTTGGTGAAAGCAAGGGTTATAATTGACTCACTTACTGTTCGAAGAAAGCAGATTGATATTAAACAAGTGAATTTGATAATTCCAAGTAAGTTATAGCTTTATTATTGTGACGTTAACCTAAATGATTTTGAAGGTGTTTATAACGATTTGGTATTTAGCAATTGTAAGTTTACGAACATCAACTAAAATCAGATTCAAGCTGAAAACGTATCTTTCATTCAATGTGAAGTAGTTCCGCAGTGTTTCACCGCTAGTAGCGTAAATGTGTTCAAGTGTTCCATATTTGATGTTCCGAGAGCATAATCACTCTAACTTTCGCATTCTACTCTGAATTTGCTTTAAAATGTTTAAGTTTCACATCTGTAAATAAATAACTGCATTTTCAAATAGTTCAGTTTGCTCCGCTTCAACGATCTAATTTCGGTTCAAACCACAAACGCGGCTCATTAGAAATTGTTCAGCCAATTCCTGGGAGTGAAAAAATAATCGAATAAGAACCAAATCAAAACTAATAAGAGAAAATGCCACGAAATGAAACGGAAAGACAAATAAATGGATTTTAACGAAAAACTAATTCAAAGTTTATTAAAAATAAACGAAATTATTGAATTAATTCAAAAAGAAAGAGATTGAGGTTAGAAATCATTTAATCAAATATTTGAATTTTACTTTTTATTCACTCGTACCATATAAATATTATAAAACATAAATTACACGAAATACATTCACTTGGATACATTAGCAACGACAACAATAATAGAATCGCCAATGATAAAAAAGATTATTATCCCATAAAAAAGAAAAATTTATCCCATTTTAAGTATCTAACGTTAAAATTTTTATAAATAGTAATATATGTATGCTCAGTAGAAAAAACTAGAATTTGAAGGAATGATAAATACTGATAAATACTTACTTTCTTAATTTTATCGTTTAACTTATTGTTAGTGTCTTTTTGCAAAATCTTACATTACTTAATTAGATGATCATGTAACTATTAACGTTTTGTAAATATATTAAATTTTATGGTGTATGTACAATTTAATTACTACATTAATTCTATGCTACAAAATATTAATTAAAGATATAAAGCGTGACATTTACCTGCATTATAGCTGAACAAGTATTGCTTGGTGTATGTATTGTTAAGTGTTTAAATTATTAAACGATTTATACCGTTATTAAATTATTATCATTGATCTTCAAACTATTAGCTTGCACTTTATGCAGTATAATTAATGAATGTGTATCTGTGTGTTTTATAATGTGCACATAATTATCAATTTAATAAAGTTAAATTGTTACATGCTTACATACATTCAAAATATATAATTCATGTAATAACAAATTACTTTTTGCGAGTTAATGTAAATGAGTTTTTCTTATATAGTTGCAGTTACTATTTTAGACAAAAACACGATAAGTATTATTTCACTTCAATTCTGTCTGGTTGTTTCAAGTCTCCAAAGAACAAGTACTTCTGGGTACTCACGTGGTTTTGCGTCATGTTTATCTCTATAATGGTAGCTGGTATAACTTTGTGTTCTATTTAAACTACCTATAGTTTCCCAATTTACACAGAAGATAAATAGGGTAAGTTAGACCACTACATGCTTAGCGATTTCATTACATTGTACATGTGATCTGGCCTCACTCTGGCTATTGTTGGTTTCTTCGGTTTCATCATCACCTGTTGCTTCTCCTGCATCTTGGGAAAGTCTGGTGAAGTAACATTTGATCAAGTTAGAAACCTCACGATGCAACCGCAACAGTATCCTATTCCTTAATTCCAAGCAGACCAAAACTAAATGTGAGCTTTCTGCATATTATTATTATTGTACATTACTTAATTAGATCATGTAACTATTAACGTTTTGTAAATATATTAAATTTTATGGTGTATGAAATATAAAGTATTCAATTAATGACACAATTTAATTACTACAAAATATTAATTAAAGATATGAAAGCGTGATGTTTACCTGCATTATAGCTGAACAAGTATTGCTTGATTATAATGATATAATTTAATTACTACGTTAATTCTATGCTACAAAGAGATACTAGCATTTATGAATTCATAGTGTATTATAAATGAAATATTCGTTAGAATGATAATAGTTCAGTCAATGAACTCTTGAGTTTGGATCAAAACGATCAGTAGTTCCGTTTATTTGTTCAGAATTTGTATTTGTTGATTCAGGAAATAATTCGCTTTATTCTTTTTATCTTCCAAAAACGATTTTAACTTTAACTAATTATTATTTATTTGTTGAATAAATTTTTCTAAATTATAAATATCCGAAATTACCTTGTTGAAATTAGTTTACTATATCGAAGGCGTGTTCTATTTACATATTTTCTAATAGGAGGATAAATACGCAAAATTATGCGCATCTTATACCAAATTCCCATCAATACACAAAGTTATAAGCTTCTTTAAGTTCTAAATCGGAGCTGGGTCTATAATTAAGTTACACTACAAGTTCAAAAATTTTAAGTTAGTGCAAAACTTAAGGGGGTGAATGTCCACTATTTTACAGTTACTGAGCTGCAAAAATATTAAAGACTTAAGGAAATAGAGTGACCAGATGCTTTCTATAGCTGCGATCTTCACGTTGAGCGCTTTTAACTTAGTGCTTGAGAGGTGTAATGTTCTGTAAATGCTCATTTTAGATCATTATAAGTGTTATTATGTTAGTTGAGAACTACACTCCGCGCACATATTGGAGTTAATTTTTGTTAAGATTGAGATAATCTAGCTTAGGTAAGTTTAAACTATAAATTTAAATAAAGTTTCCATATAAATCCAAGCGTGTCAAGTTTTTTAACTAGTCTATTTCCTGTATATCAGTTATTTTGTTACAAGCCAGATTCAATGTCACTAAAATTTTAAGGTGGGAAATATTTGTTAGATTTTATTAGAAAGTTTATTATCGACGATCGCCAATTTAGAAAGGTTCACAAAACTGAAAATTATATTAGTTTCTATTTTATTATTCCCATTCAACTCAACTTCGGTGGTATTGGTAATAGCTGTCTTTAGATCTATTTAATTTTATTTAAAAGCATTTTTCCAAATGCAAGGTTAAATATTCATTGATAAAATATGTTGCAGCTCTTAAATGTTATTTACGTAAAGTTTTTAGCCATTTGCTAATTATTTTATCACTATTTGTTTGTCATATTGGGTTGTGTTTACATTGGACATTTATTGGGAGTGTTAATATATACAATACTACAATACTGCAATAATTTTACTTCACTCCAGGAATGGTAAAGTGTTCGCAGACATCTAAATAAAAAGCATTTAAAGCTTTGTGTGTTATTTTTTCACCGTTACTTATAGTTTGTATACCTGTGGTATTTATATTTTATTTATTGCTAATCATACCTCTTAAAAGTATCAGTTCTAAAATATTTTAGGGAAAATATTACAGAAGCCGTTTAGCTAGAGCTTTGCAGCAAAAATAGGAATTAAAAATAAAGTAGCACTAGATATGCGACATAATGTTCCCTTTTAAGCCATTTCCAAGCATTGATGTGTACATTTCAGTAGCTTCTGGATATTTAATTTTAACTAACTCGGAACTGGTTTGTATGTGCAGATAGCGTTTAAAATACTGTTTTAGCCCCGGATAAACGGAATAGTTCTGTTATTACTTGAGTTTCGAGAAATACAAATATGTAGTGCAGGAAACCTCTTTAACATTGTAGCCTGGCTGGACGTAAAATATTTGCACATACAATAATAAGTAGTACATTGTAATCTTCGACTTCATTTTTATACTTAGCAATTTTGACTTATTATTGGTAGCTAAAATCCCAGATTACGGCCTGTGCAAATCCCAACCAACAAATTTGAACTTCTCGGCTCAAATTTTTACGTTCAATAACAACCTGTATGTGCACAACAATTCGTCCAAGTTGTTTTAAGTAACTTAAAACAAATTTAAATGCGTCAACACGAACCAAAACAACGTTTTCTACGCCCAGTTCTGCGACCTCGTGTTCGTTTTCCAGTTCAATAAAATATAAAAACTTAAGTGCATTTTTGAGCTGGAGCTAGTTCAAGACATTCGAAGCTCAAGGCTGCTGTTTTGCTCGGGCGCGATTGCGATTCTGGTTGTGCATTGCGAGTGGTAAAGAAAATGCGAATCGCTCTACATAGTGAACATGCTGGACGGGTGTGTGATACCTTGGCTGGATACTGATCACTTATTTGTTAAAGTGGATGATAACGTGTATAACGAGCAGATAAACTAAGACGCGCTTGAACTGGACCAAACGGGGTTCAAAATAAAAGACAAACTCATTGATTAGATTCTAGGGATCGAGTTCAGAAAAAGAGTTTCTGACTACCGAAATACTTACGAACGTAATAAGAAAACATTTGTTAACGCAAATAAAATTTACGAATTCGTATTCAAGGCGGAGCTGGAATTGATGCTCGAACCGCCATTTAAAAGAACCATAAGTGCATTCAGGTTGTTATCTGAAACAATATAAAACAAGTTATAAGAAACAAATAAAGCAGTTAGTGGATTGGTAGAAGTTTAAAACTAGATGGTTCAAACATATAATTATATGTAGGAAGAAATTGAATTGAACAATTAATGATATCCAAAATACATAATTAAGTCATGGTGATTGTGTTTTTAAAGTTTGGATTTTATTGTATAACATCCCAAGCTTCATATCAGACATCTCAAAGATAACTTTAGAGGTTGATAATGTTAAGTACCCTTAGTATTGTTGATATGGTTTGTTAAGTGATTTAATATTTTATCTTTAGTTTTGCATCATATTCTATTCGTTAGTATTAAACAATTGAATATCGGTAGTCCATAGCTATTTCAAAATACCCTTCAACTTCATGTAGAAATAAAATACTATCAACAATCAATAACATTCGATTTGAATACACATGTATAACCATGAGTTATTGTGATTTTAAACGGGTTGACAGTTAATTTTGTTTTAAATTAGTATAGATATCTTTTGAAGGATTTGTAGTCATATCAAAGATAATATCAATTAGGATGATTATCAACAATATTCAACAACTATTTATGTATATTATCCAATATCACACTAAATATTATAAAAATATCATCATTTATTATTATCATTTTCACATTCTTCTCCATGTTTGCGGGTTACAAGTTGTACCACCACAAACAAAATCGCGGTCACTGTTGAAATAGACACTGCTGATATCTGTGACATATGAATCGCTGCATTAGTATCTAATTCCGCTGTTGGCTCCTCCGCTATAGTTTTTATCACTAGAGCAGCACATCATTTATGAAGTATTTGTAGAGCCTTCAGACAGTCCCCAGAAAGAATATGGTAAAACAGTTGAGCCGTATTTCCATTGAGCTGTACATGTACATTAATTATTAAAGGAATCAAAAACGGAGCCAGATGGACAAGAACATACGCCACCCGACATTTAAATTTTAGGACTTGAGCACGTGCATACGTTTGAAACATTAGTTGAATTAACGGGGCATGTGCAAACTCCATTTTGCATTGTCGAATATGTAATTTAGCACACACATATTTTACCACTAGCTGTAGAAGATGTTGGGCAAACGCAAATATTTGAAATATTAGTCGAATATTGTGGGCACTAACAAGCTGGTTATGACAATGTTAAATCTGGATATGAATTTTATGTTGAACAAAGGCATGCACCGTTAATTAGACTCGAACCAGTTGGACAAGTGCACACGTTGTTCAAAATATACGCGTTTGTCGGGCACTAACAAACATTATTATAGGGATAAGCTCCTATTATTGAACAAGTACATGTATTACCAATTATAGTTGATCCAGCAGGGCAATCACATGAAGGAGTGATTCCAAGAACAGTTGTTCCTGAATTCGAACAAGTATGATAATTATCATCCGAACAACCCCAATTATTTCCGATTTTAAGCGCGCATTTCGTACAACATAAATTAATATTTGTGCACCACGCATTACCGGAAGAAACCCAAACGCCAAAAGCATAATCAGAGGTACAAACACACTAGTTTTCAATTAGAGAAGCACCAGTTGGACAAATGATGGTTCCATTAATAGGGCATCTGCAAACGCCGTTCTCAATAAATTGGTTTTAAGTTGTGCACACACAAGCTTTGTTTTAAATAATAGAGTTCTATGGACATTAGCACGAATTGGAACTGTTTGTGGAACCTACTGGACACTAACATATCGGTTCAGCTAAAGAAGTGTTGATAATTGAACTAGCCGTGGAACAAGTACAAATGTTATTTAAGATGGTTGAACCCGAAGGACAAGTACAAGTATTATCTTTCACAAATGCGTTTTATGGACATTTACAAGTACCACTAACTGGTTAAGCACCAGCAACTGTACAAACACAAACTACATTTGAATCAATTGAAGCTAATTATTATCCGGTAATGGCGCACTTACACTCTCCGTTGTCAAGAACTGTGTTGATTGGCTGGCAAACGCAAACAGAATTAATCATAATTGAATTAATGGGACAACATACTCCATCAATAAGTGGGCCAGAAATGCATTTGCAAGTTTTAGAATCAGGATCGAAAGTAGAATTCGCAGTGCAGTGGCAGACACCTTTCACCAACTAGGCTCCAAGCGGACACGGGCAAGTAAGGCCAATTGCCATTGCGCTAGGGGAGATCGGGTTGTTCTAAATCCCAGTGAAAGAAATATTGTTATAGGAAACCTATCCAGAACCAGTTATCTTGAAGACGAAAGCACACGAATTCGCACCATTCATCACCAAAGAAAAAATAATACTATCAATGACAACAGAGGCTTGAGCTTCGTAAACTAGTCCGTAGATTTCGTTACCAGTTATGGTGCCGGATACAGTGATATTATTTATTGAAAGTGTCCCAACTTAAACTTCAATAAGTGCATAACTCTTCTAAGAAGATATTTGAAAATTAAATGCAGAGTTCTCTATTTGACTTAAATCGAGTTGGTGAGCAAGACCAAAGAATACTTCGGTCTAGGTTCCAATTATGTTGAATTCAATCTGATTTATAACGAGCTAGGCAATTGTTAAATATGTGAGGCCATAGAATGCCTATAGAGTATCGTACTCAATCTAAATTGACGACTGATTCAAATATACTTAAGAATTCAATTCTTTGCTAATGCCATAGAAAACAGT
Source organism: Hexamita inflata (assembly GCA_963988835.1). Lineage (NCBI taxonomy): Eukaryota > Fornicata > Diplomonadida > Hexamitidae > Hexamita > Hexamita inflata. The sequence goes on from CAXDID010001009.1 coordinate 282,104, forward strand.
GAGTTAGGAACCTGTTATTTACCCTTGAATATTTAAACTAGATATATTAATTTATGCATTACATTCCTATGCTAAACCAGATATAATTTCCCCCTAAAAGGTAAAAATTATTGTAGTTCCTTCAATCTATATTGTATTTTCAATATTATAAAATAGAGCAGAAATTTAATCTACAGTGAGGGCTAATAACTTAAATTAACAGCCATAAATGTAAATCTTTTCAATATTTTTTGTGATGAACGCACAATTAGCGTATTCAGAACCTATTTATATCTCTATTTCTGTTTCAGACACACGTATATATCTTTAATCACCGAAAGGGTAAAAACTTATAAAGGAAGTACCAACTTAGTTGTGAGCGATTTAAGTTTAAATATTTAAATGTTTAATATTTGCAACTCCATTAAATATATAATGGCGAATATTTCTATTTTATTACAGTTCGAAAATGTTAGAATATAGGAAATTACTATTAATGATAACATTATTTAGTTTATATGTCTTTATGCAATATACATTAACTTAACCTGGGTATATATGAATTTAATCACAATTACTAGTTGTATATTTATGTAAAATATTATGCTTATTACCTTATTTGAATTGCTGCAAAAGTAACTAAACAAACGTAATCATTGATGAGAAGTGAACAATAACTGTAATATGCAATTATACAATTAATATTATGTTATATTTTTATTGATTATGTATTTGATTATAAGTGAGAATAAGATAATAATATGATAATATGATTTAAAGAAGAGATGAATTATCTAAAAATGGATGATATAATCAAATATAAATTTATTATTAATAATCTTGATATGTATACCACATATTATAGGTATTTTCAAATTTGTGCAGGAAAAGTTCGGTTTTATGCAGAAACTGCAAAGCAACCTGCATAAGCCGAAAAATCACTAGCATGAAAATTCTGCAAGATTCGGGGCTTCCAGAAAGATTGATTGAATTTGATCATTACAGGTGTTTTTCAAAATTAATTTCTAAACACGATCTGAGTCTATACTTTAACTCAACTACATGTCCAAGATTTTTTATGTCAAGTATTTAATTTGCCACTTAACTATCGTTTATACTAGCTCCGTCTTCTTTACAGGAACTGTAAGTCCACGCGAATGAACATTAGTTTTAGATACACCTATGTACGTTAGGCGCACCTCCGCAGTCAAGGCAACCAACGACTTGGGTACAATCATCCATGTGCGTAACGCGGCTACTTTGTGCAAGCCGATATATACGGGAATCCACATGGGTCGTACCATCTGCGCTTCTAAGGAAGCAATGGAAATACGGTTACCGCTTTCTAATCTTGGAGTTCGTTGATGACATGCCCCTAGCTATACTAATCCTAGCTATACTAATCCCTTAGCCATACCGATCCTTGACGGCAGCTCAGCACTTTGAACCGGGGGATTTTACCTTCTGCAGCCGATTTAACTGAGTCGCATCTCAGGAAGAAGGATGCGGCGATGAACGAGAAGCGCAACCGAATGAACCCATCATCGATCATTATTACAATATATAAAAATATTGTTAATAATAGAATCCTGGTAGCAAAAGTTTTGGTTTCAGAATGATTTTAATTTTATTAGAAAGAATATGGTAAAAACGTTGAGTTGTATTTCCATTAAACTGTACAGATACATTCATTATTAATAGAATCAAAAAAGGAGCCAGATGGACATCATCTAATTTTGTTTTTATATATTGATATAAATAGTATTTTATAATCATTTCATGTTCTTCTTGTTAAAGAAGAGATCTTGATCATTTAAATCACTAGTCATATTCTGAATATCCTAAGCCATTAAATTTAGTTACCACCTGTGTTTGAATAGACAAAAGACGATTAATTTTCGCATTTGTTTAAAACTACAAATCTCTAGTTTTTACCGTTAACTAGTTGAGTTTTGTATTTACGCTTCTAATTTATGGTTCAAAGATGAGTTCCATTTTGGAGTCGAAAATGAATTTACTTATTTATTTTGTTTCACATTTTGGTTATTTATATTTATAAGCTTTTTCGTATTCACTTACTCTCGTTTTAAACTCAGGTCCGAATATCTCGTCCAATATACAGTCTTTGAGTTTGAACCCGTTTTCTCCCAGTTCGAGCATTTCGTAGTTCATTTGCTTATTTGTAATGAGTTCAAGTGATTTTCGCTGTTTAATCTCAACACGCGAGTCCAACATGTTCAATATGTAAAATATCTCGCGATTCTGCCAGTCGTTGACAGATACCAGAATTAAAACGGCCCCAGAGCAGAACAAAAGTACTGAGCTTTGAATGTCTTTGATTTTTACATAACTATTGATATTATTTACTTAAAATATTTGATTAAAAGTCAAAGCGAATACTTTATCGCAAAACTGAGCGTAGAAGTAATTTATGTGCTTTTTGTTCACACACTTGAGCTTATAATTGTTTTTAACTTCAAACAATTTACTCGAACAATTATGAACATATAACTTGTTATTCAAGGTGAACAATTGAGCAGATTAATTCAAATTGGTTCCATAATTTCTAAAATAAGCGAAATCCGGAATTTAAGAAATTAATTACAAATCAAGATTACTACTCTGGTAATTTAGGTGCTTTTTGTTCACATACTTGAGCTTATAAACAACGAAACCTTACAACTCAGGAAAATAAATTGAAATAAACGAAGAGGAATAATCACAGATGCCGAGTGAGGTTTTACATCAAAAAATTTTATGCTCTCGACTCAAACTAGGTATTCTGCGAATGTTTTACACAATTCTGTCTATATTTAGATGTTAAATTTAAATTAAACTGAATTCATTTACATAAGAAGCAACATAACTAGACTATAAATATTGATAGTAGAGATGTCTTGTAGAGTAGTTGTTCAACTTTGGAGTGGAATTAGTATGACTTTGTATTTTATATTCTGTAAATAGAAATATTTAATGTTCGCTCCAATTACAATGAAGCCACATCTATAACTCTGAACATTGCCAACCAAAACTATTTCGAAAACTTTCCCGTCAATAAATTTACATGATAAGTTACGAACTTAGTGAAAGGTGAAAATATAGTATGGTGATTTGTTGGTCTGAAAGAAATAGGATTATTATTTGGCCTTGTTTGAACATCATTCAAGGTAACAATAGAATCTTGGTAGCAAAAGTTTTGGTTTCAGAATTATTTTAATTTTATTTATGAATTTAATTATATTACTGTTTGTCTGTCATATAAGGTGTTTATATTAGATATTATTTGGAGTGTAAATATAACGCATTAATACAATACTGATATTAAATATCACTCCATGAATGGTGAAATGTTCACTAAAAACTAAGCGGATTATCTTAACAATATTAGGCATCATTATGTCTCCATTAATTATTGTTTGTTTATTACTAGTATGTATATACTATTTCCTGTTTTCTCTTCCAATTTAACGTATTATTTACATAATAGTTCAGAAAAAATATTACAGAAGCCGTTTAGCGAAAGCTACGTAGCGAAAATAGGAAATAAAAATAAAGTAGCACTAGATTAGCGACTTAATGTTCCCTTTCAAGCCATTTCCAAGCATTGATATGTATATTTCAGTAGCGTATGGTTAGATTGTTTTGATGAACTCTTCATTAATGAGTATGAACGCGTAAAGCTTAAAATACTACTTTTAGCCTGGGTAAACCGAATAATTCTGCTATTATGTGATTTTTAAGAAGTGTAAGCGTTTTGTCCAGGAAACCTCTTTAACGTTGCAGCCTGGCTGGACGTAAAATACTTGCACATACAATAATCAGTAGTACGTTGTAATCTTCGACTTCATTTTTATACTTAGCAATCTTGACTTATAATTGGTAGCTAAAATCCCAGATTACGGCCTGTTCAACTACAATTATTAATCAAATTTGAATTTATCCGCTCAAATGTTCACTTTGAACGGTAAGTTGTACGTGCACAACAACTCGTCCAAGCTGTTTAAAATAAATGAGAAGAATAAACTTAAATGTGTGAACAAAAAACTAGAGAACTACTTTTACGCCCAGTTCTGCGATAAAGTGTACGCCATTTCGTTTAATAAAATTTAAAAATTGAACTAAGATTTTAAATTGGAATTAATTGAAGAGATTCAAAGCTCACGGTTAATATTCTGCTCAAATGCTGTTTTAATACTTCTAAATAAAGACTGGTAAATCGAAAGAAAATGCAATTTAATGTATATCGTTAACATGCTGGACGGACGTGTGATACCTTGGCTGGACGTTGACCACTAATTTATTAATATGGATATTAGTAACCAAATAGTTAGCGAACCGCAGATAAACCAAGACGCGCTTGAACTGGACCAAACGGGGTTCAAAATAAAAGACAAACTCATTGATTAGATTTTAGGGATCGAGTTCAGAAAAAGAGTTTCTGACTACCGAAGTACTTACGAGTGTAAATAGAAAACATTTGTTAACGCAAACAAAATGTACGAATTCGTATTCAAGGCGGAGCTGGAATTGATACTCGAACCGCAATTTAAAAGAACCATAAGTGCATTCAGGGTGTTATCTGAAACAATATAAAATAAGTTATAAGAAACAAATACAACAGTTAGTAGATTGGTAGAAATTTAAAACTAGATGGTTCAAACATATAATTTTATGTATGAAGAAATTGAATTGAACAATTAATGATACCCAAAATACATAATTACGTCATGGTGCTTGTGTATTTAAAGTTTGGATTTATTGTATAACATCCCAAGCTTCATATCAGACATCTCAAATATGACTTTAGAGGTTGATAATGCTAAGTACCCTTTGTATTGTTGATATGGTTTGTTAAGTGATTTAATATTTTATCTTTTGTTTTGCATCATATTCTATTCGTTAGTATTGAACAATTGAATATCGGTAGTCCATAGCTATTTCAAAATACCCATTCAACTTCATGTAGGAAGAAAATGCTATCAACAATCAATGACATTCGATTTGAATACACATGTATAACTATGAGTTATTGTGATTTTAAACGGGTTGACAGTTAATTTTGATTAAAATTAGTAAAGATATCTTTTGAAGGATTTGTAGATTATCAACAATATTCAACAACTATTTAAGTATCTTATCCAATATCACACTAAATATTATAAAAATATCATTATTTATTTATAAACATTTCATGTTCTTCTCCATGTTTGCGGGTTACAAGTTGTACCACCACAAACAAAATCGCGATCACTGTTGAAATATACACTACTAAGATCCGTGTACGACGAATCGCTGCATTAGTATCTAATTCCGCTGTTGGCTCCTCCGCTATAATTTTTATCACTTGAGCAGCACATCATATTAGATGTATTTGTAGATCCAACTGATAGTCCCCAGAAAGAATATGGTAAAACAGTTGAGCCGTATTTCCATTGAGCTGTACAGATACATTAATTATTAGCGGAATCAAAAACGGAGCCAGATGGACAAGTGCATACACCACCCGACATGTAAATTTTAGGACTTGAGCATATGCATACGTTTGATACATTAGTTGAATTAACTGGACAAGTACAAATTCCATTTTGCATTGTTGAGTACATCGTTTGACAGACACATATTTTACCACTTGCTACTGAGGATGTTGGACAAACGCAAATATTTGAAATATTAGTCGAATATTGTGGACACACGCAAGCGGGTTCTGACAAACTTAAATCTGGATGTGAATTTTGATATATTTGTCGAATATTGTGGGCACAAACATGCGGGCTCTGACAATGTTAAATCTGGATATGAATTTTATGTTGAACAAAGGCATGCACCGTTAATTAGACTTGAACCAATTGGACAAGTGCACACGTTGTTCAAAATCTACGCGTTTGTCGGGCACTAACAAACGTTATTATAGGGATAAGCTCCTGCTACAGTGCAAACGCATGTATTTTCTACAAGTGTAGCTCCAGTTGGACATTTACAACTAAGAGTAATACCTGATACAGTTGTTCCTGAATTTGAACAAGAATGATAGTTCCAATCAGAACACACCCAATTATTAGACCCTAATTTAGCCATGCATTTAGTACAACACATATTAACATTTGTACACCACGCATTACCATTTGGAATCCACGTCTTTATTATAATTAGGATTACAAACACAACTGTTTCCACTAAGCGAAGCGCCTGTTGGACAAATTATGATTCCGTTAGTTGGACATCGGCAAACTCCATTCTCAATAAATTGGTTTTAAAGATCGCATTTACAAACTCCGTTTATTAAAGTTGAATTTTACGGACATTAACACGAGTTAGAAAGGTTTGTGGTACCAGCTGGACACTTACAAGCAGGAGTAGATAATTAAGTGTTAATAATTGCATTTTATGTTGAGCATTTGCAAATATTATTTATATTTATAGAAGCAATTGGACAAACACAAGTATTTTATTTTATAAATGCATTTATTGGACATTAACAAGAATTAGAGCTATTTGTTGCACCGAAAGGACAATAGCAAATCGGTTCAGCTAAAGAAGTGTTGATAATTGAATTAGTTGTTGAACACGTGCAAACATCATTAATAAGAGCAGAACCAGAAGGACATACGCAAGTATTATCTTTCATATACGCGTTTAATGGACATTGACACGCTCCACTAACTGGATACGCACCAGCAACTGTACAAACACAAACTACATTTGAATCTACAGAAATTAATTATTATCCGGTAATGGCGCACTTACACTCTCCGTTGTCAAGAACTGTGTTGACAGGCTGGCAAACGCAAACAGAATTAATCATAATTGAATTAATGGGACAACATAACCCATTAACAAGTGGGCCAGAAATGCATATACAAGTTTGAGAATCAGGATCGAATGTAGAATTCGCAGTGCAGTAGCAGACACCTTTCACCAACTAGGCTCCAAGCGGACACGGGCAAGTAAGGCCAATTGCTAATGCGCTAGGGGCGATCGGGTTGTTCTAAATCCCAGCGAAAGAAATATTGTTATATGAAACAGATCCAGAACCAGTTATCTTGAAGACAAAAGCACACGGATTCGCACCATTCATCACCAAAGAGAAAATAATACTATCAATGACAACAGAGGCTTGAGCTTCGTAAACTAGTCCGTAGATTCCGTTACCAGTTATGGAGCCGGATACAGTGATATTATTTATTGAAAGAGCTCCAACTTAAACTTCAATAAGTGCATAACTCTTCTAAGAAGATATTTGAAAATTTAAGGATGAGTTCTCTATTTGGCTTGAGCCGAGTTGGTGAGCAAGACCAAAGAATACTTCGGTCTGGGTTCCAATTATGTTGAATTCTGTCTGATTTATAACGAGCTTGGCAATTGTTAAATATGTGAGGCCATAGAATGCCTATAGAGTATCGTACTCAATCTAAATTGACGACTGATTCAAATTTACTTAAGAATTCAATTCTTTGCTAATTCCATAGAAGACAGTGAGTTAGGAACCTGCTATATTTCCTTGAATATTTAAACTAGATATATTAATTTATGCATTACATTCCTATGTTAAACCAGATATAATTTCCCCCTAAAAGGTAAAAATTATTGTAGTTCCTTCAATCTATATTATATTTTCAATATTATAAAAAAGAGAAGAAATTTAATCCACAGTGAGGGCTAATAACTTAAATTAACAGCCATAAATGTAAATATTTTCAATATTTTTTGTGATGAACGCACAATTAGCGTATTCAGAACCTATCTATATCTCTATTTCGGTTTCAGACACACGTATAAATCTTTAATCACCGAAAGAGTAAAAACTTATAATGTAAGTACCAACTTAATTATGAGTAATTTATGTACTCAAAATTGATTGTTAAATTGTATCGACTCCTTTGATATTATTTTATTAAACATCAGTATTTTATTATATTTCTAATATTTTAGAATATTGGAGATCAAAGTTTATTATAACGTTATTTAACTGATACTATTTCAAACAATATTGATTAACTCGACCTGAGTAAAATTATAATTGGTTACATACATATGAAGTTGATTTATATAATATATTGTATTGTAGAAGTTAATAAGCTTTCAGATTTTAATTCAGCTATAAAACTATTTAAAGTAACTTGATCATTTGTTAAATTATAAACATAAATTCATCACAAATTTTTAAATAGTATCGAGTACTTATTTGGATTTTTGTCATTCTCTGTTTGCACAGTTTAAACGAATATCTGATTTATTATAACACACGAAATCAAACTACTGACTCTAAAAATCAAAATAAACTCCCCAAAAACGAGGTAATAAATGGAATTTCACTAAAATTTCGCTAAATTTTTAAGGTGGGAAATATTTGTTAGGTTAGAAAGTTTATTATCGACGATCGCCAATTTAGAAAGGTTCACAAAACTGAAAATTATATTAGTTTCTATTTTATTATTCCCATTCAATTCAACTTCGGTGGTATTGGTTATAGCTGTCTTTAGATCTATTTAATTTTATTTAAAAGCATTTTTCCAAAGTGTTAATATATACAATACTATTACACTGCAATAATTTTACTTCACTCCAGGAATGGTAAAGTGTTCGCAGACATCTAAATAAAAAGCATCTAAATAAAAAACTGAAATTAAAGGTTAATAATGTAATATATAAAAAATATACTCTTTAAATAGTAAAATCTCTTAAAATTCAACTTAGGATTTTGCGCACGGATTTGAGATGCGAACGTAAAACTATACAAGTTTAGTTTTCTCCCCATGGTATTTCAGTTCCTCTGGCGATTCTGAAGTACCCGTTTTCGCCCCAATTTCTACCAAATTAGTTCTTGACCTTCCAGAATTTAACTCCGTTTAAACCATATCCTACAAATTCACAGACTATCCAGCCGTACCAGTCACCGAATTCAGACTTATAAATCCCAGAGCTGTAAAAAGAGAAGTCATAAGTGATCTGAACCATGGTTTTACACTGGCCCGTTCATGAGTGCGCGCATAATGTTCTCCTCGCTGTTGGGATCTTCGTAATCGCAAATAGACAATACCTCCTTCGCATACGTTCTGGTGGGTAGCTTTTACTGGTTGTCACAAACAGTTGGACACTTTCCTACTTTACCTGTCTTCCCAGCTTTATATGGCACACATGATTCTGGCACTGTTCTGTTGTCCATGAGAATACCCCACCCAGTATTCTAAACAACATAATCGTCGCAAGATGAAACGACATGTTGTGCATCGCAGTTTAGTATGAATTGTGCTGAATAATCAACACGAGTAGGGTCCAAACCATTCAAGCAACGCAAGTCACCAAACATGTTTGTGGATGCTAGCTAAAATATATCGCATACACCTGTATCAGACACAAAATCAACACATTCAGGGCGTTATCCAGTCCCAATGATCTGGAAGCGGATCTGGAAGCGTGTCTATACTTGTTTAGTTGTTGGTGGCGTGAAGTGTCTCTTTGCTTCATTTTTGAAGTATGCACTTCAGGCATGTTTTCGTACACTTTAGCCTTCCATGTGATTCCTGGAATATTCTAAAGAACGGCCACGACTTCTTCGTGTACTGTCAAAATGCAGGCGAATAACATCAATGAGGACTGGAGTTCGTAACCGGAGATGTTCAATGTTATTATAAATATAAATAAATACATTTGTTAATAATTGAATAAGCTGACTGGTAAAATCACATTCTTAAGTAAATAAATACATATGTTATAGAAATAGAGATAATTATTGCAGTAGAGAGAGAGACAACGTTTAAAAATTGAGAGAAAATTACTCAAATTATTTGTATTCATAAATGCATTTATATTTTAAAATATATACTGTAAAATATATACTGTAAAATATACACTGTAAATTACGTCTATGCTATATATAAAATATAATTGTTGATAAGGTTACAGTTAAGTGATGAATAAGTTGGGAATTTGGATATAGTTTTATTAGCATACTACACTGTATTAACTTTTCATTACTATTATTTGTTCGGACTTTGGTTGTGTTTAATCTGGATGCGCTTATACTGAGTTTACGAACGTAAAGCCACGTAAAACCCCAGAGTTTTAGTGAATTAATTGATTTTGAAAATCGTCCTTTTTACACTATTTTTGTTTACAACATATCCATTCATATTATGTTGAAATATTTTGCCACTTCATTTAAATGAATTTGAATTAGGAAATTGAGCAAATTTTACAAAAAGAATACGAAATGACGCTGCGGGAGCTAGAAGAAAAAGCTTTATTCGAAGATGAGGTATAACTGTCTTTAAATGAGAAACCTAAAAAGAAATTGTCCAAATCGCAGGAGGAATTGGAGCACTACACAGCTTTGTACAGGGATGCCATTTATTACATGTCATACTCGCATCTCTGCCGCGAGTTGAAGCTTCAAGAAGTGAAGAGAATGACGTACGCAGAGTTAATTCCGCTAATAACCTCGTTGTCGAGCTAGAACCAATCGTATTTCTTCGATTTCATCGTAGAAGTGTATCACGAGTACAATTACACCGAAAGTTACCTGAAGTACTTCTTCGAGAACAAGTACTGCGCTCAACAATATTCTAAGCTCACCCCAGCAGATAAACAGTTCATCACAACCTTCACAGAGGAGAATTACTACAAATACGACGTTCACGGAACGTTCGACGCGCTCATGAACGGTCACTTCAAGGACAGAAACGTTTTCCCGAAATAAGTTTTTAATTTCGCGGGCAAAAAACGGTTCAAAATCAGCAAAATTAAAATCGGGTTGGACAAAAAGTGATTAGTGAATGATAAAGCGATTATATATTCCAAATACAAACTTGTTGTCATGCTTTTTTGGTTTCTTTATGTTTCTTTGAATTTACGCATCACTGCCGCTATATCAAACTTTATATATAGGGCCCTATTAGGTCTTACTGAGTGGGTATAAATGACTGGTTGAGCCCGTTTTGAAAGTGGAAACACTGGTGTGCGAGAGCCAATGTTTTGCTTTCGAAAGTCTCAATGAAGTCTGTTTGTGCCGTCTCGAGGAAGTGAAATGAATATATATATATATATATATATATATACAAAATTGGAAACCAAGCCATATACTACATTACCTCGAATTTATTTGGTTATATAAAAATAGTTAAATTATTGAACCTCATATATTTCAGTATTAATTTATTAGATGATTTTAATTGATAAAATCGTTTAATTAATATATTAATTAATATATTATTTTCATTTATTTTCTGAATTCAAAGATTGAAAATAAAGTACCGCTTACATCTTTTTATCCTTAAAACGATTACCTGAGATCAAATATGTTACGCTATGAGATCTAAATAACTTGAATGCATTATCTGCCATTTAATATAAATTTTCATAGTTGAAATTTTCATACCCAAATATACCCAACGTTATTATATCTTGTAAAAATAATTTTATAAAGTATTTGGATACAATAAAATATAAAATAAGAAGAATAATAATAAATGGAACATGAGCGAGTGAGAAAATTAACTGTAATCAGTACTAAGTCATATATCTCTTTAGCGTTTTTTCTTTATAATAGCTAATTTAGCCTGTGAGCTAGAAGCACTAAAAATAGAGGGAAATAAGAGCTTGCACTTAAATATAGGTGAAATTTCTGTTTTGTATTAATATAACACATCACTCCCTTCAAGCAATGTTTTAACATTCTTGAAGTCTGTATTGTTACAGTATATTGCATATTCATCAACCGCTGTATTTATTATTATTAACATCAAAGGTTTCGTTCTGTTAAGTTATCATATTATTCATCAATATTGGATATCGATTTCCTTTATTTAAATCCAAATTTAATTCAAATATACTTTAAGATCCTTCTACTTATGTGATCACATTGTTACAGATCTTGAGTAAGATTTTGGTACTTGTGATAACTCAACAAATACATCTCCACTATCTTTTATCAATGTATTGGATAATAACTCTACTAAACAAAGGATCTGTATGATCTTGCGTTAGTTAATTATAGACAACTGAATTAGACAACTGAATTGAAGAAGTGTTCGGTTTTTTAATTATCTGGACTTGAGAATTAGATAAATATTCTTATTAGATAGGTAGGTATAGTAATATACTAACATCTACTTTGACAGATGTATATAAATATTTATTGTTTTTTCTAAAATTTTAATTGTGAAGATTTGACTTTTGAGCTCAATTACTTATACAAACTAATAAGAATTACAAAATTATTTTAACCTAAATTCGCTTGTGTTAGTTTAGTCGCTTATTATCCAGAATAACGTGAAGTTAACACTAAGTTATGTAAGTATTATTTATTATTAATATCGTCAATGAAGCTGGGAACTGCTAATAGAATGAAGTTGCTACAGTTGATTGAATATTTTATATCTAGTATTGATTTGCCTCCCAAGCTATTCAGTTTTTAGATGTCAGTTAATAAAGTTGCTATTATTCACTGAGATAAAATTATAACATAGAATTGCAGAAATGACTTATTAAAATACAAATTGTGTGGTGTATTCGCACTAATTTCACTAACCGTAAATTTTACATTGTATAGAAGTGACATTTTAATATAATATATTCATTAAATATATTTTAGCTCTTATTTTGTTAAATACAATAGCTTTTAATTTTATTGTACTCAGTATTTGTATATATTTATAACTAAACTTTTGTCATCTTTTGTCTTTCATATTTCATTTAATGATATCTTCTATTGTAATAGTATGTAAACAATTAACATATCATAACTAGTAATGTAGCAATAATATTTTGTTTAATAACAATTAATATAGTTATTGTTAAAAAGTAAACACGTTGAATAATATTAAAATCGATGACTCAATGTATTTAACTTAAAAATCAAATAATATACACTTATTTCTATATAATAATATCACTTAACAATCATAAATAAATGTTTAGATTTACAATGTTGAAGTAAATACTTTTGCTATATTTGGATTGAGTATTAAAAGTTAAATTCTTTTAAACTCAAAAATTTGCATAAGTTTATAAAATTATGTTTTAATTGGCGCTTTAATTTGTACTAATTGTGATATTGAAGTAAATAGTTGTACACTAATTTTTAATGCCTCAGGATAACAAATATCAGGGATGATTATAGAACCAATTGAAAGTATTCTCGTTAGGTATTCATTTATTTAATTTAGAATTAGTAGTTAAAATTCATCTGGGCTTGTTAATGTAATTAACTAATATACTACTTTTTTAATTAATGAATGTTAATTAACAGGAAGTAATTTAATTCAAAGTGATAACAATGGATATATAACATCGTGCACATATGTTTAAATTGTTCTTAACATTTCACAGTTTTCAGTTTGTGTTGCCTCAACTTACCGCTTTGGAATTCATAGTTTAACAGATACAAATGGAACAGAATAAGTTAAATGTGACTTATGTGGAAACTTATATAATATTTATGGATTATGTTAAGACATATTACTATTTAGTTAAGATGTAAACGGAATTTATGAATGTGTTTTTCCATTTGAGTATATTTAAAATCAATGCATTTGTTCGTACGGATACTTATTAAATGGAAGTTAATGCGTAAATATAATTGATTAAATTACAAATATGTAAAATTCAAACAATTAAAAATTCAAATAAATTGATTAAGCTGTCTACAATATATAATAGAATTTATACGATCTTGATTAAAACCTTTATAAGAATATAACAGATGTATTTATAAGTATTGACAATTATTAAACGGATTTTAAAAACTTAATATATTCTGTTTACTAAATATCAGATAATAATTTATTGTTAAATACAACTATTTTGGATTGGAGAATATTTAATAATATTTCTACACTGAACAATTAATTCTAAATTATGAACACAACAATCTAATAAAATTACAATGAAATTAGTAACCTTATTAAATAAGTAAACTGTACTAATAGTTTCGGTTACTCGATGATTAACGGTTCATGTGTTCAAGTTATGTGTAATATTTATGGTCAAATAATAGTAAATGGAGTTTGCCAATGTATAAATAAATATTAAATTGTATTAAATGGATAGTGTGTATGTCCAGATTATTCTGTTGTCATTACAGGCTCATGTGTATGCAATAATGGTTTAACAATGTAAAATGGTATGTGTACATGTTCTTCTATAGGTGCATTCATTGACAATGGAGTTTGTACCTGTCCAATGGGTTAATATATTGTTAATAACTAATGTTAATATGTTGTGAACAATACCCAAGCAGACGATATACAATGTTAATAATAATTATACATCTCAAATTTTGATATTCTTGATATATCTGACACTATTGCTAGCTCTGTGAATTTCAGTACTGGTTGCGTATTTGCTTCAACCAATAAAATTCAGAACGCTTTCATAGATGTTTCTGATAATGTTTACTCATCTACTATATCTCCATTATTTTGTGGACAAACTATATTTTAGAATATAAAAGTTCAAATTGGTTAAAACAGTTTCTAAAGTGGCTCTCTTCTATCCAGTGGCAGCGCTATTACTATTTCGAACATGAATATTATTTCTAAACTTGATTGTTAGATAACAGTTAGTTCTGCTTTGAACATAATTTAATAGTCTTCTGGCTCATCAAGTATAAATACTCTATTAGTTAATCTCAGCTTTATCATGGCTAGTGGAAACATAACTCTGATTAAAAGTGTATCAGGAGTTATAAATATTTCTAATTATTAAATAGCAGGAATTTATCAAAGCTCAGGATGTATAGCAATGATAAGTATATTATTACAATCAGCGATTGTATCTATTTAAACGGTTAATTTCATGCCGTTTAAATACAATTCTGGCACTAATTCATCATATTTAATGAGTTGTGTACTTTCTAGTTCAGTGAATATAGCAAATATAACTCTGTCTATTGGATCTGATTCAAACTTTGTTGTTGCCAATTAGTACTCAGGAAATTTGAGTTTTGGTGGGGTTATTTAATATCTGTCAGGATCGCCTGTGAAGATGTTTTAAGTTATTTTAGACTGTTATTAAACATATAATTCTGATACTACTCAAAACTCAGGATTCTTAATGGGCTACATTACAAACTAAGGAACATAATACAATATTTTAATATAAAATTTATGTTTAATGTAACGCGTTCAGAGTAACAAAGGCTTTTAAGCGTTCGGATTTATTGGATGGCTAAATAACGGTAATATTTCAGTTCAACAGTCACTTGTTAATTATACAGTTCATGGAAATTACTTTTATTTGTTCG
This sequence comes from Hexamita inflata, assembly GCA_963988835.1. Lineage (NCBI taxonomy): Eukaryota > Fornicata > Diplomonadida > Hexamitidae > Hexamita > Hexamita inflata. Next base: position 297,324 of record CAXDID010001009.1, read on the forward strand.
GGCTCATTGGTTATGTTAATTCTGGATGTGCTTATACTGAGTTTATAAACGTAAAGCCCACCGTTTAGATTGAAGTCGGCTCAAATTCACACGGTGATACAGGTTCCTTATTTGGGTAATTGTATGCTGCTAAGTGTTTAGTAAAAAACGCTATTATTGTTTTCAGCAACTAAAATTCAGATTAATAGTTTACATCTGGATCAATTATTGGTTGCACAAGCAAAACTTAAATGGAATTTAATAACATAACAACCAAAGACAGCTATATAAGCTCTATTTAAGGAGCAGGAGGGTTCATTGGCTGGTCAGACAAGATAACAGTCACAATATCAAACTCAACCATCAAAAATGTAAAAATAAACGCAAATAGCAATTATGGAATAATAACAGGAAATAATATTCTAGGATAGGATAAATATTATATCACCAGTTCATAAACATTCGGAAACTACATAAACAACATTTAGTAACCAGATTGTTTATGCATTACCAATAACTACTCAATGAATCAATGCACGTGAGTTTTTGTTATAATTGTAATTAATATTAATAATTTATGTAAAGTTGTGGTCAGTGAGAGGTTTATCACTTTGAGAGGTTTATTTTATGTTATTAATTTTGGTGAAACGCGAATTCATGAATAAGTAGTTTTTATTTAAAATACATTAATATCTCACTGCTCAGCTTACTGAATATGTATGTTTATTAGTAATATTCTAATCAATATGTAGTTATAAGCTTTTTTGGTTTCTTACTAGTTTAATGTCTTCAATAGCAACAATCCAACAATACATCTAAATGCTTGTGGTTGATAATTTTCCAGTTAATTAAAATGATTTTCATCTTTTTGTTTCCAATCTAAGTGATTCCGCTTCCTCATTTATGTAACAACATTAATGTATAGTTCTATGTATGATTTAACATTTTTTAATATCAAGTAACTATTTTACTTTATCTTATGGCATGCACTGCAAACATATATACTTAATATTAATAATATTACGTATATGTATATTATGCATGTAAATTAAGATCACCTTTTAAAACCAAATGTTCAAGGTTGGGGTATTACCATTATTTTATTATAAAAACATATAAAACATATAAAAACTATTTATATATCCCACTCACTTAACTTTCGTTTATACTAGTTCGGTCTTCTGTACAGGAACTGTAAGTTCACGCGAATGATCATTAGTTTTAGATACACCTATGTACGTTAGGCGCACCTCCGCAGCCAAGGCAACCAACGACTCGGGTACAAGCATCCAGGGGCGTAACGCGGCTACTTTGTGCAAGCCGATCTATACGGGAATCCACCTGCGTCGTACCATCTGCGTTTCTAAGGAAGCAATGGAGCGGTTGCCGCTTTCCAATCCTGAAGGCTCGTTGATGGCATGCCCTTAGCCATACCGATCCTTGACGGCAGCTCAGCACTTTGAACCGGGGGATTTTACCTTCCGCAACCGATTTAACCGAGCCGCATCTCAGGAAGAAGGATGCGGCGAGGAACGAGAAGCGCGATCAAATGAACCCATCATCGACCACACTAAACAAAGCTGGTATTTCAGCAATGCCTCTTCAGCTCTAACGTCGAAACGCCAAGCCTAATCGTTCATTAAAAACTATTTAATGTTTGCTTTAACAGAAAGCTGTTGTCTGAATTATATTCACTATAGCCTTATTTTTATTTAATTAGCGTTCAAAAATAAAATAAAGGAGTACTTAATATCATGTGAATAAAGTCAAAATTAA